>OX422216.1:271945662-272260662 GCA_949130495.1 Sambucus nigra | reverse complement strand
TAGCTAAAACTCTGTTTGGACACACAGTAGAGAGAGAAAGTGGGCTTATGTGCATTGTATCCAAGGCCATTAGTGCCCATACTTAGTGGATCACACACTCACAGTGGATGTAGAAAAAATTGGCTGAACCACTATACATCATTGTCTTATTCCTCTTATACTCATCTCCTTCTACACACTTATATACCAACATCTCTATGGCTGCCATGGTTACTATTGTTTGAGCTCATCGTCACTTATCCGGTGGTGCTAAATATCAGCATCATCAGTTTGGCGCCGTCTGTGGGAACGAGAAGACATCTCTTCCTTTGTACAGCTTGACCTCACTGGGCACTCTGGTGGTGAACCAGTTCTCCCCCTGAGAGGAGATGTTTCACCATTGAAAGAGACCCACTAAGGTTCTCAAGCTCACCAGTCTTTTTTCTAGTTCAGCTATTCGCAACTCAAACACATGGCACCGGAGATGCCACCACCACCACTCCCTCCAGTCAGCTACCACCTCAGTCTGAGATGGCTGATGTGGCGGCAGCCTTGAAGTCCCTGGAAGCGAGCCAGCGGATCATCCAGGAGCAGTTCACAGCCTTGAGCCAGAACATGCTAAGACCACCAGTGGTCTCACCTGAGATGATTACTCCGACAGTAGCTCCAGGACAGCATGAGGCCAGGGGACCACCCTAGGCACCACGCAAAGACCTTCCACCCCCTCAGCGGCATAGGGATGTTGCTGACCCCCGGTGTCTATGCCCGGGGAGGCAAGGAAACCCTTGCCCTGAAGACAGGTATGATGATATGGAGGGGGAGGAAGCCTCCATAGAATGCTGGGAGCCGTATGAGGTCACCAATAATACCGTACGACCTCTCCAGGAGAGTAGAGGGAAGTGTGGAAGACAGAATCCTGACGATCGCCCGAGAGGCTCTGCTTTCGATTGCCTGAGCAGGGGATCGGCCTTTGAGAGGCTGGGCTGAGTGAATGACCTGAGGGAAAAATTATCTAGATCAAGGAGTGCTGCGAGGTCCAAAAGAGAGGCGGGTGATGGCCGACCCCATGGGGGCTGACCCCAAGGACGGGACGACGGTCAGGGGGAGGTAAACAACCGACACAGGCCAGCCGCGGCAGAACCGTCAGTCCATCTCAAAGAAGCGGCAGGGGATAACATTGGCCAAGCCGACCCTACGAGGCCTTGGAATGACTCGATCCAGCGACTGGAGGATAAGATCAGCGATATACTGAAAAGTCGCGACCCTATTCATAGGGGATACACCATAGGCTCACCCTTTGTGGCGAAGATAGTCAACTTCCCTATGCCATCAAAGTTCAAGCCACCTGTGGTCACCCCAAGATATGACGGGAGCACCAACCCTGTCCACCATGTTGAGATGTATCAATCTGTAGCAGATATATACTCTATCTCAGATGAGATGAGGTGTCGTGCCTTCTCTGGTACCCTGACTGAGGCTGCACATGTCTGGTACACATCTCTCCCAAAAAACTCCATTGAAAACTTTAATCAGTTGGCAGATCGGTTCATCCACAACTTTTTCTTTGGGATGAGGCCATAGAAGACCATCCACCTGCTCTATGTTAAGCAGGGGAAGAATGAGAGTCTAAGAGACTACATAGCCAAATTCAACAAAGAAAAGTTAGAGGTGGAAGACTGTGAGGAGAGCATAGCTATGACAGCCCTGATCGGAGGACTCCAAAAGGGGAAGATGTTATGGAAGCTTGCTGAAGACCCTTCGAGGATGATGGCTGAATTACTGTCAATAGCAGGAAACGTGATGAATGTCGAAGAGGCGATGGCCACAAAATACGAAGACGAAAAAGGAGGTTCTAGTGGGGGTAAATACCCTAAGAATAACAAGGAGGGGAAGAAGAGGTCTACGGACGACAAGTTCGCTGGTTACACCCCTTTAATGATCAGCCGTAAATAGATTCTCAATGAGATAAAGAGTGACCGATCTCTGAAGAGTCCTGAGAAGTTAAGGGCAGCCCCCAGCAAAAGGAACAAGAACCTGTGGTGCGAATTTCACCAAGACCACGACCACATAACAGACAAATGCTTTGCTCTGAAAGATGAGATTGAGAAGATGCTGAAAGAAGGGAAGCTCAGAAAGTTTGTAGACAAAGGTGCCTTCAAGAGGGGGCGAGGGGACGACCCCAAAAAGAAGCGAGACGATGCATGTAGAGAAGGTCCTCAAAAAAGAGGGGACGACCCTTCTGATGATGAGGACGACCCTGACCTCCCGTCGAGAGACGACCAAGGTCCTTTCAAGAGGCTTAATATGATCTCGCTCGGAGTGGGAATGATCTCCGTGGGTCTAGCAGGAGGAGGGTCAGAGGTTGCTGACAGGAAGGCCCATGTGGCTGAGGCCAAGGCAGTGACGAAGACGGTACACTCGACCTCTCTAGAGGTCAAGTCAGAAAAGAGGAAGAAGGTCGACATGGACACTCTGATAGTGGGATTCTCGATAATGGACTTTAAAGGACTCATATCCCCACACGAAGACCCACTCGTCATCACAACTAGGGCGCATGGGTGTGAGGTGCCGAGGATATTGGTCGATGGGGGAAGTTCTGCAGATGTAATGTTTTGGCCATGCTTCAAAGCCTTAGGTCTCAGCCGTGCTAGACTCATCCCATACCATCATCCATTGATTGGGTTCAGTGGGGAAAAGATTCATCCCCTTGGAGTGTATGAGGCCGATGTCAGGATGGGGGACGAGTGTCCGAGATGGCTTACCAAGAAGGTCAGCTTCTTTGTGATGGATAAACATGTGTTTTTGGCCTACAACATCATACTGGGGCGTGTCGCCCTCAAGGGGTTTGAAGCTGTGCCATCTACGGTCCATCAGATGATTAAATTTCCTACCCCTTATGGGGTGGGGGAAGTTCAGGGAGACCAGACGACAGCGTGAGAATGTTACTACAACTCCGCTGAAGAAAGAGAGGCACACAAGAAGGCTACAACCACTTAGAATATTGATACCCTAGACCCTAGAGACGAGATGAAGCTAAAGAAAGGAGAGTCCGCGGAAGAGGTAAAATCCATCATCCTCGATGAGGATGACCCGGAAAAAATCGTCCAAGTCGACAAGTCTCTGAAGCCTAATATCAATTAAGACCTCATTAAACTGTTGAGGAGAAGACGAAGCGTCTTCGCGTGGAGTCATGCAGATATGCCGAGGATTGACCTTGAAATCATTTGCCACAAGCTTAATGTGCTAGAGGGAGTGAAACCGATAAAGTAGAAGAGGAGAATTTACTCTAGAGAAAAGTATGAGGTCATTAGGGATGAGGTCAAGAAATTAGAAGACGCTGAGTTTATCAGAGAGGTCATCTACCCTGAATGGCTGTCCAATGCAGTCATTGTCCCAAAGGCCAACAGGAAGTGGAGAAGGTGTGTGGAATTCACCGACCTCAAAAAGCACTGTCCCAAAGACAGCTTCCCTCTCCCCCGCATTGACCAGATGGTAGACGCTACCGCAGGCTATGAGCTCATGAGCTTTATGGATGCCTATTCAGGGTATAATCAGATCTTCATGAACCCTAAGGACTCAGAGAAGACAACCTTAATTACTAACAAGGGGACATACTGTTATAGGGTCATGCCCTTTGGCCTAAAAAATACGGGGGCAACGTACCAACGCCTTGTAAATAAAATGTTTGAAGACCAAATTGGGAAGTCTATGGAAGTTTATGTAGATGACATGCTAACTAAGTGTTTGAAGGCAGATGATCATATAGCAGACCTGGAGAGGACCTTTAATACGATGGACAAATACCAGATGAAGCTCAACCCGGCCAAGTGTGTCTTCGGGGTCGGAGTAGGGAAGTTCTTGGGGTTCATTGTCAACCAAAGAGGCATCGAGGCCAATCCTGAAAAGGTAAAAGCCCTTGTTGAGATGAAGACCCTCAAGTCCATTAAAGACGTTCAGAGACTCATAGGGAGAGTTGCTGCCTTGAACATGTTCTTGTCTAGGGCCACAGACAGGTGTCTACCATTCTTCAAAATTCTCAGAAAAGCCTTCGAATGGAGTGAAGAGTGTGATGAGGCCTTCAAGGAGTTAAAATCATACCTGGGGTCTCCCTTGCTGTTGTCACGGCCCGTGCAGGGTGAACGACTTTATGTGTACCTCGTCATCTCAGATTAGCCATCAGTGCAGCCATTATGAGAAAGGAAGACGGAGTACAGAAGCCTGTGTATTTTAACAACAAGGCACTCCAGGGGGCAGAGCAAAGATATCCAAGGATGGAAAAGTTGGCCTACACCTTGATCCATGCATCGAGGAAAATGAAGCCATACTTCCAGTCCCATACAATGGTCATCCTCACTGACTCTCCCCTTAGGCAGGTTTTGCACAAGCCTAAAAAATCAGGGAGGTTAATGGCCTGGGCTATAGAGCTGGGGGAGTTTGACATAGTGTATCAGCCTAGGACGGCCATTAAGGGGCAAGCATTGGCATACTTCATGGCCGAGTTTACTTGGGAAGATGATGAAGCCAAGGGTGAGAGCCTCAGGAAGATAGATACCCGACAAGGTGAGCTCACTGACACACCTGCAGATAAGGCTGAGACAAACACCGCTTGAAGGAAAGTGGTTGAAAATGAAGAGGGAATATATCTCTTTAGACAGGGGTCACTTACCGAGGGAGGTTTCTTAGAAGAACACACCGTGTGGAGTCTCTTCGTCGAAGGGTCCTCTTACGAAAGCGGGAGTGGAGCTGGATTAATAGTATCAGTACCCGACGGTACAGACATTGAGTACGCCCTGAGGTTCAACTTTAAGGCCTCCAACAATGAGGATGAATATGAGGCCTTGATAGCAGGCCTCTCCTTGGCCAGATCTCTTAGTGTCGGCCAGATTTTGGTTCATAGTGATTCAAAGCTAGTAGTGAATCAGATACTAGGAGCCTACGAGGCCAAGGATGAGAGGATGGCTAGGTACCTTGAGAAGGTGAGGTCATTACTAAAGGGCTTCAGAGAAGTGAAATTAAAGAGGATACCTAAGCTCCACAATGGACGAGATGATTCCCTTGCTAGGTTGGCCTCGGCAACTAGGACAGACATCAGGAGGACGGTCCCAATGGAAATTTTATTTCGGCCAACTATTGAAGACGCTGAGGGAACACTTAGAAATTGCCTAAATATTTCGCAGGAAGCTTAGTGGATGGACGCTTTGATCAGATACATTAAAGAGGGAGAGATGCCAGAAGAAAGGCAAGAAAGGAAGAAGCTGAGATACAGGGCAGCAAAGTTCACTGTCATTGGGGACACCTTGTATAAAAAGGGATTTTTACTCCCCTTACTTAGGTGTGTGCACCCATCTGAGGTCACATCCATTTTGCAAGATGTGCGCGAAGGATCGTGCTCAAGCCACATTGGGGGCATATCCTTAGCAAAGAGGGTGATCACCCAAGGGTACTGGTGGCCGACCCTGGGGAAAGACGCCGCGGCATATGTAAAACAGTGCGATAAATGACAGAGATTTGCCACCATCCCTCACCAACCCCATCAGCCTCTTACCTCCATTATGTCCCCATGGACATTTGCAGTTTGGGGGATCGACCTCGTAGGACCCTTACCAAGAGCAGTCAATAACTACCGGTTCCTCATCGTAGCGATTGATTATTTCTCAAAATGGGTAAAGGCCAAACCGATGGTCACGATTATAGAGCATAAGTCCTTCCAGTTCATCTGGAAAAATGTTATATGCAGATATGGTCTCCCCAACACCCTCATCTCGAATAACGGGACTCAGTTCTGTGAAAGGGTGAGTATCAAACAATTCTTCTCTACCCCGGCCCGACCTCAGGCCAATGGGAAAACAGAAGTTACAAACAGGACAATCCTAGATGGAATCAAGAAGAGGCTTGAGGAGGTAAAATGAAGATGGGTCGAGGAGTTATATGCCGTGCTGTGGGCATACAGGACGATGGTGAGGACCTCTACCGGAGAGACCCCATTCATGCTAGGTTATGGCTCAGAAGCCATCATCCCCACCGAGATTGAGTTTCCTACTCATAGGGTCCAAATGTATGACCCCCAGAGAAATACAGAAGAAAGGAGACTCGACTTAGACCTGATTGAGGAAAGGAGGGAAGACGCCGAGATAAGGCAGGCTGCCTACTAGCAGAGGACCAAAAGGTTTTACAATCAGAGGGTGAAACAGAGGCCAGTCGCAGTGGGGGACTTGGTCCTCAAAAAGACTTGACAAAAGCCTAACAAGCTCCATCCTAATTGGCATGGCCCATATAGGGTCATCGATGAAGTCATCCCTGGGACCTATAGACTAGAAAACCTAGAGGGGGAACCCTTTTCCAACCCCTGGAATGCAGATCATTTGAAAAGATACTATCATTAGTGTTGTATGGTCTTGATAGACCATAATTGTAATAGGAGTTGCTCCAACAGAACACTTGGAAAATTAATGAGAAATATCAGTGTTTCCCCTCATCCTCTGTTTATCAGTTCTAGTACGCATGAAAACATCTTCAGAGAACGGCCCTCGTCTATAATGAGGGTCAATGGAGGGGACAACCCCACCATTGCCCTCAAGAGAGACGAGGAATACTTGATTAAAAACCATTAGTTTGGTTATTGGAACCCTCGGCTATAATGAGGGTCAATGGAGGGGACGACCCCACTATTTCCCTCAAGAAAGACGAGGGAATATTTGATTAAAAACCATTAGTTTGGTTATTGGAACCCTCGGCTATAATGAGGGTCAATGGAGGGGACGACCCCACTATTACCCTCAAGAAAGACGAGGGAATACTTGATTAAAAACCATTAGTTTGGTTATTGTAACCCTCGGCTATAATGAGGGTCAATGGAGGGGATGACCCCACCATTGTCCTCAAGAAAGATGAGGGGATACTTGATTAAAAACCATTAGTTTGGTTATTGGAACCCTCGGCTATAATGAGGGTCAATGGAGGGGACGACCCCACCATTGCCCTCAAGAAAGACGAGGGAATACTTGATTAAAAACCATTAGTTTGGTTATTGGAACCCTCGTCTATAATGAGGGTCAATGGAGGGGACGACCCCACCATTGCCCTCAAGAAATACGAGGGAATACTTGATTAAAAACCATTAGTTTGGTTATTGTAACCCTCGGCTATAATGAGGGTCAATGGAGGGGACAACCCCACCATTGTCCTCAAGAAAGAAGAGGGAATACTTGATTAAAAACCATTAGTTTGGTTATTGGAACCCTCGGCTATAATGAGGGTCAATAGAGGGGACGACCCCACCATTATCCTCAAGAAAGACGAGGGAAGACTTTGTTAAAAAATTATTAATTTGGTTATTATAACCCTCGGCCTATAATGAGGGTCAAGGGAGGGGACGACCCCACCATTGACCTAAAGAAAGACGAGGGAGGGGTTAGTGATAATATAAAAAATTCACAATGAAAATCATACAAAAGACAAATATGGAAGACAACAAGAGAGATGATGATATAAATGAAATATTACAGTGTTCTACAAAGTAGAGTACAAAAATATTAATTACATCAAGAGGGTATAGGCTACAGACATCCACCCTATGGAGCGACATCAGAGGGCAGGGCCTCAACATAAATAAGAGAGGTCTCCCTAACGACCACGACTGGTTGGTCTTCAGACGTGCCAACACCCTCGACGTGCACCTGAGATTCTACCTGGGTTAGAGCCTCGACAATCAAGGGGTCATCCAGTTGGACCGCCTCTAGAGCGGGGCGGACGGACGACACTGCATCAGCGAACTTTAAGACGACCCACCGACAGGCCGTCCTAATTCCCCTCTCCAAGTATTCAAGGCCGAAGCCTTGAAACTCGTCCGAGAGTTTATAGGCCTCCACAGCATCGGCCTCGGCCTTCTTAACAGCCGCCTCAAGATCGGCCTTGTGCTGAATCCCTAGATTGGTCAAGGCTTCATCCTTCTCCTTAAAAAGCAAGTCTTTGGCCTTCAGGTCTTCGTCGTGCTGCCTCGTAAGGTCATCCAAAATCCTTGCATGTTCAGTTCTAGCACTCTCTAGATCAGCCCTTGCAGTCTCTAAGTCGGTCTGCAGATCGACCTCGTGTTGGATGGCCCTCTCGACCTCATAAAATTTCTCCTGATTCTTCGCCATCCAGTTGGTGGCAAAGGTAAAAGCACAAACAGACTGCATAAGAAAAAGAACTTGTTAAGAAGCCGAGAAAATAGTTGGTGAAAGAATACAGTTAAGGGAATGAAGCAAGACAAGTACCTGAGCCAGGGCGTGCAGACCGTAGTCATACACCTTCGCCGGAGGCATCTTAGATAAGAATTCATAGTCGGCAGCCGAGGGATCAGAGAACATTGATGCCTTAGTCGCCCTTAAGTTTGCGATAAGTGATGATGGCTCGGCCTTCAGAAGTGCCAAGTTCTGGGACCAGAAGGCCCCCATGCTAGAAGAAGAGGCGGTTCCCTCAGACGCCCCAACCCTTGCCCTCATCCGTGATCCTGGCTGAGGGTCTACGGGGACCCCGAGTTCCTTCCTCTTCTGCGTGTCAACGGTCGGCTCAGCAGGTGTCGGCCCTATGGTCTGCATCTTCCTCGGAGCTTGCTGAGGCTCCTTGCCTTTCTTCTTGGCCAAGCCTGATAACAAACTGGGAGCAGTCATTTCCCAGAGATAGTCCGATATACCATTAGGACGACCTGAAAAGAGGACGACACGTCAGAAAAATGCAGAGGCAATGATGAAACACTTGAAAAAAGTAAAGATGGAAAAAAATAATATAACTCACATAGTTTCGTCAGGGGGCCTACCCTCAGACCAGATTCCTTGAGGAACCGAGGGGTCATCAGATCTTCAAACTTTGGAAGTTCACTCCCTCTCCCTCGCCCTCTCAGATAGTCAACTATATCTTTCTCTTCCAGACTAAGTTTGGGGTCTGACCTGCCCTTCATTGAAGGGTTAGACTATCTTCTGGGGACCCTCAGACCGTCAGCTACAAGTTTTGCCTCGGCAGAAAACTCCCATTCCCTGGAGATAAAGAAGAAGCTCTTCTTCCAATCGTGGTTGGAAGTTTGTGCCACGTGGAGAAGTTTCTTGTCAGACCTCCTCGCTCCTAAGTGATAATACCCAGGATGTTTGGATGAGGAGGTGATATTGTAACAAGCCAAGAATACGTCGGCCGAGGTCTCATCAGTGAAAGCATTTTTCCATTAGGAGACATAACCAAGGATCGTCCTCTAAGAGTTGGGTGGGAGTTAAGAGGGGGCAACGCCGAGGTCTGATAAAATATCTACGACAGCAGGCTATAAATGGAGTCTGGAACCTACCTTGAACATCTGTTCGTACACCGCTATCTCTCCCTCTTCACCCTCAAAGACCCTCTTGTCCTCAGAGGGAACCCTCATAGATATGGTGGGAGGAACACCATAAGCATGCCTCCACAGAAGGAGGTCACGATCCCTGACCGAGGAAATATAAGACGAGGCATGAGATGTGTCAACTGGGTCATCTGTGTCCTCATCATCCTCAGTCCCCTCACCCTCGGCCTCGGCCTCATCACCTATCAGAGGCCCTAAGGGAAAAGCCATCTAGAAGGCATGTGGAGATAGAGTTGACACAGGTACAACCTCGAAAGTAACCATACCCTCGGCCTGTCAGCCTGGGCTTAGGTCAGACGCCTCTCCTCTCCCAGAAGGTCCAGTGCCAATTGGCGACAACTCTCTCTCATCCATCTCACTCGAATAACTCTTGGCTGGATGACAAGACGACCCACAAGACTCAGGGGGTCTTATTGTGGCAAGAGGAATGGGAAAAATGGATTGTACCCAATTAGGGTCGGCCCCTCGTCTCCTCTCCTCCTCTTCCTCTATTCGCCTAATCTCTACGAAGAGCTTCTCTCTCAAGGATGGGAACTCCTTGGCTAAATTGTAAAGACTCCTAAGCATTAAGGGGGAGACCCTACACTTGGATGAATTTCTAAGCTAACTACAAACAAGTTTGCAATTGACCAAACTGGATTTTGGATTGAAACAAAAGAAACCAAGTGTTTTAATCAAGAACACTCAAGAACTAGTCGTCGGAAAAGACGCCGGAAAAGTTATGAAACACCTTAAGGAAAATCCTATCCTACAAGCCTAAAATAAGAAAGCAAGCAAGAAATGAAGGAAAAGATGACGCTAGGGCAGAGGGATTACCATAGAGGGAAGAGCGAGACTGCCAAACTCGAAATGCTGAAATTTGTAGAAATGGAGGTTTGTCTGTTGGAAATCTAGAGAGAGAGAGAGCTTGGGCGCGAAAAAGAAGAGAATGAATGGTTTTAAAAATTGCTTATATACCTTAGTAATGAGTGGGCCCATTGACCAAGCCAAAGCACATCCCACGAGGAGGACATCATTAGGGCACAAAGCAAACTGGAACGACATTGGATAAAAATTTGACAGCTGTCACATCATCTTGATAGGTGTCACTCATCAAACAGACCATACACTTGGTCTCAAAAGCAACATTATCCCTCAGCCATCTCACCATCATCTAGGGCTAAGGGCTGGGGGGTGATTGATATACCCGTATATACCCTCGGCCATGCCGAGGGTGCCCTGCGCCTTATAAGGCCCAGACGACCGCTCAGGGGGACGACCCTTCATCAGGCTTCGAACGACCCCTCAGGGGCCGACCCTTCATCAGGCTCCGGACGACCCCCGAGGGTACGACAGTACGAGGCCCAAATTAGGCCAGACTCATTGACGGAAGGAACTTTGCCCTCGACCTCATATCAAAGGCCGAGGATGACATCATCACAGCGCGTGGTTTGGGAGACACGTGGAACAGTGCGCGTGAGGCTCACATGGCACATGGGAGACCATTATAACAAAATCACACCCTCACGTGAGGGAATATTATGTCATCATTTGGCATCTACAGGTGTCAACAGGGAATTGGCTAGATCATCATCCACATGCACCATGAATACTTGGGGGGTACATTACACACCCCAAGACTTATATATACTTGTCACCTATAACCCTACAGGGGAGATCGATTGATAATTGTAACCCTAGCTAAAACTCTTCTTGGACACACAGTAGAGAGAGAAAGTGGGCTTATGTGTATTGTATCCAAGGCCATTAGTTCCCATACTTAGTGGATCACACACTCACAGTGGATATAGGCCAAATTGGCTGAACCACTATACATCATTGTCTTATTCCTCTTATACTCATCTCCTTCTACACACTTATATACCTACATCTCTATGGCTGCCATGGTTACTATTGTTTGAGCTCATCGTCACTTATCCGGTGGTGCTAAATCTCAGCATCATCGTAACTTATTAGAAGTTCAAATCGTAGGTTGTACATAATTAGCTTTTTTTTTTCTTTTTTTATAGTTTAGAGTAATTAGTTAATGTTTTTGTTACTCTTTTTGCTATGATTGGTTCTAACATGTTTTGTAGATTTAATAAACTCGTACTTATCGGGGATCGCTCCATTTTGGGTGATATCTTTCTTTTCATCTCTTTATATTGTGTTCTTGATTCACATTGAGGACAATGCAACATTTAAGTTAGGGGGTGTGGGATATTCTTCCCGTTTATTGTTTAGATTCATTGTTTTTGATCACACATTCATTCAAAAGTATGTTTTTTTTAGAAAAATTCCAAAACAATTGAAATTTTTTGAAAAAGTCAAATATTTTTCTTCAAAATAAATGAAAATTAAAATTTAAAAGCTTCAAAATTGTCTATTTTTTTTAAAGTCTCAAATTTGTAAAAATCAAGAGCACAAAGCCGAAATTGACCAAAGATGGAAATTGAAAGAATATTGACGACTTAACAAATAAGTGTGGAGATTAACCAACCCAGTGAGATTTCGAGCCTATCACTTTTTGCGAGTTTTTAAATCAATCCGAGTTAATGGTTAACTAAAAGTTCTTTTTAGCGTTTAAAAAAAAGTCGCCGTAATATCAATACCCTTGTTTTGATCGGTTATGGGAAACGTGCGATATGTTGTCTCAAAATATGTGCTAACATATCTCCAAACTTAATTAATCTTGAGACGCATATGGTAAAACAACTCTCATTTGGACAATGAAGTAGTCCCTCGTTTGTCACCCAAAAATATTGTCCAGAAAAATTAGTGGAAATTTACCTTTTTGCAACCCAATTTGAGCCGAATAAGTTTTTTCCTTTCATTTGACAACCCGAAAAAACCCAATTAGCCCGAAACTGTGAAAATCGAATATTCATCAAATAAAGTTCGAAAAGTGCATAAAAAGGGGAAAGAAAAAAATTAGTTGAAAAATGCTCAATAGAAATTGCAAGTAAAAGAAAAATGCAAAAAAAAAAGAAAAAGAAGAAAAAATGAGCAATAGCTCGGAAAAATAAAAAATGGACATCATAAGGACATTTTTCAATTTCGAAGTTTCCAATCATTCCCATTTTACCCAAATACACCTTAAACCTAAAAATGTCGTAACCGAGTCCATATTGCGAAAAATTTCTGCGTGGAGAGCTAAGGCAAAAAAGATAATAAAAGATATTATATGGCATGACAAAGAGGCGATGTTTCCCGTTTACCAATGACTATATTACGATGATGAGATCTTTTATCCTCAAATAGTCTGTCTTTCAATTTATATGTGTGAATTTGCGTTCATTATATTTATTCTTTATATCACGCATACCGAGAGAAATAGCCACAATTCGAGTGATTCGTTTGTGAGTGAATCCGTGAGAAATTGAATGAAAACGAATTTTAGAAAAAGTAACGTAATGATCAATCAGTGAAAATTGGTGGTTCGATTTTTGGCTTCACACACACACACTACGATTTGAGGCTCGTGAAAATGATTTTTAAGGTGACCATTTTTGAGGAGTTTAAATTGTACAATTTTTAAGTTAGCTGATTTTTCTTTGAGTCAATAACAAATTTTTTGGGTATATTTACTGCAAACCCTCACGAGATACCACTCGTCCTACTAGGGTAACCTAGGGGTTTAAAGGCTTGTTGCATACGCTAAATGAATCGCTTATCCGCGAAAAATGTATTATATCCCAATAAAATTTTTAAGGGTCCTTAACTCATGCTCTTATGCTTTTACATTTCTCGGAACGCGCAAAGTTCTAAGTTAGGGGGGGTTGATTAGGCATAAATTCTTCACATTTATCCCATTAATTTCGATACTTTTATGTTCCCGTGCGGTGTAAATAGCTTGGATTTGTCTCATATTTATGATACTAACCCTTTTTGGAAAGTATTTCGTATTTTCTGCATCTCTTATGTGTTTTACATGTATTTCATGCAAGTTAGTGCGAAAGAGAACTCAAAACAGTGAAAGAAATCAAGAAATGAAAAGTTGAAGGGAATTTTTGTAATTTTGAAGCCTTAGTCCAGATGTGGGACCAACTGGAAAGTTGTATATCTTTCCATTATAAGAACACTGGAAAAAATGGCGCCTCAATCTGAGCTATGGTGAAGAAGTTATGGTCATTCAAAGTTGAGGAGATAATGAAGAGAAGTTGAGTCTGTGAAGGGGATCAATCCGGTCTGCATAAAAAAGGGATTGATCCGGAGAAGGGGATCGATCCGGGTGAAATAAAAAAGGATTGATACGACCTCTAGAATTCACTTCATCGAGCATATTTAGGGGATCCATCCGTACATTAGTCACGCTCCAGATCCGTTACAAAATAAGTCACGCTTTTCAAGTGTGAGAAATTGCTAGATACGAGATTTTTATTTTGTCCTTATCTTTTAGCGAAAAGAGATTTATGTTTTGGGAACTCTTCTAAACGACCTATAGCCTATATATTTAGTCATTAGGACTCTTTTTATTCAGATTTTGTTCATGTAAAAGCTCCATAATAAGTAAGAACATCTAGGAGAAGAATTTACATATTTTTGCACCTTCAATTCAAGAGCTTTTCCAATTTTTCTTCAACCTTTGATTTCTTCTTGCATGTTCTTGTTCTTCAATCTTGGTAACTTTTATTTCCAGCACTTTTATTATTATTTCTCTTGTTTAATTTCTCTTTCCACGCAATTATGAGTTCATGCAACGTAGATAACATAGTTTTCACGAATTTCACCATGTTAGGCTAGGTTTTTAAAGGTTGGGATGCATGAACCCAACCCGATGTGATTTTTATAGGTATAAAATTAATTCTCTAAATTTAATAATTGATTAGATCGTGAATTATGGTGATCACAACCGTTGTAGAACTTTTGATCTCGTTTGTCCGAGGTAACCGGGATGCTTAAGAGTGCAACGTGTGTGTAACTAATACTACATTGCTTTACCACTATACTAAAAATAGCAATTTGGCACACCCTGATATTAAAAATCTGGCAGAGTTTTAAACTGTGCCAGATTTTGGTACGGTTTAATAGCAATTTAGCACAATTTAAAACAGTGCCGAAATCTGGCACTGTTTTAAAGTGTGCAAAAATTAACTACACTTACTAAAATATATAATACCCAAAAAAACATTACACTCCTCACAGTGCCAAGCCCGCTCTCTCTCTTGTTCCCGCTCACATTTCCCGCTCCTTCTCTCTTCGCTATCTAGATCGGAGCTCACTCTCTCTCTAGGTCGACGGTCGAAACTCACTCTCTAGGTCGGAGCTCACTCTCTCGCCCTCTAGGTCAGCGGTCGGCGGCCATTATGTTTCTCTAGGTCGACAGTCAAACTATTTCTCTAGGTCGACGGTCGGGTCATTGCATTGTTCTCTCACTCCACTCATCCCAATCAGGCATTTGTTTAAAGCCTCTGTATTTTTTAACCTAAGTTAGGTATAAGATTTGATCCTAGAGTTTATGATATGCGTGATTTGATTCGTATTTGCTTTTTAGGGTTTTATATATACATTTTTAAATATATTTTTTTTAATGTGTGAGTTTTGGGTGCAGATTGAATGTTGATAATAGAAAAAAATAAATCATTGGTTTTTTGATGGACCTTGGAATATTTTAGTGGTAAATTATGTTTTTATGTTCTTACCCTTTTAATTAAAGTGCTAAATATTCAATAATAATGTAAAAATAACAAATTGAAAAGTAGACACCCCATTAATTAAATGGATAAATGAGATTATGTGTTGAAAATTTAAGAAAAAGCAAAAAAAAAAAAAACTATTTAAATAGTAAGTAGACATTAATACTAAACATTCAATAATGATGTTATACATGTAGAAAAACCTTAGACCCGTTCAAGAGGTCTCACTATGACTGTGGTTAGAACTCTTGAATTGTCCCATTTTTGGACAGTTTGGAAATGCAAAAGGTTGTATTGTACATAATGTTTATGCATGTCCTATTTTAAAAAATTCGGTGGCATCTCTTTATGTTCTTTGAGTGCATCCTAGATTAATGTAGTGTTTTGTGTTTTCTTGGTTGAAAAACTTAAGTAACACATGAACACTCCCAATTTAAGTTGTGTACTTGAAGAACTGTAAGGAGATACTGGTGAAATTTTCCAGATTAGGACATGGCATGAGACAGTATGAACAATACAAAATATGCATTTTCGAATGGGATAGGACCCTTACCCTATAGAGGAGATGGAAGAAATATAGGAGCTCAAATATATACATATTTACACTTGGATAAACTTAAATATATTTACAGTAAGCGTTTATATTATAATGTGCGTTATTTAAACTTATCAAGATGTCGTCGGTAATCAATAAAGAGTTGATAAATGAGAAAAATATCGAGACCGATACATATAGAGATGCGGTGTTACAGTTTCTACATTATGTGCGTAGTAATAGTTCGAATGCTAAACATTCATGTCCCTGTAGACGTTGTCGAAATGGTAAAGTACATGTTGTTATAGATGATATATTCGTTCATTTAAAGACATATAGTATGGACATGAACTATACCTTATGGCATTTTCATGGTGAGACATTATCTGTTGATCAAGACCAACCACCAACACAATCTGTGACATCGACATAACACGCTGATGTGCACAATATTCCAATTTTGAATTATCTTGTGAATGATGCTTATGAGATGTTTATGGGTGAAGCGGAACCTAGTGAACCTAAATGTGTAGGCAGTGATGAAGCCCTCCAACTTTTGAGGTTCCTAATGATTCTCACACACATAAATACAAAGGCAAGAAGTATGATCGTTTACATCAACTCGCACAGGAGCCATTGCACCCAGCTACTGGTTCTTCGCGTTATACCACAATGTATGCTCTTATAAAGTTGAATGATTTGAAAACACAATTCAATTTATCGGATGGTGCTACAGGTGGAATTCTTAGATTGTTAAATGAACTACTTTCTGAAGAGAACAACTTGATAACTAGTTATACATAAATGAAAAACACCGTTAGAGATCTCGGTATGGATTATGTTAAGTATGAAGTATGCATTAACAACTGCATGCTATTTTGGAAAGAGCATGAAAAATATACTAGATGTATAAAATGTGGTTCTTTACGCTATAAGTTTACTTGTCTAGACGAGGACGGGGTACAAATTCAGAATATTAATGGAAAAAAAGTACTCTAGGGTTCCTAAGAAGGCAATGCGACATTTCCCTCTAATCCCTAGGCTAAAACGGTTATATACCATAAAATGGATAGCAAATAAAATGACTTGGCACGCTCGTGCAATCTCATGTATGGAATTCTTGCATCATCCCCTAGATTCAGCAGAATGGGTAAATTCAAACATTATGTGGAGAGATTTTGCAAAAGATCCGCGGAATATTCGACTTGCAATAGCAACTGATGGTTTCAGCCGAAATAACATGTTTGGTTATAAGTATAGTTGTTGGCCAGTGATAATTCAACCTCTCAGCCCTCCTCCATCAATGTGTATGAAAAGTGAGTTTTCAATGTTGTCTGTATTAATTCCCGGACCAAAGTCACCATCAAGTAATATTGATGTCTTCCTCCAACCATTAGTTGATGAGTTAAATATCTTATGGTCTGGAGTTGAGGCTTGGTATGCGTACAAAAATGAGAAATTTTAGTAAAAGCCATGTTGATGTGGGGTATACATGATTTTCTAGCTTATGGGATGTTAGCAGGTTGTTCAACTCAAGCTTACAATGGGTGTCCTGTTTGTTCTACAAATACACCTTCTCAATATCTTTCTAAGTCAACGAAATGTTGTTACCAACGATCTCGTATGTTCCTTCCTAAAGACCATCCTTATAGCTTTGACACATCAAAGAAAACATTTAATGGTAAAATAGAGGATGATGTGGCTTCAAGAAAGATAACAAGTGTAAAAGTTGAGCAGATAGTTTCACTTATCGCTCGAGAAGGTGTTCAAAGAGAGGGAGAGGGAGACAAAAAGGGAAAGGCAAAGGGAAAGGGGAAGGGGAAGGGGAAGGAGAAGGAGGATGTCATAATGGAAGACGATGATTATCACCGAGGATTTTTCAAGAAGGTCAATTTTCTTTGACTTAGAGTACTGGAAGGATCATGATATTAGACATAATTTAGATGTTATGCATGTTAAAAAGAATGTCATAGAGACTCTTTTAGGTACAATACTCTCGGTGAAAGGTTCATCAAATAAAGATACGGTCAAAGCCCGTGAAGACTTGAAAGTTCATTTGAATCTTAAAAGGAAATTATGGATGAAAGATGTTGAAGGCAGTAACAAAAGGCTGATGCCAAAGGCACCTTTCGCATTAGGAAAGGTAGAGAAAGAAGCCTTTTTTTCGACACTAAAAACATTAAAGGTACTGATTGGATTTTCATCAAATTTCAACAACAATGTTAACCTCGATCCACCTGGATTTACCAATCTCAAGTCCCATTGCTTCCTGCGTTGCTTATGCATTCATTTTCGGATCATAAGCCTTTATTTAAAGCTATAGAATGGATAAGAATATTCTTTAATGTTTTTTGTGCTAAAGTGATATTTAGGGAACATCTTTTGAAGGATAAAACTTCATTGGTAGAGGCACTTTGTGTCTTTGAAATTTATTTTCCACCTTCCTTTTTTGTGGTGATGATCCACCTCATGCACCATTTAGCCGATGAAGCTTTGACAGCTGGACCACCAAGATATAGGGCGATGTGATTATTTGAGAGAGAAATGGGAAGATATAAAAAGTGGTCACGAAATAAGAGGTACATTGAAGGGAGCATTGCTAATGCATATTTATTACATGAAGATTCTTTGTATTCCATGGAGTACATATTGAAAAGAGGTGAAGGAACTCATAAGAGGAATCTTGAGGATTTTCTTGATGATAAGTTTGATGACTCAGAATGCCAACGAGGATTGGGTAAAAGTAAAGAATTGATCTTAAATAATGTACAATATGAGCAAGTGCAAAGATGGGTTTTATCTCAATGCTACGGTGTTGATGAATGGAGAAGGTACACACTTAGTTCTATGTTAATTCATATTAATCGATTGTAATGTGATATTTTTTAAATTTGAAACTAATTTCTTGTAGAAAATTTGTGGTAACTAAGACTCAATTGAGGCATAGAATTGATGATTTCATCCATTGGCTAAGGAATGAGGCAAGTTTTATTTATACATGTACTTCTTTATCAACCATAATTATTTTTAATGAAACTCTAAAAAATTAACAATTCTTTACTGGCCTTAAGATTTGATTATACGAGAATTTTGACATATGCCGATGGTCTGCTCCATAGGGTTACCAGTTATGAGAAATTTCAATGCAATGGGTACACCTTTTGTACTTCTGGACATGAAGAGAATCATAACTTTTAGAGTAGTGGTGTATCCACTAAGGCCTTTAATAAGAAGGGGATTATGACAACCTTTTATGGAGTTATTAGACAAATACTCGACCTCAGTTACATTGAGTTCACACATACTGTCTTTTATTATGATTGAGTGGATGTTGATGATAAGAATGCTTGCAAAGTTGAACCCACCTCAAAATTGGGGATGGTGAATCTTAGTAAGCTCGTGAGTAAAAATACCATTCACGATGAACCGTTCATCCTTGCATCTCAAGCCTGTCAAGTATTTTATTGTCAAGATGTAAAGCTGAAGGGGTGGTCAGTTGTTTTACACTCTCCCAAGAGACTGACAAAAGATATAGATGCGATTGATATTTACCGTACGATATATGACTCCATTCTTGAGGAAAATGATAAATTGCTAGAGCTTTTGGACATGGATTTCTAGTGCAATTATTTAGTTCTGAACTTGTTTTTGAATATGCAATATTATATTTTTTATTATTTTGAATGGGTAATATTCTATTTATTCCGTTTGTTGTTGTTTTAAACATTTAATAATTTATTATTGTTTGAACATTTAATACATGTATGGCTGTTTGAACTTGTAATTCTATGTTTACTGATGTTTGAACATGTAATATACTGGTGTCTATTTGAACATATATTCTTATAATGTTTATTATTCTGATTATTTTGGTGTCCAATAGTCATTTTTTTCCAGATAAATGTCTCATATTGGTGATACTTTGCAACTGTCAATAAATGGGGTGACACCTATAGCAACCTCCCATTCTAAGGTTTCTTAGGGTTCTTAAAGAGTAGGAGATGACTCTTCCGCTAAGAAATTAAAATTTAATGAGCATGACCTTCCAATTGGTGAAAATTCATATACACTCTCAACCAGTTTAGGAGACTTAGAAAGGACACATGTTCCCATTTCTTATACGAGTTGGAAACAAGTGGATGTGCGATATAAGAACTCAGTTTGGTCATTATTAATGGTATACTATTCCTTTCTATTCCAAATAATGTAATAGTTAGTAAATTCAATTATGTGATGTTTTAATTTTATTTCTTCATATATTGTAGAAAGAGTTCCCAGATGTGCGCGAAAGTCAGAAGAAAATTTTTATGAAAAAAGCAAACGATGTTTGGAAAAAGTTCAAGTCAAAGCTAAGGGTTAATTTGAAGGATGGTGAAGTTGGAAAGTGGAAGGAGAAAGTTCCAAAAAATGTCAAATTTGAGGACTAGGAGGTGTTTTGCAATAATGAAGCTTTAGAGGTTCAAAAAACTTTGCGAAGAAAGAACAAAGAGACTAAACAAAATTGTGTGAGAAAGACAACTCATAACACATGTCGTCATGGTTATGCTCGAGATTCAGAGAATTGGAGAAAGAAGCATGGGCGTGCACCCACTCATGTTGAATTTTGGTTGGCAACTCATATAGTCAAAGGAGGTGGTTATGCCCCTCGTGATAAAATATTTACGGTAATTTAATTTTTTTAATGTTCGTTTTGTCTAAAAAAAGTATCGTATTGTCAAACCTAATGTTAATATATTTTTGTACAGGACCAAATTCAATTGCTTCTGGATATATACAAAACGATTGGTCACGAGGAGACCTTGCATGCCGAGCCTATTTTTGAGGTTTTCGGAAAAGATACGAGAGGACATGTTCGTTGTGTTGGGTCCATAATTTCGAGAATTGCTATATTAGGGTCGGCATTTTCTAGAGAAATGGTTGAAGAGGTGAAAGAGGACACCGAAAATTGGAAGGATCATGTTGATCACCTAAGGAGTGACATAGAGCGGATAAAGCTCTCATTATCAGAATTCATTACTGACTTCAAAATCAGGAAATTTTCATGTGTTGGACACAACGTTCAGGAGTTACCTACTTTAGGCACTGAGGCTCCTTCGTGTTCTCTTTCCTCCCCTGCATTAGAGGTTCCAAATTTCACCTATTTAATTGAATGCAAAATACTATCCCATAAACGTGAACTTGTCGGTTATGGGAGGAAATACAACCAGGAGTCGTCTCAACCGTTCACTTCCATACGTTGAGAAAGAATGAAGTGCGAGTTTTATTCAATGACATCAAAGTGCCCGAGTATCCAGTTTGGGGTGGAAAATAAGCTCATTGCGAGAACTTGGAAGATGTTGGTAAAAATGGAATTATGTATTAGCTCGACGACCTTTGTCTACCCATTGGTGACACCGACGAATGATGTAATTGAGTCAACTTTTGTAACTTTTGTGGTAATGTGTTTGATGAACATGAAGCTCTTACATCGTTAAAATAGTTATCTTGGTGCTAATTAGGTATTGCATCCACTTTTGTAGTCGCAAGTGTAAAAGTAACTGTCACTTCTGATAATATAACAGCTATCTTTATTTTTTGTTTGTTTGCATATTATATATGCCTTTGTGGTGTTGGGATAACATATTATTATCACATCCTTTGTTTCTTTGCATAAAGTATTTTTGTCATGGATGATGATTATAGCTTAAGTAAAATGAGCATTCGGGACTTGATTATGGATCACTTAAAGAAAGGTTAGTTTAATTTATGTTGGACGCTAACATCTATATTTTCCAATTTAACATTTAGTTGTTAATTTTTAATTTTATTTCTTGTGAGGTACATATACAGTTAGGAAGGATGTGGACAAGAGGATTATCCACAAGATCCTCTTCCACCTACGCCACCTTGCTTAGAAGTACTTCCCTCTGAGGTACAAGTCTGCAAAATCTCTACTTATATTCCTAATTTATGCTTCTATAATCCTGCTCCACCACCAACTATCTCGTTTAGCGTATTTGAGGTGATTTGAATTTGTTAGATGGATATAATTACTCAATATGCATACTACAAAATATCAATATGGGGTATTTAAATTCAGAATCATAACAGTTATATATAACAACTGTTATATATAACAGGTGTTATATATAACCGTTGTTATATATAACAGTTTCACTACTCTTTCTGGCATTATTGAGTGCAGTTTCGTGAGCGATTTACTGCATTTTTATGAGCTTAACGTAGACACCATTGTCTCCATTAGCAATTAGATCATCGTGGGTCCCAATTTCAGAGACGCTACCCTGCTGCAGCACAGTAACAAGGTCAGCCTTTCTTATGGTTAAGAAGCGGTGTGCAATGACTAGAGTGGTTCGCCTAATCATGAACCAGTCTAGTGCCTCTTGCACTAGCTTTTCTGACTCCGAGTTCAATGCACTTGTTGCCTCATCTAATAGCAGGATTGCGGGGTTTTTCAGCATTGCCCTCGCTATAGCTATTCTCTATTTCTGTCCACCTGAGAGCTGCAATCCCTTTTCTCCTACCTGCAAATATTTTTAATTTAGCGTTTCACTTTCTAGTTTGTTTTGACTTACATAATGTCTAATGATTTCCCACATAAATATCATTGTTGTTTAATTTATTCCCCTAGAAAAGTGAAAAACTTGGATTCTTCAACACGATTAGATTTGATTCAGATGCCCCCGAATCTTTCTTTCCTGTTTGAAGGATTACGCCATAATCACCAAAGCATGAACTATTTTTAGAAACAATACGCTTAAGTTGGGACAGACAAAAAAAAGAAACAAGATAATTAATTGGGGCAGCGATATGAACTCGAATGCATTACTCAATTCACATCTCTATGTCTAACTTTCACATTTCCTAAACACTTGAAATTGGCACATTCACTTGCTTAACTGCATCTAACTCATTGGATTCAAAGATTTTGTATTATCTTATCATTGTTTACTTCAGCAATTACCATATGTTATTAGGCTTGAGAATATGAATATAATTTCAAAACATGTAGATTAAGCTTGAAAACAAGCCGTTGAAGGGTGAAAACCCAAACCATCCCCCAAACAGCCCCGTAAGAGGCACGAACACCTCGCATGGGACCAATGTAACTTTTACAAACTGACCGCGTAGTCGTGGGGCTCCCGGTTTGAGAATTTGATGATAATTTCAAAATATGTTGATTAGGCCTGAAAACATGCCGTTGAAGGGTAAAAACCCCAACCAGCCCCCAAACGGATCCGTAAGAGGTACGAACACCTCGTACGGGGACAATGTAACATGTACGAACTGATCGCATAGTCGCGGGTCTCCCGATTTGAGAATATGATGATCATTTCAAAACATGCCGATTTGGCTTGAAAACAAGCCGTTGAAGGGTGAAAATCCAAACCAGCCCCCAAACGGCCCCGTAACAGGTACGAACACCTTACACGAGACCAATATAGCTTGTAAGAACTAATCATATACTCGTGGGCCTCCCCATTTGAGAATATGACGATAATTTCAAAATATGCAGATTAGGCTTGAAAATAATCCGTTGAAGGGTGAAAACCCAAACCAGATCCCAAACGGCCCCATAAGAGGCACGAACACCCCGCACGGGACTAATGTAACTTGTACGAACAGACCGCGTAGTTGCAGGACTCCCAATTTTAGAAAATGATAACAATTTCAAAATATGTCGATTTGGCTTCAAAATAAGCCGTTAAAGGGTGAAAACCCAAACCAGCCCCTAAACGGCCCCGAAAGAGGCACGAACACCTCGCACGGGACCAATATAACTTGTACGAACTGATCGTGTAGTCGCGGGTCTTTCGATTTGAGAATATGATGATAATTTCAAAATATGTCGATTTGTTTTGAAAACAAGTCGTTGAAGGGTGAAAACCCAAACCAGCCCCCAAACGGCCCCATAAGAGGTACGAACACCTCGCACGGGACTAATGTAACTTGTATGAACTGACCACGTAGTCGTGGGCCTCTCGGTTTGAGATGATGACAATAATTTCAAAACATGTAGATTAGGCTTGAAAACAAGGCGTTGAAGGGTGAAAACTCAAACTAGCCCCCAAACGGTCCCGTGAGAGGCAGGAACACCTCGCACGGGACTAATGTAACTTGTACGAATTGTTCGCGTAGTCGCGGGTCTACTGATTTGAGAATATGATGATAAATTCAAAATACGTAGATTAGGCTTGAAACAAGCCGTTTGAGAGTGAAAACGCAAACCAACCCCCAAACGGCCCCGTGAGAGGCACGAACACCTCGCACGTGACCAATGTAGCTCGTACGAACTGACCGCGTAGTCCCCGGATCTCCCGATTTGAGAATATGACGATAATTTCAAAATATGTAGATTATGCTTGAAAACAAGCCGCTTGAGGGTGAAAACCAAAACCAGTCCCCAAACGGCCCCGTAAGAGGTACGAACACCTCGTACGGGACCAATATAACTCGTACGAACTGACCGCGTAGTCCCGGGTCTTTCGATTTGAGAATATGACGATAATTTCCACTCATATATGTAATTTTTTAGTTTGAGTAAGCTTTTTTTTATAAATTACTTAGTTACTAATATCGAATCTTTTTTGAATCCTATTTTTTTTGTAGGATAACTTTTTATCATTAGCATTTATTCAAGAGGAACACACGGATAACTCAATGGTTTACAATAAGGGGTTTATTCATGATTTTATTTTTTGTGTTATGGTCATGCGGGCTTTTGTAGTTTTATTGTAAACTTTTATAACCATGCGAGCTTTTGTAAGTTTATTTTTTATATTTTGTGGCCGTGCGGGCTTTATGTTATCCAGGTTTTATATTAGCAGGTTTTAGAATGTCAAGAAAATAGAGGAAACTCTGCCCAATTTTTTTTTGTCTGTGAACTACTAAAGACTTGTAATATTTTGAAGTTTTTATGAACATTAGTTTATCAACAGCGTGCAAGATTTTCAATTTGTGAATTTTCTTGTTTTCAAATAATTTTTTTTCTTTTTATCAAAAATTTGGCAGAGTTCAAAACCGTGCCAAAAGTGTATCAAATTTTGGCACGATTTTGAACTGTGCCAAAAGTTTTTCAAACTGTGCTCAATCTGGCACAGTTCAAAAGTGTGCAAAAAATATCAAATTCTGGCATGATTTAAAAGTGTTCCTGTTTGGTCAAATCTGGCACACTTTTGAGTCGTGCTAGAAAAAAATGGCCATTTTGGAACACCTGATTCTGGCACAGTTCAAAACCGTGCCAGATTTGATCTGGCACAGTTTTAAACCGTGCTAGATTCCTATTTTTGGTGTAGTGTACTCATCTCTTAATTATGTATGATGCAGGCTACGATCCCTCATATATGTAATTCTTGGGAGTACTAAAGACTGGGTTTGATCAATTTATTAATTTATGACTAGTTTTGTACTTGGCAACATTCTAGGAGTTAGGTGATTATGTCCCTACCTTAATTTTCTAATTAGTTTTAGTTAACTTCTTTATTTTCCCCCCTTTTCCTTTCTCACTACTTCATCATCTTTTACATTTTATTTTTGAAGTAATAAATCAATTAAAATCTATCAAACATTCCCTGTGAATTCAATACCCAGACTAGCCGCTATACTCCATAAGAGTGTAGTTAAAGTTTAGTTTTTTTTTTTTGCATTATGGTCGAAAGACGATAACAACAATTAGCATATTACACGGACGCTCGGTTTCCACCTCGATCACATATTATATATGCACTTTAATTTACTGCTGAGTTTTCCCATTTTTTGCGAAGATAGAGATAAAAATGAGAAAGGGACTCGAAGTAAAGGAGAACAATTATTTTTATTAATTATATACAAAAGAGAAAATAAGTTTTAAAAGAGGAACAACCTGGAGATTTGACTTTTTTAAAAGTAAATGTTTATTTTGGAAATTGCTATGTGTAAAAGAGGATAAAGGAATTTCCTAAAAAAAGGGGTTGCCGATCGGTATACCCCTTAGCCTGCCTATCGGCATAAGGGTCAAGTCTAAATCACTCCTTTGGATTTTGTTGCACTTTTACCTAATTTGTGTACTTTGGTGGTAGAGGAACTAATGGTGATTTGAATGGATTTTTTTCTTTTGGGATTTTTTTAGTATAAAGTGGGAGTTTGGAGATGTTTTCTTCACCATCTTCCATTTTCTCTCCTCTATATCCTTCTTTTTCTTTGCAAATGGATCTTCCAATGTCCGAGGCCCTTTCTTCCTACGTCGAGGGTCTGGAGGAAATGTGCCTCTACAACGTTTACTACATATCCTTTAGCTTGCATCAGGTCTCTTTATGGCATAACTGTGCCATAAAATGGAATCTTTTAGAAGTAGTAGTACGATTTTGGTACCCTGAAGATCATATTTCCCGGTTTGGCTTAGACGAGGTGTGCCCAACCTATGAAGAGTTTCTTGCGATGCTAGGAATCAACCCTAGTCTAGTGACAGCTATATTGGATTTATTCCGTTCTCCCTGGGTGTTTTTGTCATAGTTGCTTCATATATCCCCCTCAGTTGATGGACCGCTGGTTCATGGAAGAAATATTGTTCTCCTGCAAGTTACGAATTTTGTGTGCCAGAAGGATTTTTCTGAAAATGAATTTTCCAAAACTGTAGCCCTAGTTCTGACTTCTAGGCTTCCGTTGGTGATAGGTGACCTGATGACTGATCCTCAGGTAGCCACTATGGCAGTGTGGTTGTCCCACTGCTGTAGTCCAGTCAAAGTGGTCTTAACGGAGACTTTGAATGGCTTGGATGCCTTGAAGGAAGGTCGGACTAACTTTCTGTTAGGGAGCCCGGTCATGCTGTTCGTGTGGCTTTTTGAGAGAAGGGACCTGTAGGCCCCTCCTAAGTACTCTTTGTCATGAATTCCCAACTTTTTTATTAGACCCTTTTTCAGTTTCGACCCTTCAACGAAGAACTGGACTAAATGGCTTGTGGAGCACAGGGCCCGATACCTTTGTTGGTCTGTGCCATGGTGGGGTGACTCACCACTCATTTTTTAGTTAGGGGAATACTAGTATGTGCAGTTAGTTAGTCTTTGCCAGACTTTCTTTTACTTTCCTTAGTGAAGGGTGGGATCAGATTGTGCCACCCTGTATAACCAATTTCTTTCTGGTTGAGGACTTGACCTGATACTGAGTCCTCTGTGATAGAATATCTGACCATCTACCCATCCGTTATAATTCGTTGGAGGGGCTTGGTTTGTACCTGGAGATTATTTGAAGTGGTTACAGAAATGGGTGGTTGGGAAGATTTTGGAAGAGACTGAGAAAATATGGCTTGAGACTTTTGATACCATGGAGGAAGGTGTTGTGGTTTCATCAAAGCTGATCAAGGCTTACCATTACATAGAGCACATCCAGAACACTAATCAAGAGTGGGACCCTTGGGGGCCTCCAGGAGCAGGTAATGATGATGAGGGGGCCCATCTGGTATTTGAGGATAAGATTTTTATAAAGCTGGTTGTCTTTGTGTTTTGTGGGAAATTTGTGCTTGGGGTAGGTGTTTGGTATGTTTTTGTTGATTTTTTTATGACGTTGGTCAATGGTAGGGACTGATAGGTTGTAATCAAGATTTGGAGGGAAGTGTTTTTTTTACTCCCATCGCTGATATTTCATGTAACAACCATATTCTTGACTGAAATAAAAGTAATTTTGACATATTTTGTTGTGTCTTTTGATGAATTTTGTATTTGAACTGTCTATACCAATCAGTAAGGAATACGCAATCCTTTTTCTCATTTAAATGATGAGATGTATTGCCATTTTCTAGGGAGGAAAAGAATAGCATTTTGTGAAAGTGAAAGGACTGTGCCCATGCGTGTTATATGGGCTGCCTACATACCCTTATGGGTTTTAAAAATATGTGAGCTTCATTTTGAAAAAGGGTGTTCTGAGAGGATCAAATTCCACCTAGTTTTGGATAGAGGGAAACAAAGCGATTTATTTTAAAATAGAAGGGGGGTGAGAAGAGTTGTAGTGCATCGAGAATTTGGATAAGGGTAGTACTTCTTAAGACGATCCAAATTGACTGGACGCTCCATTTTTTCTTTGTCGAGATCTGTGAGCATAGAGCTACCGTTCGATAGGATTTTCTTCAAAATGTAGGGGCCACTCCGATTAGGTTTGAACTTCACTCTGGGATCCCAGATGGGTTCTATGATTTCTTTGAGGGTAAGGTCTCCTTCTTAAACACCGTGATCCTTAAATTTCTTATTAAATGACCGCGCGATCCGACGATATCCCTTTGTCTATGATATAGAGATTTGAGTCTCTTTTCATCTAAGAGTGAGAGTTCATCACAGTGGCTCTAATGACCATATTCTTCACTAACTTTGCTTTTGAGCATGACATGTAGTGAAGACAGTTCTAGCTCGGCGGGGAGAACTGCCTCTATGACATCTACCAGAGAATAAGGGGTAGCCCCAATGGGTTTTCTGTTAGAGGTGCGATATCCCCATAGGGAATATATGATTCGATTGGACCAGTCTCTACAGTTTTCAGTCATCTTGCTAATAATGGTTTTGAGGCTCTTATTGGAAGCTTCGGCAGTGTCGTTGGTTTGGGGTCGGTAGGAAGAAGACTCGTGTCTCTGGATTCCATACTCCGTCGACTAATTTTTTAACCTCGGCTTCTAAGTGGAGTTCATTATCTAACACCAAATCATGAGGAATCCCATAGCGGCATATAATATTCTTTCGGATAAACTTGGCCATTTTCTTCACATGTTGTACTGCATATGACTAGACTTTGACCAATTTTATGAAGTAGTCAATGGTGACTAGGATGAATTTGTGCCCATTCAAATCTTTGGGTGTGACCTTCCTTCTGATGTCTATACCTCAGGTAGAGAAGGACCATGAAGAGTTCATGTTGTATAACTCTCAGGGAGGCAAGTGTTAGATGTTGGCAAAATTATTGGCATTTGAGGCATCTTTGAACATTGACATTGCAGTCTTGGATCATGGTTGTCCAATAATATCCTTGACAGATGATTTTTTTGGAAAGCATGTGACCGTTCATGTAGGGTGCACATTCCCCATTATGGATTTTTTATTCTATTTCTTAAATATTAGCCCATGCTATGCAATGAAAATGGGTTTCATCGAAGTTTCTCTTGAAAAAATCTTTATTATAGATGATGTACTGGGTAGCCAGTTTACGAAGGGTCGCAGGATCTTTCTTATCTACATCTCAGGGATACCTACCATACTTAAGAAGGCGCTAAATGTCACGGTACCATAATCCTACCATTTCATAATCTTCTTCGGTAACGATATCAATGTGGTAATAGTGTATGGGCATAGTTTATTTCTGAACCAGGAAAAGGGCCATTATTATTCCCTCAGGCATGTCGACCACGGAGGTTAGTGTTGTTAGGGAGTCAACTAGACTATTCTTTGATCTAGGAAGGTAATAGAAGGTAACATCTTTGAATTGGGAGGCAAACTCTTCTAGCTGGCCATAGAAGGGTAGGGGATTGTCCTCTTTCACTTTTTATTCTCTAAGGATTTATCCATTAATAAGGGAAGAGTCCCCATATACATCCATGTGCTTGATTCCTTTCTCGAGATAAATTTTGAGCCCTATGGTGCACACCTTATATTATGTCATGTTGTTAGTGCAAGTGGAGTATAGCTTGATGGCAAAGAGGATGGGAGAGTCATCTTGAGTGATCAAAAGTATCCCAATGCCATATCTTTTCTTGTTGAAAGCTTCGTCTAAGAACATCTACCATTTAAGGTCCTCCTTAGAAGTGTAGAGGAAGTATTTATCTGGAAATTTAGAGACCGAGACCTTAGTTACTTCCATGGGATGATCGTCAAGGTAGTCGAAGATGGGCATGTGTACACAATGTCAAACTCGACTAGCAACATCAACCAACGGGCCATTAAACTTGAGAAAATGGGTTTCTCTAGTAGTTATTTTATAGTATCCATTTAGGATACTAGTCTGATGAGAAATATGAGTATGTAGTGTCATAATTTCTGCATGACCGAGACCACGGTGACACACACTTTATTCAAATCAGTATAGCTGACTTCGTATCCGACTAGCTTTCAACTAACGTAGTTGATGGCTCTTTCTTTGCTGGATTCTTCAATGTATTAGGCTAACAAAGCCCTACTGCGGTATTGGTAACAGTCAAGTATAGGAGGGGGAGACCTAGCTGTGGATGTATGAGCACCATAGATCGGGTGAGGTATCGCTTGATTTACTCAAAGGATTCTTTGAATGCCTCATTCCAAACTTTGGTTGAGTCCTTTTGGAGAAGTTTGAAATGGGTTCGCAAGTAGAGTTCAGTTGGCTGATGAACAGACTAATGTATTGCAGCTTACCCAGGAATCCTCGTACTTCCTTCTCCGTTCGAGGTGGTGGCAACTTGAGTATGACTTTAAATTTGATGGGGTTTTCTTCAATTCCTTTCTCACTGACCATGAATCCAAGGAGTTTCCTTTTAGTGACGTTGAATACACATTTCTTTGGATTGAGACGCATTTGATACTGTCGTAGTCGCTCAAACAATTTTCTCAGGGAAAAAATGTGACCTTCCCGAGTCTTGAACTTGATGATCATGTTATCAACATAGACCTCGACTTCTTTGTGGAAGAGCTTGTGAATGATGGTTGTGGCTACCCTTTAGTAGGTAGCTGTGACATTTTTTAGTCCAAACGATATGATGGTGTAGCAGAAGGCTCCCCATGGTGTGATGAAGGTAGTTTTCGCCTGGTGATCAGGGTTCATTTTAATCTAGTTGTAGACAACAAATGACTTAAGGGCATGGCTAGCTGTATTATCCACAATCATGTCGATATTGGGCAAAGGGTAATTATTCTTTAGGGATGCTTCGTTCAAATCCCGATAGTCTATGCACGTGAGAAATTTCCCTCCCAACTTTGGCACGGGGATGATATTTTTAATCCACGTAGGGTATTTGACTACACAAATTAAACCCATGTTCAGTTATTTGACTACCTCTTTTTTGAACTTGAGGGACCATTCAATTCGAAGCTTCCTCAATTTCTTCTTGATAGGTTTGCTTTATGGGAATATGGGGATCTCGTGCAGAGCTATTTTTGGGTTTATGCTAGGCATGTAATCATAGGACCATGCGAAGATGTCCATGAACTCTTTCAGAAGCTCTTCAAATTTTACCCTTTCATGCTCGTTGAGGGTGGACCCCTATCCTAGTCTTGCATAGATGGCTACTAGAATCGATATTAATAACAACAGTCTCATTATCATTAATTTGAATTCGATTGTGTTGTTTATTATTTTCCTTATTAAGAGAATTATTCATTTACAAAATTATCATCATCAAAAGTTTGATTAGAATCAATGTAATTAATGTAAGACATAACAAGATAGTTAAAATCTTCATTTATTTCATTATCAAGGAATAAAACACTGAGAACCTCATCAAAAGAGGCATCGCTTATATTCATATCAAAATAGGAGAAATAAAAACAAGTTCATGAATTTTTTTAATGGGGTGAATAGAAGGGTTCAACTAGGCTTGAGGAGGCTGGACCAAAATGGCATGCCAATTATGGAAAGGTGCTTCAGTAATTAAAATCTTTACAAATGGGTCTGACGACACAGATTTTTGGAGAATCATGCAGAGACTCAACTCCAGTGTCTGTAGGTTGAATGACTCCTCAGTGTCTCTATCCTTAGAGTTTTTAGTGTTTTATATGGTCTCATATATCAGGGAATTTACCTCATGCTTCCATTCCTCGCCTCAGGTGTTGTCATCTTGAAAAGAGATCTCCATTTTCGGCTTCATCTTTTTCTCAGTGGGGTCATACCATGGTTCATAGAATTCACAAAAGGGGAAGTCTCCGCCCTTAGATTAACCATTTGAGTTTTTAAAGTCATCACCCTAGTCGGTAGCAATGATGTCCTCCTGCCAAGAGTAATCAATGCACTCGACAACCTCCAAGGCTTCATCAAATCAATCTTCCCACTCAGCGGGGAAGTGTAGGAATGAAGGGACCAAATGTCCATGAAGTTTAAAGGTCGTTAGCAACTCAGGGATGCTATATATTTCTCTTTTTTGATGAAACATATCTGGCATGATCTGCACGACATCATCCAGGCTGATTTCTTCTACAGATACCACTCATTCCTCTAATTCCCAAGACCACTTCTGAGCTTTTATAAACTGGATATTGAACTTCTCATAATCGATGTTCATCTCTGTAGACAGTTTCATCCCAAATCTTTGGAGTTGATCTAGTACTATAGGCAGTTCCATGACTCCTCCCTCTAATCGGTTGCAGACGAAAATACAAGATCAGGTGAGGAGTGACAGAGCTTGATCATCAAAGCTTATGGGGTGTAGGAGAAAGGATGTGTAGACTTTATGAGGGTTTTGGGTGAGATTATGGTGGTGACAGGTATTTTGACAGGCACAATTTTGGTAGAGGGGTCAAATTCGGGGTTATTTTTTGAGAAGATGGCATTTGCTCCGATTTTGTGTGCTGGGAGAGGGCTATGAGTTGTATTGGGTTTGAGATTGCACTTTACCAAATATGCCGGATTGTCACATTGACCTTGACAAGTTGGACTTGTTAAGGCCAATGACCGTGACAATTCTGGGGGTGACAACGTTTGTTGTCACGGGCTTGCCACGATCATACTTGCATATGAAAAGGGCACTAATTATTAATTTACAAAACAAATTAACAACCAATCAATATTAAATAAATCAATTCTTTTACAAGGGGCACTACAATATGAGGGGCAATATCTAATAAACCAATAAAAATTTAATTATAAACACACACACACACACACACACACACAACCCCCTGTCCCGCCCCACTGTTGTTGCCCACCACACACGCACACACACACACACATATAAATATGCACATATACACACACATGCACATATACACACACATGCACATATACACACACACGCATACACACACACACATACGCACATACACCCCCTCCCCTCCCCCTAGCCCTGCCCCCTCTCCCCCACATGCATATATACACCACACACACACACACGCACATTTACACACATATATACACACACGCACATTTACACACACATATATATAAATGGAGGAGAAATAGAGAGAAAAAACGTACCAAACTCGTAGAGAGAGAGAGAGAGAGAGTGCAATCACTAGAGAGAGAAATCGAGGGAATTAGAATCGATGAGAAAAAAGAAGAGGGAGGGTTTTTTTACTGACAGAATTGTTATGGACATATCACGGTCCTTGACAGTAAGATTGTCACGGTCATTGACAGTGACAACCCATTATCACGGCCTTATCACGGTCAATGACCGTGATAAAAAATGCGTATTTTTTTTTGTCACGGTCAATGACCGTGACAAGTCTGGTCGATTGAAGGGTGCCAATTTGGTCATTTTTGGTGTAGTGTTGGCTAGCGGAGCGATAATTACAAGGTCTATAAGGCCTTTGATTATGTTTTTGAGGTGAAAGCATTGGTTAGTGGTTTGGCCTATGATTTGTTGCAAGTCATAGTGAGCATTTGGTCTGAATTTTTGACAGAAAGGATATGGCAGTCGGGGTTCCAATGGTTTGATGAGGTTTTGGGATATCAGGGTTTGGTAGACTTTTGAAAAGTAAGCGTGAAGTTCGGTGTATTCTTCTTTGATAGGATTAGTGAGACTTTCTAGTTCCCAGAAGTGGCAATTGAGATATGTTGTTGATGGTTGAGACTGAGGCATTGGTAGGATTGTCACACTTTCGCGGTGTAAATTGTCTGATCAACTTTTTTTGTTCAGACTTTTCTTTGTGAACCCCTTCTTTAATTTCCACACCAGCCTCCCGGAGGGCTTTGAAGTGCGGGAAATACTGTCCTCCCATCGATGCTCTAATATAGGGCATGAAGTTATTATTCACTATACTCACTTATTCTTCATATGGGGGCCTGTTGGTCATATTGGCGGCTTTCTCTTTCCATCTCCCGATGAAACAACTGACTGATTCCCCGAGATTTTATTTGTGTAGCTCTAAGTATTTGCGTGCGACCTCTAGTTCTTGACTGTATTTGTATTGGGACATGAATTCCCTGGCTAAATCCTCCCAATTATGGATTCTGGATTCTTTGAGAGATAAGAACCATCAGAGAGCACTCTTTTTAAAAGTTTTTTGAAACATATAGACCATTATTTCTTCTGAAGCTCCAAAAATTATCAAGGCTTGGTAAATTCTGCATAAATGCACGATTAGGGGCCCACTGCCCCTGAATTTCTCGATGTCTGGCATTTTAGACTTCTCTAGTAGTCTATCTTTAAGATATGGAGATATGTGGGTGTAGTTCATGTAATTTATGTAGATCTTGACTTGGTCAAACTTCTTTGACAACAACTTAAGGTCTTCCTTGACCTTGTTAACTTTCTCTTCTTTAGGGTCCACAGGTACTAGCAGATTAGCCCCTTGCTAAGCAAGGCTCGAAATTAGGAGTTGAGCAGGACGTGACCCATTTATAGGCAGGGTACACGGGGCGTGTTGGTACTCCTATGGGACCCAAACTAGTCCAGGGGTAGGTAGACCCATGGCACGAGGCAAGAGGATTTTAGGTTCATGAGATTCGGGAGATTGGGCTCGATGTCGTTACATATCTTATACATCAGCTAGAAGGCTTTTAATTTTAGCACAGAGTTTGGCTAAGATGGCCATCATATCTAGATGAACACTCGATGCTTGGTCTACATTCTCCATGGACAACTTGCGGAGGTGGATCTCAAATTCGATCAAAATAGAGGAAGTAATGGAGTTTGGGGTTGTTTAACGAAAGACCGAAGTCAATAGGGAGCCAGGACAGAATTAGCTATGCGATCGACTTGAGAGGGAAAAATGATTTTGGTCTATTTTTGAAGGAAAAATGGAGTATTTTTGGTATTTTAGAAAAGGGGAGGAGATATGTTTTTAGTATTTTTTGTTTTTGAAAAGAGGAAAAGTAGGGAAAAAATTCAGCGTGATTATTATTATTAGGTTTCACTTATATTATGGTTGCCTAAATGCAAAAAAAAATGCTAGATAAGACCCGACCATGGGGGGAAATATAGGATATAAGATATAAGACACGGTTTGAATTATTTCCAGGCTCACGCGAAGGGTCCTATTTTAAAATAGGCGAAATAACACAAAAGTTCAGGTGATGTGGCGACCTAGAATTTCGACAGAGTTTTGCATAGTAATCGATATACTAATTATGAGTGTCCTAAGGATGACACCTATTCGAGGTTTATGCATTTAGTAGGTTAATGGAAGGGTTCTCCCTTTGGCATGACTTCCATAATACACTTCTCGCCTATAAGGGCAATCATTCATAGGTATGTGTGGACAAACCCTTTGATATACCTGAGTGTATTTGAATTGCCTCACGATATACCTCTTGAGGATAGTATGTGTGAGAGAGAATTCGATATACTTGATGTACGTGAATGAGTTCCCTACTGTATACCTCCCGTTGTGAGTTCGGTCAAAGTGGTACGATGCAGGGGGAGCCATTCGATATACGTCAATGGTATGAGAGCAATGAAAGATGAGAATTAGGTTAACCACACCCCACAGGATCGACACACATCACAAAGTGACCGTTCAGTATGGGACAAAAGTTTGGTTAATATTTCCATGCTCAGGTGATATAGTGTGCAAAACTGCATGAGTTTTTATTTGTATATTATGGAGATTTTTTTTTGTATGCTAAGTGAAGGGATTATTATCTCTATGAGGGAGAATATACAAATAGCATGAAATACAATATACAAGTGGGTGAGATATATGTGCAAAGGAAGAGAGTGACATGGGAATTGCGTAAGAGAACTTGTGAATATTTACAAGTGAAGGTGTGTGCTAGTGAGACTAAGCATGGATCATCTAAAAGTGGTGTGTGAGATGTGTGAGTGAGCATGGAGATAAGTGAGAAAAGGTGAGGGTGTGTGCTAGCGAAGCTAAGCATGGTAATCTATAAGTTGTGTGTGGAGCGTGTAAGTAAAGGTGAGACTATATACAAGTATGAGTGTGCGAAGTGAGCATGGAGAATATATACAAGTGGGTGTAAGGTGAAGCATAGTGAGCATTTACAAGTAAGTGCAGAGTGATATATATATATGAGGAGAGAGTACGATGGAGATATGAATGTGATAAATATACAAGAAGTAAGCATATGAGTAAGGAGAACATATAAGTGCAGGTATATGTACGCATGTAGAAAAGAAGGAGAGTAAAGAAGTAACATCCATATGAAAGTAGAGCCTAGTTCATTAGAATGTCCCTAGCGGAGTCGCCACTAAGGCCATTCAGGTCGGATTCCTCCAGCATGGGCTGGCCCCGAATTTGGCACGAGGGGAGAAGGGAAAAAAAGGTCCCCCCCTCTCTCCCTTTTATCCACGCGCGTGTGGGTGATTCAAGGATATGGAGTTCCTCTTTTCGCCACTCATGTCGGCGTCGTTGCGGTCTGCCTCGGATATAAAATTAGTCATCTTCAAGTAAGGATGACACAAAGAGATGGAGTTGCCAACCTATTTTGGTCAAAATAGGAAAAAGAATGTCACCGTCTTGAGAGAATGTCATCAAGGTCATACTGATGCATATGAAAGCAAGTGATTGGAAGGTCCAAGAACTAAGTTATGGAATGAGAAGGTGTTAAGCACCAATTTTTCCCTTTCGATCGCTCGTGGGCTATGTTAATTTTCTCCTTTTTTCTCTATGATGTGTGAAATCATTCGACTCGCGTCATGGAATGGACGGAGTTGACTCATCTGTAGGAGGGTACTCGAAAATAATAATAAATATACGATGTAAGTGTTCGCTGAATCAAGAATCTCTATGGAAAGGCAAATGTGCATGTTGGATGAGACACAAATATATAGGAGTCTAAGACTCACAAAATAGATATAATAGAATATAAAAGTCATAAAATTGAAAAGAGAGGACTTGAAACTCAAGATTGGCTTAAGACGCCTATATAGCCAAAGGGGTATCAAAGTCCACATAGTTCTAAAATAGCACATGGGTGGGGTTCAATCCATAAATACAAATGTAGAAATCCTCTTTGAGTGCTTTTGGAAGAAAATGTGTTTAAGTGTGAAAGTGTGAAAAAATAGTGGAAGTCTTACTTTTGGAATTTATGAATAAACACTATTTTTGTTTTTGGGGGGCTTTTATGAAAATAAGTTGTGTGTTATACTAAAAATAAAAATGAAGACTATTTGATGTAAGATAATGAAACAAGAATAAAAGATATCATAAAACGAGAATAAAGTGAATAATAACACTTAAATGAATAAACTAGAAGAGGAGTGAGGAATAAACCTCCTTGCAAATCTTTGTTGCTAAATTCAGAATATATGTAGGCTAGTTTTTGTAGTGGTATAAAAGTAATATGATAGGGCAAGGTGTATGACAAAGTGTAGAAGGAAAGTGAGGTGGGGGAACGTTGGAAAATGGATTTTTTTGGTAATGACAAGGCTCTCATTTCGAAAGAATATTTGTTGGATGTTGAAAGGGACCTTCTTTAGGGTGAGGCCATGAGCCGTTTATATAATGCCATTTTAGAGTTGGTGGTGCCGATCGGCATGGCCCCTGTCCTACCTATCGGTATAGAGCCTGCCTTGTTGGGCATGGTCTTGTGCCTATAAGTAGTCCGAAATGGATTTTTTTTTTTAAAATGGGCATAAAAAGAAAATAGATCCCTTATAGAATCCATGCATCCACTCCCAGGTTCGGGAGTTGATCGAAGTCAAATGGGGCTCGGTAGCGCCCAATGGTCTCTAAAAGAGGTTTTTTTTAGAGAAAAACGGATCGTTCGTGCGAACCGTGAGGCCGATTCATACATGGAATGGATCATTGGAAAGTAAATTCATATACCTTTAGTATTTCATTAAGCTTTGCTCAGTTTGAAAAGTTGGTCGGGGTCAAATAGGTCTCGAAAGCGCTTGGTGGGCCATCGGAGTAAAAAATATTGTTCGTGCGAACCGTGTGGCCAATTCGCGCACAACACGAATAATTGAAAAGGGGATTCATAGCCCTTAGAGGTTTCATTGAAATTTTCTCAGGTTGAAGAGTTGACTATAGTCTAATGGGAACCGAGAGTGTCTGGTGGCCTCCAGATCAGTACTTGGAGTAAAATGGATCGTTTGTGTGAACCGTGAGGCAGATTCACGCATGACATGGATTGTTAGAAAGGTGATTGAGAGCCTTTTAAGCTTTTATTGAGATTCATTCAGGTTATATAGTTAATCGAAGTCAAATGAGATCCGATATCACCCGGTGGCCTCCAGATCAGTACTTAAAGTATGGCCTAGGGTTTATGTTGAGTGGATGAGTGTTAGGGACCTAAGGAAATTTTTTGGGGGATACTAGGATGGGGTGTCTAAACTTACAACCAAATATCAAGCAATCCAAATCCAATAACAAATTTAATAAATACTAAGAACGAAATATCCCAAGATGGAGGACGAAAACCATAAAAGCTTAAGAGGGCAAGTGGGCACATACCTTTTAATTGGAAAAATAAGTTGAAAGTAGAGAACGAATAACTGCACCAAAAATGTGAGGGACTGGAGAGACAATAAACCCCAAACGATGGAAGAATAAATCTTTCTTTATCTCTTTAGAATGATGATCTCGATATTTGAAACAGTGATGGTGTTCAAATGATAAAGATGGCAACCCTTTAAATAATTTGGTTTGCCGATAAAAAGGTCACTTATCATTAATGACATCACTACTGAAAAAGCCAATCAAAGGTGAAGGTACGCTATACCCACGTGTACATGCGTAACGATTACTCAAACGCCATTTTCAACTGATTGACACGTGACCTCTTCACTCAATAGAGTTCTAAAGTCAATTTTCTCGGCGCGGGCCAAGGAAAAATTGGGACAACTAGGTCTAGTTCTACCGACTAGAATTAATACGTCATCTCTTCATTCTATTGCGTAACCACTCCAAAATGACATCAATATAAAGAAGCTGCTATAAATTCCAATCATGCATGACGTCTTCGGGGCTTTTTTTATACCATAAAAGAAAAATACCACGTGGACCTCTCAGAGTATGCCACGTGGTCTCTCTAAAGGCAAATAAAAAGGTTATCCTCATCATTTTATTTTGCTCGTCCAAGTGAAGATGTGCTCAGATCAGGTATATATGTGCTCATCCCTGCCGTTATGTTAACTGCCCCACCACCGTTCTTATGCTGTTAGTTAAGAAAATCAACACCACCCTTGTACCAGCTTATACACGTGATGGAAGATCATTGGTTACACTTATCTTATTTGTACACATGAGGAACTTATACACTATCCCACTCCTATTGTGCTGTAACAAACTCATTGTTGCCTGTCCCATTAAGTATAAAAGGTGTAACTACTTGACCTATAAAGGCATTCCATCTATCCCTTAATATTCTATGATAACTAACTATAAGTAGCACTGAATCCCATGAAATAAAGGATCAATAATTATTTCACCAACAGATATATGTAAACCTTGGGGAGAAAGAGAAAACCAAAACTTGTATTCAACCTTTCACCGATGATTTCCGAACATTAATAAAAACACCATCATTAAACCTATGGACTTAGGCACTTCATTGGGACAAACCACGTAAATCTCCATCTTCTCTATCCGTCTCTCCCCTTATTCTATCTCTCTCAATTTAGAAATCTCATAGCTTAATCTTTCTATTTGTTATTATTTATTATTGAAAATTCCCAGCTAAGACATAAAATCCATAAACCAGTTTTAGATGATAATATATATTCTAAAGGATTATTGTTATTTTAGTCCCTGGAAGATTGGTTAAATTATTCCTCCGGTCCCTAAATTAGCACATAAAATCGCAATTTGCTAGTTGAATCACTTCAGTCCAAAATTGTAACAACACGCTTATCAAAATAAGGGGTGGCCATCCCTGTACTCAAATAAAAATAGGAATCATAGATGGATCATTCTCAGCATCACAACAATAGACTAAATATACGGGATAACCACCCTTAAATTTTGGAAAACGGGTTGTAAAAATAATATTTATACTTTAAAAGGAAACATTTGAATTAAATACTTTACAAGAAGGTAGATACCCAACAAGATTTATATTACATCCGCAATAAGTATACAATAAAGGAACCGAATATGCTGTCGATCAACAGTCTGTACAAACCATATAAGACAAGTTCATTAAGTTACATAATACATTCCATTAAACAATTATAAAAGATTGGGCCACACGCCCGAGTAAATGACCTGATCTGCAACGTCCGCAAGGTGTTGCAGCTCCATGACACTGGAAAGAAAAAGTCAGTACGGGCGTCCTTGCGAAGGATCACCTGAGCAAAAATAATATTCATGCACAACAAGAAATATGAACGGGTCAGGGCCCGATTTTATATGATCACTAGATAAAAAAAAAGTATGACAGTTATGAACAGTTAATAAAGATGGATATAGAGAAGAATCTACCTATACAATCTTAAAGAATAAACTAAGGCAAATTAAATGATCATAAGTTTAATTCAATTATGCAAGAGGATATGAATGATTAACATTAATTAAAAGACTCCTTCATTTAATCTGATTCATTTCATCGTTCCATATCTCACTATGAAACATAATCACAATTATATGCACTTTATGGCATTTATCATAAATCAAGTCCAACTTGAATAAGAATAGTTATATTCATCTATATATAACGATTCTAAGACCGCCCATTTGGATTCCCCCACTGTGCGCGCCCCTAAATGACTATCATCTTCCAGGGCCTATCAACCAAGACAACCTGGGCATCCTAATGCAACGTCGGGAAGTGGCCATATAACTGCGAGTGAGTCATAACCACACCCGAAATTACCTCACAGTTGCACAATAAATACAACATACATAATATCTGGTCATATGGTCGAGGACTATATTCACCCTGCAATCACTAGCCAGGGGACTTCACCTCATGCGTGAACTTCCCTTATGATAGCATTTAGAGAGGTGTGTTTAAGTAAATTATCATTTATCATTTACCATTTTTATTTTCATTTTCATTTCCATTTTTAATAGATACATCACATTTTATCCGGAACCATACATATTTCATGCCATCATTATAACTTCAATGAATGAATCAACTCTCAATTTATTCTCCAAACATTTTATGGTGTTATTATAAACCACCAAGTCTAGCATCTACCAATAATGTGACGAATACTCTTCAATTATTTATTTCTACATCTTGAAATATTACATTAACTAATCAAGGGAAAAGAACACCTAATCTTCCATTTACTAATCCCCGAACTAAGTCCTAACCATCCCCTTCTAACATAAGGTATTTACCTACCCAATATAAGACTCTAGGGCACTAATTTTACTTCATACAAGAAGGTTCCTAAGTCCTAAGCCCAAAAGAAAGGATAAAAATTGAGTTAGAAAAATAACTCAAAACAGCCTGATTTCGACCGAATCGATTCGCCCCAAGCAGCGAATCGATTCACCGAAAAGAGAATCGATTCGTATGACAAACTCAACTTTATGCCTCAACCAAATCGATTCGGCCTTAACCCGAATCGATTCGGGTTCCCAGACCTGTAACCTAATCCTAAGCTAATCGATTCGCCCTAGGGACGAATCGATTCGGCCTCGCGAATTTGCCAAGAAAGGGGCTACTGGTTATGAACCCTAATTTTCCCCAAATCTCATTTCTACTCCAACCAACATCATTAATCCAACCCACCAAATCATACATGCATCTAGATACTATCATTTACACAAATAAACATCCATATAAACTTCTAAGGGTTTAAAACCTACAAATCCATCAACATCCCAAAGTTGATAAACCATAACAACTACACAACAATCAATACAATTTATTCACCTTAAACCATGTATTAGCATGTAGAAAACTTGCCTTGAGGTTGAAATATCAGATTTTCTTTGGTAGAAACAATCCCAACCTTCAATCTCCAATCTCTCTCTTTTCTCCTCTTTTCTCCACAAGTTCTCTTCCTCTCTCTAACTCTCTACGTTAGTAAATACACTTAAGAGAAATAAATGAGGTGCAAGAATAAATCGTGCCTCTCTCCTTAATTCCCAACTTAAATGGTTAATACCACATTAAAATGACTCACATCTACACATTTCTATTAAAACCAGTCAAAAGTGCCCGAAACTCAAAAATACAATATGGCACTTATTTCGACTATCTCGCACATTTCGGGACTAACTACGCCCTCTAAGTTGGCATCCGACAATTTTATAAATCATTTCATGTTTTGATTTCATTTACACCATAAATGTCGTTTAAAGCACACGAAAATATAAAACGCAACATGATGATATTTACATACACGTACAGTAAATATGCAATATTCTAGTAAATATTATCTTCAACTCATTCAGTTAATATTTACTACATTTTCCAACATTTTTTATAATTACTTCATGCAGTAAATTGATATAAAATAAGTTCTCAAAAGCGAGGGTTTTTACATACTCGCCCCATTATGATGGAATTTTTCCCTCAAAATTCAGGCGTACCTTGTATAAAGAGATGCGGATACTTTTCCCACATATCGTCCTCACGCTCCCACGTTGATTCCTTGGCGTCGTGATGACCCCATTGAACTCGCACCATGGGCACCACCCGAGATCTCAATCTACATTCCCCATGCTTTATGATTGCAACCAGTTGTTCCTCATACGAAATATCGGATTACAAATCGATATCCTCCAAGGGAATATGCCAAAGGGCTTCTTCACACCTCTTATACTTTTTTAAGGAGGAGACATGAAATACATCATGGAGTTGTTGTAAGTGTTCCGGTAAGGCAAGTTGATACGCCACTGGACCTTCCTTGGCAATAACAGGAAAAGGTCCAACAAAACGCGACGCAAGCTTTCCTTTCTTCCCAAAGAGCTTTATACCTTTTATTGGCGATACTCGCACCAAGACTTAGTCTCCAACTTCCAACTCTACATGCCTTCTATTCCCATTGGCGTAAATCTTTTGGCGATCTTGAGCTATTCGAATGCGATTTTGAATGAGTTCAATCTTAGAAGAAGTATCCTGGATCATTTTCGGCCCAAGAAATTTATTATCCCCCACCTCCAACCAACAAGTGGGTGATCTATAAGGTCGACCATACAAGGCTTCATAGGGTGCCATCCCGATGGTGAATTGGTACGAATTATTATAGGCAAATTCTACCAAAGGGAGATATTGTTCCCAACCACCTTTGAAATCAAGCACACACATTTGGAGCATATCCTCAAACATTTGGTTGACTCTTTCTGTCTGCCCATCTGTTTGAGGGTGATAAGAAGTACTCAATTTCAATTCGGTCCCCATGGCTTCTTGGAAACTTTGCTAAAAATGGGAAATAAAAATCTTGTCTCTATCGAAAACTATATTTATAAGCACTCCATGGAGTCTAACAACCTCAGCAATAAATAACCGGGCATAATGAGCGGTATTATAGTCGGTACACACCGGTAAGAAATGTGCCGACTTCGTTAAACGATCGACAATTACCCAAATGGAATCGTGACCGTTCTGCGACGTTGGTAATCCCGTGATGAAATCCATCGATATACTTTCCCACTTCCACACCGGTATCTCCAATGGTTGTAGCAAGCCCGTTGGTCTTTGATGATCTATTTTCACCAATTAATAAGTGGTACATTGGGAAATAAATTCAGAAATGTCCCACTTCATGCCCGCCCACCAGTATTGACGGCGCATGTCTTGGTACATCTTTTCCCCACCAGGATGCACTGAAAATTTAGACCCATGAGATTCCGTCATTACGGCCCGCCTTAAATTCCCTTCGTTCGGGACAATGAGTCTCCCGTGGAAACGCACCCCACCCTCAGAGCTTATAGAGTAGGATTCTGCTCCCTCGATCAACAATTGGTGTATACGGTCCTGACAACTTTTGTCCCTTCTTTGGGCTTCAACCACCCTTGCCACAAGAGTAGGCATAACGGTCAACACCGATATGAACGCCCTAGCTACATCATCCTCGTGACTAAGCTCCTTCCATTTAGCTTTCCACACCTCCGTTTCCCCCTCGGGCTTTCGACTCAAAGCACCCGCTACCACATTCGCCTTGCCCGGGTGATAGTGGATGTCAAATTGATAGTCTTTCACAAATTCTAACCATCGGCGCTGTCGCATGTTCAAGTCTTTCTGTGAAAACAAGTATTCTAACAATTTGTGGTCAGTGAAAATATTAAATTTTTCCCCGAGGAGATAATGCCTCCAAATCTTCAAGGCAAAAACTACCGCGGTAAGTTCCAAGTCATGCACCGGATAATTCCTTTCATGGGGCTTTAGCTTTCCAGAAGCATAAGCAATAGCCTGCTGCTCTTGTTGAAGTATACCTCCCAACCCTTGTAGATATGCATCGGTAAAGACTAAATATTCCAATCCTGGCCTTGGTAACGCAAGGACTCGAGCAGAGGTCAACTTATCCTTGAACTCGTCAAAAGCTGGCTGACAAGAATCATCCCATACAAACCTCACCCCTTTTCAGGTTAAATTTATCAAAGGGCTAGCAATTTTGGAAAACCATTGATAAACCGGTGGTAATAGCTCGTCAAACCCAGAAAACTACAGATCTCGGTAGGTGTCGTGTCGTGGGCTTACCCCACTCCCTCACTGCAATCACTTTACTTGGGTTTACCGAAATACCCTGGGCTATCACAATATGACCCACAAACTGTACTTCCTGCAACCAAAAACCACACTTCTCGAACTTGGCATATAGTTGGTGATCCCTCAACTTCTGCAGGACCAACCGCAAATGAGTAGCATGATCAGATTCTGTTTGAGAATACACCAGGATGTCATCAATAAACACGATAACAAACTGGTCCATGAAGTCCCAAAATACCCTATTCATGAGGTCCATAAACACGGCGGGGGCATTGGTTTGTCCAAAGGGCATAACCATAAATTCGTAGGACCCATATAGAGTTAAAAATGCGGTTTTGGATACATCTTTCTCTCGTATCCGCAATTGGTGATACCCCGTCCTCAAATCTATTTTAGAGAAGTACGACGCTCCCCTATGTTGATCAAATAAGTCATCAATTCGAGGAAATGGGTATTTGTTCTGGATGGTAACTTTATTCAGCACTCTATAGTCAACACACAACCGGATAGAACCGTCTCTTTTCTTCACAAATAACATCGGAGCACCCCACCGTGACGTACTACGCCTAATGAGCCCTTGTTCCAACAACTGCTGAATCTGGTCTCTTAAATCCCTCATCTCAACAGGTGCCATACGATATGGATCTCTAGCAATCGGTCGCGTTCCCGGCGCTAAATCAATTACGAACTCAATCTCCCTACTTGGAGGCAAACCCGGTATTTCTCGAAATATATCTTGGAAATCTCTAACAACCGGAATAGAATCTAAGGAAATAACTACATCCCGAGAAATCTCTTCCACGATGCAATACAAGTAAGTGCTAGAATCTCCTTCCGAACGGGGCATAGCCACTAAAAACATTTTTTGCCCCGGAATGGAAAAAACTATACTTTTCCCGTAGCAATTTACTATCACGCGATACTTCACTAGCTAATCCATACCCAAAATTACATCATACCCGACCATATCAAGGACAAGAAAATCGGCCTCAAAACACAAGTTACCAAGAGCTATTCCTACTTGTTTACAAACAAAGAAAATGAGTGAACCATCACCTATAGAAGATTCAACACTAGTGAAGGTACTTTCCGCAGATTTAATTAACTCTGTGGACTGAGCAAAACTTCTAGAAATGAACGAGTGTGTCGCACCCGTATCAAACAATACATGCCCCAAGTTCCCCTGAATGAAAAACTTACCCTCAATAGCTGGCGGGGCCGGAGGAAGCATAGCATCCTGAATGTGATAGACACGACCATACTGTAGATGTCCCTATTGTAGAGGGACACCTGGTTTAGGTACTTGTGGAAATAACTGAGCCTGTGGCTGCTGTGGAACCCTAGGAAGCTGTCCCCCAATCAATTGTGGACACGCCCTCCTGTAGTGACCCGACTCTCCACATTGAAAGCATCGATTCTCCATATTCTCTTGGTTTCATGTCCGGTTATTTCGAAACTGCCCGAAGCCTTGGCCCGAATGGCCTCTACCTCCATTTCCACCCCGGCCTGCTGGTTGCTGTTGCGGGCCACCCTGACCATGCCTAACATTACTGCCACCCACATTAAATACACCAAAATGTTGCCTTTCTGACAAGTCCCCTTGCTGGGGATCCCTTTCTTTTTGTTTATTTCCCGAAGATTAGGACGAGGGAAATGCTCCTCCTCCTACCCCATTGCCTCCAGGTTTTCCCTTAATCCCACCACTGTAGCCTTTTTACTACTCTGGACATACAACCGGCGTTCTTGGCAATGAAGCAACGTCGCATTCATCACATCCCCAAAAGTCTGCAAAGCTGGATTACCCAGCAAATGTTTCCGTATCCTCTAGTGCAAACCTCCTATGAACTTTGATATTCTCCTCTCTTTCGGAGTCACCTCATCCGGTACAAAACTTGCTAACCGAGTGAACTCCTCTTCATATTCCGTAACTGACCGTTCCCCTTGCACCACATCTTAAAGTTTTCTTCTCATCTCCCTTTGTACCGCGGGAGGAAAATACTTCTGATCAAACAAAACCCAAAAATCGTTAATAGTCATAGTATCTCTCTGCTCCGGCGTAGTCATTGACTCCCACCAATGTAACACAGCTCCAATGAGTCTGAAAGTAACAAGGATTTGCTTCCTTTTCTCGCTACTCTCCACCATATGCAGATGGCATTGCATATCCTTCTTCTACTGATTTGCTCTTATGACATCATAACCTCCTTCAAATTCCGGAGGATGTCCCTTTAAAAAGGACTCTTTAACTCTCTCCCGCAGAGAAGATCCCGTAGGAGCTTGTACATCCTGAGCCCTTAGTTATTGGGCTTGTGGAAACTACTGAACCACGGTGGTCATAGCAGCATTAACTGCTTGGGCCACAATATTTGTTACATCAGCAGTATTTATGGTTCCTTGTTGTGGCGGTGGAGGACCTACTTCCTCTTATACGACCCTATTCCTTTTAGCTGGGCGAATCTCTTAGGTGGCATCTGAGATAAGGAAATAATAGAGTTAGAATACTATATAAAACAATTTACTTTGCAGAAGATCGCATACATAGGCAACAAAATAATCCTAACATTAAGCTATATATCAAAGAACGCTACGGTAGAACGTGATAAGTCCGCATAGACCCTAAAGACTCTAGAACCTGATGCTATGATACCATCTGTAACAACCTGCTTATTAAAATAAGGGGTGGCCAGCCCGATACTCAAATAAAAATAGGAATCATAGATGGATAATTCTCAGCATCACAATAATATACTAAGTATATGGGATAACCACCCTTAAATTTTGGAAAACGTGTTGTCAAAATAATAATTATACTTTAAAAGGAAACATTTGAATTAAATACTTTACAAGAAGGCGGATACCCAATAAGATTTATATTACATCCGCAACAAGTATACAATAAAGGAACCGAATATGCTGTCGGTCAACAGTCTGTACAAACCATATAAGACAAGTTCATTAAGTTACATAATACATTCCATTAAACGATTATAAAAGCTTGGGCCACACGCCCGAGTAAATGACCCGATTGTAACTAGAGTACAAAAATGAAGGCGTCTATAACAAAATATCCTGCAACGTCCGTAAGGTGTTGCAGCTCCATGACATTGGAAAGAAAAAGTCAATACGGGCATCCTTGAGGCGGAGAACCTGAGCGAAAACAAGATTCATTAACAACAAGAAATATGAACGGGTCAGGGCCCGATTTTATATGATCACCAGATGAATAAAAAGTATGACAATTATGAACAGTTAATCATAATGGATATAGATAAGAATCTACCTATACAATCTCAAAGCATAAACTAAGACAATTTAAATGATCATAAGTTTAATTCAATTATGCAAGAGGATATGAATGATTAACATTAATTAAAAGTATCCTTCATTTACTCTGATTCATTTTATCGTTCCATATCTCATTATGAAACCTAATTACAGTTATATGCTCTTTATGCCATTTATCATAAATCAAGTCCAACTTGAATAAGAATAGTTATATTCATCTATATATAACGATTCTAAGACCGCCCGTCCGGGTTTCCCCACTGTGTGCGCCCCTAAATGACTATCATGTTCTAGGGCCTATCAACCAAGACAGCCTGGGCATTCTAACACAACATCAGGAAGTGGCCATATACGTGCGAGTGAGTCATAACCACACCCGGAATTACCTCACAGTTGCACAATAAATACAACATACATAATAACTGGTCATATGGTCGAGGACTATATTCACCCTGCATTCATTAGCCAGGGGACTTCACCTCATGCGTGAACTTCCCTTATGATAGCATTTAGATAGGTGTGTTTAAGTAAATTATCATTTATCATTTACCATTTTTATTTTCATTTTCATTTCCATTTTTAATAGATACATCACATTTTATCTGGAGCCATACATATTTCATGCCATCATTATAACTTCAATGAATGAATCAACTCTCAATTTATTCTCCAAACATTTTATGGTGTTATTATAAACCACCAAGTCTAGCATTTCCCAATAATGTGACAAATACTCTTCAATTATTTATTTCTACATCTTGAAATATTACATTAACTAATCAAGGGAAAAGAACACCTAATCTTCCATTTACTAATCCCCGAACTAAGTCCTAACCATCCCCTTCTAACATAAGGTATTTGCCTACCCAATATAAGACTCTAGGGCACTAAGTTTACTTCATACAAGAAGGTTCCTAAGTCCTAAGCCCAAAAGAAAAGGATAAAAATTAAGTTAAAAAAATAACTCAAAACAACCTGATTTCGACTGAATCGATTCGCCCCAAATAGCGAATCAATTCGTCGAAAAGCGAATCGATTTGGATGACAAACCCCACTTTCTGCCTCAACCGAATCGATTCGACCTTAACCCGAATCGATTCGGGTTCCCAGACATGTAACCTAACCCTAAGCGAATCGATTCGCCCTAGGGACGAATCGATTCGGCCTCGCGAGTTTGCCAAGAAAGGGGCTACCGGTTATGAACCCTAATTTTCCCCAAATCTCATTTCTACTCCAACCAACATCATTAATCCAACCCACCAAACCATAAATGCATCTAGATACTATCATTTACACAAATAAACATCCAAATCAACTTCTAAGGGTTTAAAACCTACAAATCCCTCAAAATCCCAAAGGTTATAAACCATAACAACTATAGAACAATCAATACAATTTATTCACCTTAAACCATATATTAGCAAGTAGAAAACTTGCCTTGAGGTTGAAATCTCAGATTTCCTTTGGTAGAAACAATTCCAATCTTCAATCTCCAATCTCTCTCTTTTCTCCACAAGTTCTCTTCCTCTCTTTAACTCTCTAGGTTAGTAAATACACTTAAGAGAAATAAATGAGGTGCAAGACTAAATCGTGCCTCTCTCCTTAATTTCCAACTTAAATGGTTAATACTACATTAAAATGACTCACATCTACACATTTCTATTAAAATCAGTAAAAAGTGCCCGAAACCCAAAAATACAATATGACACTTATTTCGACTATCTCGCACATTTCGGGACTAACTACGCCCTCTAAGTTGGCATCCGATAATTTTATAAATCATTTCAAGTTCCGGTTTCATTTACACCATAAATGTCGTTTAAAGCACACGACAATATAAAACGCAACATGATGATATTTACATACACATACAGTAAATATGCAACATTCTAGTAAATATTATCTTTCAACTCATTCTGTTAATATTTACTCCATTTTCCAACATTTTATATAATTACTTCACGCAGTAAATTGATATAAAATAAGTTCTCAAAAGCGAGGGTTGTTACAAAAATATAATAGACCGTTAAATTCATAATGAGAAGCAACGTGTGTAGTGCACATGCTTCAGTTTCCATTTAATTTATTAGTTAAACTCTTTGGAAAATTGCAAATTTTTATATAAAATTTAAAATCTTATGAGAACAATACCTTCAAATCGTGTCATTACGTAGATGATTTTAATATATATTTGACATATTGTTAATATACTTTGTACTTTTGTCCATTGTGTTAGTCCAATGCTACCATACACTACATTACATACTAGGTTTTAGTTCATTCTTTTATAATAACATGTTACAATCAATAAATAGATTTCTTTGAAAAAAATATAATTTTATTTATAATTTCTATTAAAGATTACTACACTATATGATAATTCTAGTGTGTATTCGTTAAGAAAGTTTTTTTGCAAAATTTAAGAGTTATATCATTTATGAAAGATGTTTAATAATACTACTGTCTAAAGAGTTTAAAAACAATTTTTTAGTTTTTATTTGCTATGCTTAACAATATTTATCCAAAATAAGTAAATAAATATTGTAAAATGTATTATATATATATAAGAAAATAGTTATAGTAAAATATAGTAAATAAATACTTCAAACACTGTGTGATGTGATAGCACGCATTATTTACTATTTTTTTTATAATATTTATACCTATTAGCATGTACAATTTACTATATTTTTTATAATATTTATTTAATTATTCCGATTAAATATTTATACCTATTATTAAAATAGAGTAAATAAATAATTGAATATGATTTTTGAACTCTTTAGATGATAATAAAAATCTTTTATAAATAGTCCAAGTCTTGAATTTCATAAGAAAGTAGTATAACCAATACACGCTATAATTAACATGATAGTGTGAGAATCCTTATTTAACTTATATATAAAACTATTTTTTCATTAAAAATATCTTATTATTGATTCAATCATGTTAGTATTATAGAATGAGCCAAAACTTGATAAATAAAGTCATGTATGGTGGTGACCTTTAACTAACAAAATTTTAAAAAATATAAAATGCATCAATAATATGTTGCATTTAATATATTTATATATAAAATTCATGTACACAACGACAGGAGTACGACAATATATTTCTCATAATTTTTGGATTTTTATATAAGTATTATGATTTTTAAAAGAATTTAATTAATAAATTAAATGAAAAAATGAAGCATAGGCACTCCACATGGTACCTCATGTTAATCAATTTAACAATTTGTCACATTTTGGACTGGAGTAATTTAACGAGTAAACTTCGAAATTTTATGTGCTAACTTTGAAACTTTAAAGATTCAGATAGTAATTGGAACAAACTTCGGGGAGTAAAATATTAGTAATCCATCCTAAAATTTGCAAATGCAGCCTTTATTGTTTTAAGAATGATAAGGTATAAATAAAATGTGTGATAGGAACATTGCACAAGCATATTATAAACAAAAAAATGTGTGTTTGACACGGCTACAATGACGTGAAACTATAATAGTACCATCAAGCGGATATTGTTTAGTCCGTATATTACATTCCTTAAAAGTCAAACTCATCATGCCATTATTAATCTAGCTAGACGGTACCCATGCTTTGCGACCTCCAAGGGATTAAAGTGCAGTTCCAAGGGTCTTGATGAGACTAAAGAATGATTAAAGACAACACGAATTGTCCCACTAACCACTTTGATAAGAGTATATTATCATCTTTGATTATCTCTCCTCCATACTCTTTGTAAGTATGAACATGTGCAATGCAAAATGCACAAGAGCACTAGACCGCCTACAAACTTGTCAGTCGCCGCAAGGTAGGAAATATGTGAAGGATGGATAAGATTCTTTCTTTTGAATGGAAGCAAAAGTGAAGAACAAGAGAGCATATTCTTCTTCTAAGGGAGGGGAAAAGTAACAAAGCGGCTGAGAGAGAGTGACAATTTTTTTGACTTTTTTTACCATCGTTTTTATAAAATGGTATAACAATGATCTTCGTAAAAAACAAAGGCATATGCCCAGGGGCGGATGGAGCTTGAGCCCAAGAGGGCCATCGCCCCGGTTGGATAACTACAAAAAAAAAAAAAAAAAAAAAATGATAAAAACAGCCAATGGTCAGCCATAATTTTTCATTAAAGAAATTTCATGAGTTCATTCTATAAAAAATGGCTATTGAAATAAATTTCATGAGCACTAATTTGTGTAATTTGTATGTATGTTTGTGTGGTCTCAAATTGTTAATAATGATTGAGAGTAATTGTTTGGGCATTGTAAAACTATAATTTGTTTAAAATTAGAAATAACCCTCAAAAAAATCGCCTCGGGGGATCCCACCCCCGAACCCCCGACAACACTCGAAACTTTCGCATATGTAATTTTCAACCGATTTGCTCCCGGTTGGACTAAAATCCTGAATCCGCCACTGCATATGCCCCACTTTTCTTTTTAGCTTTTTTCTCTTAGATAAGTCTCTTATCATTTCATGTAAAAAAATGTTCAATGCCTTTTAAATTAATAATCACTATTTAAAAGTTAAGACAATAGAAGAGTAATAATTTCAATGTATTAATGGTGAAGATTAAAACGTATTTAACTATAATGTGAGTTGATACATTCGTTTTCAAAATGTGATTCTCATCTCGACACATTTCAGAAAGAAAAATTTGAGTCATAATTTTAATAAGCACAACAAAGTCAGTTTAATACTAGGTGATGGTGTTTCAAAATAATATACTAAATTTCAAGTTAATTAAGCAAGTTTGATCTAACATTGGTTACATTAGTATATAAGATCTTAACTTTCAAATAACATAATGGGCATTCACGTTTAGATCCTATTAGACTTTCTTTTAGACATTCTAATCCCACCATATTTTTTCCTTACATATAAGTCCTATTTCAAATTTTATGGAATTTTTTTTCACAATTTTACCCTTTTAAAACCAATCATCCGTAACTTCCTTGAGGAAATTATATAAGTGGTTGAATTTTTTTTTTAATCTTCAAATGATCATAACTTTTGATTCACAAATCCGTTTTTCGCAAAATTATTATTTTTGAAATCTGCTCGACGAGATCTATCAAACAAGATCCATGAAGGCTACAAAATTCTAAAGAAAAAAATTTACACAAACAATAAACTTTACTGTATGCACTAGAATATGAAATAGTTTTATATATGTGACATAACAGACAGAAATATTTACTGTGGTAATATTACACAATATATATATATATATATATATATATCCGGTGGATCCAAACTCTTTTTTTTTTAAATTACCTTATATTTAAAGGTTCGCGCTAGTGGTATCCAATCCATACCACCATTGTTGAAGCTTCAACGACCTTCGTCAGAGCTCCGAATTGGGGTGGACAAGGGTGGCACGTGGTGCCGCTGGCACCTTTGAAAATAAAAGACTTTTGAATAAATGGGTTTTGGATCCACCGGAGTATCATGGGGTGCTGCTGGCGCGGACCTTTGAAAATAAGATTGGATAAATGGGATCGGGATCCTCTGGAGCGCCGATTTGAGGTGAGTAGGAGTGGAATTAGGTGCCGGTGGTACAAAACTTTAAAAATAGGAGCATATTGGATATATATATATATATATATATATATATATATATATATATATATATATATATATATATATATATATATATATATATATATATATATATATATATATATATAATGTGATAACACAGTAAATGCTATTATTTGTAAAAATGTCATAGATATTAAACTTTATTGCATACACCAGAAAATGAAATAGTTTTATATCTGTGACATTTTCATAAACAATAACATTTACTGTGTTAATATATTTATGAAATAGTTTTATATATATAACATTTTCATAAATAATAACATTTACTGAGTTAATCTTACACTATATATATATATATATATATGGTAGATCTAAACCTCTTTTTTTTTCTTTCAAAATTATCATATTTTTAAAGGTTTACGCTAGCGACATTTAATCCCCACTACTACCCACCCCCATTGTCGGAGTTTCAATGACTTTCATCAGCGCTATGATTTGTGTGGGTAGTAGTGGCATAGAATGCCGCTGGCGCGGACCTCTGAAATTAAGAGAATATTAGATAAATGGAATTTGGATCCATCGAAGCTCCGATTTGGGGTGAGTAGGGGTGACATTGGGTTAGGTTTATATCTATAACATTTTTACAAACGGTAACATTTACTATGGAACCAAACCTCTTTTTTCTGATATTGTCTTATTTTTAACAGCCCGCGCTAGCGGTATCTAATCCCGACCACCACCACCCCCAATTGTCGGAGCTCCAACAACCTTCATCAGAGTTCTGATTTGGGGTGACATGCAGTGCCGCTGGCGCGGACCTTAGAAAATAAGAGAATATTGGATAAATAGGATTTGGATCTACCGTAGCACCAGTTTGAGGGGAGTAGGGGTAGCATTGGGTTAGGTTTAGGTTTATATCTATAATATTTTCACAAATAATAAATGTTACTCTTTGTGAAAATGTTACATCGGCATCCCATGCCGCCTCAAATCAGAGCTCTGATGAAGGTTGTTGGAGCTCCGACAAAGGGGGTGGGTGGTGGTGGGGATTGGATGCCGCTGGTGCGGACCTTTAAAAACAAGATAATATCAGGAAAAAGAGGTTTGGATATATATATATATATATATATATACAGAGTAAATGTTAATGTTTGTTAAAATGTTATAGATATAAACCTAACACAATTCCACCCCTACTCAACCCAAATCGGAGCTCTGGTGGATCCAAACCCCATTTATCTATTATTCTCTTAATTTCAGAGGTCCGCGCCAGTGGCACCCTATACCACTACTACCCACCCAAATCATACCGCTGATGAAAGTCGTTGAAGCTCCGACAATAGGGGTGGGTAGTGGTGGGGATTGAATGTCGTCCTTTAAAAATATGGTAATTTAAAAAAAAAAAGTTTGACTCTACCGTGTATATATATATATTGTGTAATATTAACTCAATATATGTTACTGTTTGTGAAAATGCTATATATATAAAACTATTTCATAAATATATTAACATAGCAAGTGTTATTGTTTGGGAAAATGTCACAGATATAAAATTATTTCATTTTCTGTTGTATACAATAAAGTTTAATATCTATGACATTTTTACAAACAATAGCCCAAATCGGAGCTCCGGTGGATCCAAACCCCATTTATCTAATATTTTTCTAATTTCAAAGCTCCGCGCCAGCGGTACCCTATGCCACTACTACCAACCCAAATCATAGCTCAGATGAAAGACGTTGAAGATCCGACAATGGAGGTGAGTAGTGGTGGGGATTGAATGTTGTTAGCGTAAACCTTTAAAAATGGTAATTTTGAAAAAAATAGGTTTGGATCTACCGTGTGTACACACACACACAGTACACACACAGTAGATCCAAACCTATTTTTATATATATGGTAATTTTGAAAAAAATAGGTTTGGATCTACTGTGTGTGTGTATAGTGGATCTACTGTGTGTGTATATATATATATATATATATATAATGTGATAACACAGTAAATGCCATTGTTTGTAAAAATGTCATAGATATTAAACTTTATTGTATACAACAGAAACTGTTGTATACAATAAAGTTTAATAAAACTATTTTATTTTCTGTTGTATACAATAAAGTTTAATATCTATGACATTTTTACAAATAATAGCATTTACTGTGTTATCACATTATATATATATATATATATATATATATATATATATATATATATATATATATATATATATATATATATATATATATATAATATGCTCTTATTTTTAAAGCTCTGCCCCACCGGCACCTAATGCCACCCCTACTCACTCCAAACCGGTGTTCAAGAGGATTCAGATCCCATTTATCCAATCTTATTTTCAACGGTTCGCGCCAGCGGCACCCCATGACACTCCGGTCGATCCAAAACCTATTTATTCAAAAGTCACTTATTTTCAAAGGTCCGCGCCAGCGGCACCACATGCCACCCTTACCCATCCCAAATCGGAGCTCTGACGAAGGTCGTTGAAGCTCGAACAATGGTGGCAAGGATTGGATGCCGCTAGCGCGAAGCTTTAAATATAAGGTAATTTTGAAAAAAGAGGGTTTGGATCCACCGTATATATATAAGAATATGAAATAGTTTTATATATGTGACATTTTCACAAACAGACGGAAACATTTACTATATATATACTATAGTAAATGTTTCCGTCTGTTTGTGAAAATGTCACCTATATAAAACTATTTCATATTCTTATATATATATATATATATATATATATATATATATGCTGTGTAATATTACCACAGTAAATGTTTCCGTCTGTTTGTGAAAATGTCACATATATAAAACTATTTCATATTCTAGTGCATACAGTAAAGTATACTGTTTGTATAAATTTTTTTTTTTTGGAATTTTATAGCCTTCATAGATCTTGTTTGATAGATCTCGTCGAGCAGATTTAAAAAATAATAATTTTGCAAAAAATGGATTTGTGAATGAAAAGTTAGGATCAATTAAAGATTAAAAAAAATGCAACCACTTATGGAAGTTACGGATGATTAGTTATAAAAAGGTAAAATTGTGAAATTTTTTTCTAAAAAGTTAGAATAGGCCCTATAGAATCGTTGAAAAGTAAATATGACTTATATGAATGTTGACCTGACAAATGAGACTTAAATATAATTATCTCATAACATAATTAGTTTTAGGAAAAGATGCTTTTCTCCGAGTCTCCTAAATTTGATATCCTTCAATTTTCCACTATCTCCTTCAAAATTTAAATGTCCATGACAAACTTGGTGCTATTTTATGGAGAGCAAAAATGTGTAGCCAGCAATAACTTAAAAAGAAAGAAATAAACAAAAAACAAAATGAGCATTCAATGAAATCTTATCGTATCAGGTTTCTGCTTCAGATTATAACGTGGTGTCGGCTGAAATATTATTATAACTAAATACTTTAGTCTCTTTTTATTAGTGGATAATGATCGATGTTATATCTTAAAACATATTCACTTAAGCAACAAGGAACTTGCTCTCAATGATCTGAAGCAGTGAAAATATAACTGCCTCCACGACATCATTTAACATCATGGGATGTCATATTATGGCTAACATCATCCCCCCCCTCCCCCCCCCCCCCCCCCCCCCTTTTATTTTGTTTTTTGATTTTAGGGTCATCACATCCATGCTTGATTTTGTCATGTCATCGTTGATAAACAATGAGTCATTGTTTATAATAAGGATAATTCTACACTGACACATAAAAGTAGATATATTTTGTAGATATATTGATGTGTTGCATTTGTATTGACTCGTATTTGAAGTCCAACTAGTGAAATTCATGTGGAACCTAAACACAAGTCAATACAAATACGACACACCAATATATTTACAAAATATATCTATTTTATTTTTATGTGTTAACGTAGAAAAACCTTTGTAATAATTTGTATATCGATCTAATGGCCTTTTCATTTTCTTCTATATTTTTATGTTATATAGTGTCATCACATCCATGTCAATTTCTAGCAAGATCTTGAATTAATGGTACTGAAGACAATATCTTTGTGACATTTACCTCTTCACCAAAATCAATCTAGGAAATAAAGGCACAACTCAATCACATCAACGAATATATTTATATATGGAGAGAATAAAAAACGGTAATAATGAGTTCTACTTTTTTTCTTTCTTTTTTATATGTATAAAATAACTGATAGAAAAGAAAGAAAACGATGTAAATGACTTTAATTTTGTATTGATATATGCACACACGCATGCACCTGAAAAGAAAAATCAGCTGTTATTCTCATAAGATTTGGCCTCCCTATCATGAAAAATCTGCCAACCATTGTATCTAACAACTTCAGTTGAGACGTATAAGCTTGACCAACGCTTAGTGGTGTTTCCAGCTACCAATATTTGGATTGAATTGGATGGATTTCTTTAGCTAAAATAAGATTAAGATCAATCAGGCAGCAAGAACAAAGAGAATGTTCCAGTAAGCTGAACTGCCGAGCCAAAAGGAGAGAAGCAACATAAAAAAGTTTTCCGATTGCATAATGACAAAAGTGTTAGAAACATAAGAAGCGCGACAGATCCACGAATTGTGATGAGGGCAAAAACATTTATTTTATTGTCCAAAAAATTAAGCAATGAAAAGATTGTATTTATTTTTGTCATAAGATATATCTGTGATCAAATTTATCATTACCAAAAATCATAACAAATTTCTTGACCAATAAAATTAAATTTTATTTTTTGGCCTCATAAAAAATTATCACAGATAAAATTGTTAGAAATCAATTTTATGTGACCAACAGAATTGTTCGATATTGTCATAGTTTTAAGCTGTGACAATTTAGTCACAAACATACGCTAATATAAGAAAATCCCTAAATTCGGGAGTGGCGGCCGGGTCCACCACCGGATGTAGGGACAAAACCAGAATTTAATCTTAGGGGAACCAAATATTGATTAAAAAAATCAACAATTATATATATATATATATATATATATATATATATATATATATATATATATATATATATATATATATATATATATCCAAAATAAAGTAAATTTTTTGTGGAAAATGAACCTATTTTTTATTTAAAAAATCAAAACTTCAGTAGAATTATACGCGACGTGTTTTCAAATCACAAAATCCATCTATAATTAAGTATGTACCAAACTGTCTTGATATATTGTCAACTTTCTAGATTTAACCAACCACCAACATAGATTAGAAATAGTATAAAACTTTTAAAATTCTTAATGTTGGACGACATCATATTAGTAATGTTGCAATTGCACCCTCACGTCATCTTTCTCACCCTCTGTGATATGTTTCGGGGTAAAATTCATTAACAAATTTGCATACATCATCAATACTATAAGATGCATACCATTTTGAGGATAAAATGCAAAGCTTAGAACCATTGGCTCCATCGCATGATTACTATCTATTATTTAGCTCTTGCAACTGAGAGTCTATTGTAGCAGTAAGAATATTGATACGACAATATTATTGGTAAAATCATCATGTCGGTGTTGTGTTCGGCCTCATTTTTTAATATACAAAGCATTCGTGTATGGGATATTCATTGTATGCCTTTCACAAAAATACTTTACCTTCATAATAAAAGCGTCAAATTTATTATTCCCCAACTCTTGGATTAGTTTCTTTGTGTTCTTCACCATATGCATAGCATTCAAAATATCTTAAGATTTTCATTGCAGTGCTTGAGAAACATATCGGTGATCTCCCAATTTTTTTTCACAGGATGTGTAAGTGGTAAAATTCTACAAGTATTGATCAATACAGATAAAGTCGAGCATAAAAGAAATAAGTAACAATCACACAAGAACAATAAGTACGTGGTTCGACAATGTGCTTACGTCCATGGGGCGTTTCTCTCTCTTTATTGATCTTCTTATGGTAACAATGGTTACATGTCCCCTTTTTCAGGGGTATGAGTTACATTTATTGAGTAAGCAAAGAAGGTTAAGACATGTAGAACTCCATGACTTTTGATAGTTATTCAGACTGATTGGACGTATCTAATTATGAGATTTTCGCAGGTGTGGGTCACCAATCTTTATCCTCGCGTTGGAGATCTTTGACGAATCAATGAATACGTGTCATCTCCCCATGTATGGTAGAATTATCCCTCATAATTGCCCCCAAAGCTTTGCAACTGGTTGAAGGGGCATATGTTTGCTTGCTCTTCTAGGTGGATTCATCCATAAATGCCTTGGTTGGAGGACATTTTAGTCACTTTTGTTTGAATTTAATCACTTTATTTTCCTAGTTACCTTTGAAGGGAACATTATTAATATGCATTAGCACTTTTAAGGGTGCACTAGTAAACACACAGATGCTAGACCAAAGATAGATTGCATGCTCAAGCCGTCATTTGGGGGGGGGGGGGGGGGTGCTAGTTAATGGTGAGTTTATTTTGAAGACCGTTTCATCCCACTAACGACCTTACTACCGTTAGTTCGGTTCATTACCCATCACTTTCATTTTCCTTTAAGTGTAGCAAAGCTCATTTGTGCCTCCATAACCTGTAAGTTTCTCTCTCTCTTTACGCTCTTTGTATTTTTTGTAATATCTTCAAAAAAATTACTTTCTCTTCCCGTTCTTTGTTCTACTTCTGCAATTATGGTTTATGTTATAAATGAGAACACTATAGAGGATTTTAGACACTATTATATTCCTCCCTGGGTTATAATTGAGTTGTGGGATGTTCATTTAGATTATTACAATATTGACGAAGGGCAATAGCTTTTATCCCAATTTGTGGCTGAGGTCGGAATCACCTTCCCTCCTTAGTCTGGCTACTACTTTTTCCACTTTCACCACAAATGGAACTATAAATGTAACTGTCACTGTAATTGTCACTCCCACTTACAATGTTAGTATCAATAAAGATTTGAGACTGAAGATAATTGTCAATGTAACTATTAATGTGATTATTCCAACTATATTGAGTATCATACATGTAAGGATCATAGTGGGTATCCTCACTCTTAGATCCATTATTCAGATAATTAGATTTTGGATAAATAGGTCTAGTATGCTTTGAATTTCCTTCTTTCGACTGAGTTTTCTCTAATTTCTTTTCATTGTACTTGTTCGGATGTTTTGACCTTTAACTATGTAGATATTCACAAAAAGAAAGAGCCCAAACCCAGAGACATTAACTTCTTCGATCTAAAAAAGGTTTGGTCTCTTAGACATCTTTTAACATCTGTCGAATATCCTAGGTAGGTTTGACTTTAGCTATCCTCCACCTTCACCACCACTTCATTCGTTGCTCACTTAGTGGATCTAGAAACATAAATTCTAGAAAGCCTTGTCGAGCACGATCCTTTATCATCCAGCACTTCAGGATCTTTTGAGTTTGTTGACGTCTCTGTTATCCCAATAGTTACCTCCACAGTTTTTAAGGAACGAATGGTGTCGAATCGTACGAAAGGAAATAGGCAGGGGTCTTTTTGATCCCGCGGATATAGAGAATTCCCTCGAGAAGATGCAGGCTCGTTCTACTAAAATGAGCAAGATAAAAACTAACCCTCTGTAACGACATATTTTACATTGTCCGTTTTACATTAGAGTATGTTGTATACTTCTACAATCATCGAAGAACGTTCAAGATCATTCATGCATAAAGACAGATCCTAATATCAACATTCTTCAACAAATAAGCCTTTGTGAGATAGATTTTGGTAAGGTTGTGTTTAAGTCCCTTAATGGTTCATTGAAAGTGTTGGGATAATTTTTCTAAATCTTTTTTAAACATCTCAGGCGTCATTTTTCGTCATAATAATTTTTCTAATACCTATAGGCGGAGTTTTGAAGAAAATATTTTTTCGTGGACGTCGTTCAAACGACAGAAGAAAGTTGTTAAAACGAGGTCTTCAAGCGACATTATATGTCGCGTAAAGGCTCGCGAGAAGCTCGTTTGATCAGGTTCATCTAACGACATCCCACTATTTCTCATTTTTCATTGTCGTTAGAAGGTCCCGCGAAGGAGACTTCGAGAGACATGTAATGTCCTTGAAATGACATTGAGTTGTCATTCGAACAAGGCCGTCGACAAAATTTTGTTACAAATATCTATTTGGTGAGAACTTTTTCTTTAAGACTTTGGCGAAAATGAAACTGCAAACTGCAAAAATTTCAGTCTTCACTTTTAGGGGTTTTAAACTTGTTTTCAATTCAGAAATCATCCCAATTTCTATAGCGAATTGTTTTGGAACCCAAAGCACAATTTTGGTGAATTTTGTCTTGTAGAGACGAAATCTCTATAGCTGACTTGGTGGTTCTTGAGGGAGGTGCTGGCTGACGACTGCGGTTACTTGGGAATTCTTGAAGGTGTTTCTTGTTGAAGACAGAGCTTCTTGTGGGTTTGTTGCGGTTAATCCATTGTTGATTCTAGGTTGAGTCCTATGTGAGTGTTCTAAGGAATATTCATTGCAGATTTCTGTAAGTGTTGTTAAATTTATTGAAATAAAGGTTTTTCCCGTGCGAGAGATTTTTTCCTGAAATTGTCAACAATTTTTGTTTATTTATGATGTCATGATTTATACACCTAAATGCACGTGTTAGAGTTTAATTGACTTGGATACAAAATTGACTTCTAAATAAATAAGCTTTTAATTGGAAATTTACGAATCCATTAACAATCGGTATCACACATCATTCTCAAATTGGTATCAAAACAAGTTATTCTATTTTATTGAGCGATTATTTTTCAGCAAATTTTTTGTGGTATTGATTTTTTGAGAAATCTAATTTTGAAATATTTCTCAATGTTTCTGAATGAAAACTTATATAATCAGTTACTAGTTTTTAATGGGTCTAATAATGCCTATTGGAAAGCCCGTATGAAATTTAATTTAAAGGCCATTGCTGAGTGTGTTTGGGTTGTTTGTGAAAGAGGGTGGACTCCTCCAAATGTCACCACTAATAATGTCCCTAATCTTTAACGTGTGACTAACTGGATTGAAGAAGAATTTAAATGGAGCATTTTTAATTCTCATGGGCTAGGTGCAATTTTTAGAGCCGTCACCCCTGACGAGTTTCGACGTATCATAACGTGAACCACATTAAGAGAAGCTTGGGATGTTTTACAACTTACCCATGAAGGCACAAATAAAGTAAAAGAGTCTAAATTGCAAAATTTAACTACTCAATTTAAAATGATTACCATATTTGAATCTGAGTGTTTTAATGAATTTTATACACGTTTGTTTGATATTGTCAACACTAGTTTCAATCTTGGTGAGCACATTCCTGATGCACGAGTGGTTAAAAAGATTTTGAGATCATTGCATAAAAGTTTTATCCCGAAAGTGACTGTGTTGAATTATGTAGGAAATTTGAGCAATCTTAAGTTAGAAGAATTAATAGAAGACCTCCAGATAATTGAAATTGACGTGTTTCCTAACACTGCCAAGTCTAAGGTTGAGGGATAGCACTCAGAGCTCAGTCTAGAAAGAGTGAGAAAGTGTCTAAGAGAGAGAAGACCAATAAAGTGAGAGTTTGTGATTCCGAGTCTGAGGGAAAATTTGATTTTAATGATGTGGCCATGCTTGCTAAAAATTTCAAAAAGTTTCTCAAATTTGCAAAAGAAAATTCTTCCAATAAAAGATTTTTGAGAAAAATAAAAAGAAAGAAGAGGCAAAAGAGAGTGGTGAGACAGATAAAGAGAATTAGGAAGAGGAGATTTGTTTTGAATGTAAGGTTAAGGGGCATAGGGCGTTTGAGTGTCCCACTAGGCTAAAGAGAAAGTGCAAGAAGATTGCCATGCCAGCCACTTTTAGTGATAGTGAGGAAGAGGTGAAGGATTTTGGGGATGAATCTTCACATGGGATGTGTGTTACATTTTTAGCAAGTCACGTGAGCACACCTAGTCTATCCCAAGACGATGAGGATACATGTTCACATGAGAGTCCCGATAATGACTTGAGTGTTTCCAGCGAGTGTGCTAGTGAGGGTGAAAGTGAGCTCCAAATAACGTTTAGAGATTTCTATGCTGAGACCTTAAAAATAAAGAAGTTGAATAAGGAGTTAGGTCTTAGGGTTCTATATTTGGACATAGAGATTGATATTTTGAGGGGTTTTTAGGCATCGTCGAGTCAACTGGAGAAGGTGGAGGTTTCTTTGAGTGATTAGTTTATCATCATAGTTCGAAAAAAGAGTGAACTTAAAGCCCGTGTGGTCGAATTAGAGAGAGATATGGAATGAGCCTGGGAGGTAAAGATCACTATAGAGGATACATCTAAGAAGGTTGAAAAAATTCTCCTCGGTCCCGCTTTGGGTAATGTTGAGAGATTAGGAATAGTTCATGATGGTGCGTCTACTTCCCATGTTGAACCCGAGTTAATTTTAGAATTTGTGATACATCCATATGGCTCTCAACCCAACCCACCCAGGCATTCGTTACTCGATAGGAGAGCGCGTCCAAGACATTTTGTGAAAGGTGTACCTAGGCTCGTGTATTTTTGCACCCATTGCAAGAAGAGAGGACACCTTAGGCAATTTTTCTTTAAGTTGGGTAGTTTGTCAGGTTATGCTACAACACGTGTTCCCACACATGATACTTTACATGCTCCCGATGATCACATGAGAGAGTTTGCACATATTAGAGAGCAAGTTAAGTTTTTAGTCAAAACTTCACATGATTTGATGGATATTTTTCATAGGATGTCACCACCTTTGGAAAACTCCACCGCATCTAACGGTTGAGGTTTAGACTTGTTTGCTAGCATAGGATGATTTACATGATGATATTATATGCCTATTGCTACTGTGTACCATTTTTGTATTTATATTTTTCATTTTTGATATAATTTTTTGAAAAACCAAAAAGATCTTTGTTTTTAATATTTTTTTGAAAAAATACAAGAAGATTTTCTATTTTTTGAAAAATTAAAAAAGCTAAAAATATTTTATATTGATAAATTTTTTGAAAAAGACAAAAAGCTTTTTGTATTTTTTTACACCGTTTATGGATGGACATTTAGGATGACCAAGTCACAAGATCATTCCATATCCATGTGACTATTCAATGGTGTTTTGAGATGATACATCATTTCATCCACGTGCTTTATAATATTTGGAGTCATTAAAATGAGATTTGAGATTACTTTCTACAGGTTTAACTCCTGAATTCCTTTAATGCACACTTTCACAGAATTTTTTGATTATTGTACTTATCTATCACATATTGGTCGAAGTGTTTTCATCTTTATCATGTCTTTAAAATGAACCATATGCGATAAAACTTGATAATGAAAGTTGTGCACGTAAGAACAGTTGCCCCTGAGGAATTTGTTTCAATATATATATGTGAAAATTAGGGAAGGGCTATGAAAGGTAATCATAATATCCTTCGCGATTAATCCGCCATTTAAATCGAACCTAAAAAAGTGTGGCAATGTAAAAAGTAGCCAATGTCCAAAGAGGTTGAAAAGAACCTGAAAAAATTGAGGTAATAAAAAGATAAATATGCCAAAAGGTTCCATTAGATTTTAGATTACCTCAATAAAAAGATTTCTTATTTATGAAGGTGTTTGGTTGGAAATATATGAACGAGTTTGCATGTCCTAACAAAGTCTTGAAAAAGCGTAACATAGTTTTATACGTTATTGGTGTGGAAATTGTAACACACCGTATTTTTTAGGATAAATAATTTATTTAATTTGGCGAATTAGAATTTAAACTAAATTGATGATTTTGAGAAATTATTTAATTTGGAGAATTTATTTAATTTGAAAGAATTATTTAAATTGGATAATTCATTTAATTTGGACAATTCAATTTAATTGGAGGATTAAGATTCAAATTAATTCGAGTTGTTTATTTTAAGAAAAGAAGTGTCGTAATTTGAGGTTGCAATTGGAAATTTTAGTTCGGTAAGTCGAATGGCGATTCTGAGTGCACAATTGAGTCCATAAGGGTCGAAATAGTAGGAAAATAGTATTTGGGGTAGTGAATGGGGATTGGGGCATTTTTAGGCATAACCGGACCAACACGGGAGTGTTTGAGCCATTTGAATAAAGCCCACAAGACTAAAAATGGGATTTGCATAATAAAACCTAAATATGAGAGAATGTGGTAGCCATAAATCATTTAACAAAATCCTAGTTGCAGAGGAGAAAAGAGGAATCAAGTGGGGGAGCTTTTGGGAGCCAAACCAAGAAGAGATTGATGTTTTCTTCATCAAATCTTATCTACAACAAAGGAACCAAACACTACGAATTATCCAGACAAGTAGTTAAACTTGCTTTTATTTAATTTGTAATATTGCAATTAATATCATGGTGGATGTAAACCATATTCATTTTGGGGTGGGTTCTTTCATAGAAATGGGTTTTTGTAAAATTGGGTATTTGTGAAATTGATACACAAATTGATTACGAATCTTCATGTATTATTGGCAGAAATTAATCCATGATTCGAAACCTAGGAATTTATATTGTGTGATGAATATCAATGAAATCAGAGTTGGGAAGAAAGTTTTATAAATCTTGGGTAATCCGATTTGTGAATATAGATATGATAAATCAATAGCAGATAGAGATGTTAAAATGAATTCGGACCTATTTAAATTGTGAATGATTTATGAGAAGATGTGGAAAGTTTGGAAATCATTTTTGTTCATTGGGTTTTATCAAAAACTTAGACTTTCGGAGGTTATAGATCTAGGATGAAGTGATAATGGCGGAATTAACGAGGGATGGTCGTTCGAACGACATCGAAGTCGTTAGAACAAGATTTTTATCTTGTTCAAACGACCCTAGAGGTGTGCTTGTGTACATGAAGAAATATATATAGTATAATAAAACACATTGTATATATATAATTGGAATAAGAAATATATATACTTGTGTTTTATTATACTATGTGTGCTTGGTAGATGATGTATCGGGACGTGATAGCATAGTATACATGCACCGCAACTTAGCCTAGAGGTGCCGTATTAGTATATATGTAACGAAGTGATAAATATACGTTTATGACTTATTTTACGATGTGTAATTAGTAGATGAGAAATATAGTGACATCTAAAATAAACCTAGTGGGTGGAGGATTAATCATATAATGAGAAATTTATAATTGGCTAATCGATATAAAGAATCTGGTAACGTATTGTATTGGCAATACGGGTGGGCTCAACGAGTTAGTATGTATAAAGAGACTTAATACGGCTAGTTCGTTCGGTTAGATTAACTAGAAAGGTTAGTAGACAAGTGTTAGGTGTGTACATTAGAAGAGGGGTGAGTTATACCTCAAGTGAGTGTGACACTAACTTAAATATGTAGAGTGTGCATGCATATTTAATTACTCCAACTTACCTGCTTGCTAAATATTTTCAAAATATTTTACTTGGCCTCTGACTCATGTCAAAATCTTTTTCAAAACCTTTTTGGTGTCCAGCCACAGGGATGCTCAGTTTGAGGATTCTGTCCATGGATGCGCAGCTGCAGCTTATATGGAAGTTACAGAAGTTACTATAGACGCTTCGTTCATTTATTTCTAGTGTAGGATCTTTATTCCATAAATCATTTGGGCATGTTTCCCTCAGTTTTAGTATTCAGTTATTTATTTGATCTTGTGTATCCAGGTTACTATTTCAGTTTACGACACTTTAATTTGAATTGGTGCCCAATGGTCACAGTTTGTGACTTTGACCAAGTTTGGGTGACTAAATGGGTCATGACTGGGGACCGTGTCCATTTATGGGTACTCGTGACAATTTGATTGGTCACATGAGGGATCACGACTCCAGACCCTGACCATTTATCAACTATAAATAACCCCCCTTGGGTTTATTTCATTTCATTCGACATTTCTCTCTGTCTCTCTGTCTCTCTCTCCCTTCTCTCTCTCTCTCACTCTCTCTCTTTTAGGTATGTTTATACACACATATATATATACTTATATATGCATATACATACACAAAGTATGTGTGGGTTGTGTGTGTTCATGTTTATGAATATAATGAAATTGGAAAATCATTGAAATTATACCCATTTAGTTGTGTAAATGTGAAATTGTAATTGAAATTGGGTATATGCATGAAATTGGACCCATTTGGTTGTGTAAATGTGAAATTGATATTAAAATTGAGTATATACATGATATTGGTCCCACTTTATTGTGTAAATGTGAAATTGTCGGTCAAATAGGTTCAAGACGTTCAGTCTCGTCAACAGGGCTTAATGCACGTGATAGGGATGGATGGCTTTACGATCCGCTGGGATGAGAGAAAGCAGCAATAGAGCGGACCTAACCCACTAAGCAAGGAATAAAATACCAGCAAGCGAAGCACCATATATGCAAGGAAGCGTTAGCGACCGATCAAGAAGCGAGGAAGGGAGCCTACTAAGCACTTTATTATGACTTCCGTCGGAGAATCTGCCTTTTTTGTCGGAGAATCTGCCACCCGGAGAATTTCCTTTCATAAGCCATTTCTGTTTTTGATTTTTTTTCTGTTTTTTGTGGCCTTTTTTCTATTTTTCGTTGTTTTTTGCACTTTTTTTCAAATAAACACATTCGAAGATGGTTATTAATCACTTTAACGAGAGCAGAAAAAGAAAAAAGAAGGAAAGTCACAAAAGAAGAAATCTTGAAGAGGGTCAGGGAAACGTTTCTGTGCATTTCAGTCATTATAACAAAAGAAGCACATGAGCAGGAGGGATACCATTACCATGTAGGAATATGGAACAAGGATGCGCACGCCAAAACTATGACAAAAAAAGTAAGAAACAGCTTTACAGAGTGGGAAGGAAGAGCAATCGATGTTCAGCACCACAAGTCATTACTTAGTAAACCATGATCATTTACTTACTTAACCATGATCATTTAATTAACCAAAATGGTGCTAATTTTCTGCGTAGCGGTCTGGAGCAGTGACCATTTTAGTCACAGTTTGGAATCGTAACCAATCCCCAGTCTAGGTCACCCCTGCCCTTACTCATAGTCTTAGAAATATTTTTTTATAGTGGTCATGGATTTTGACCATGACCACCTTAGTCACGAATTTGGCCCATGACCAAGTGACTGTGATAATTCTTAGTATATGGCGTAGTGCTTGATAGTGGCCTGGGGCTTCTTTATACTATCGAAGATGTTATTAATGGGCATCCACGAGCCATGATATTTTCTTGGATCGAGGTGGGTCATTGCTCAAGTCTGAAGAAACTCTTTATACTTAATCTCTCTTAAGAACCCTGTCTCGTTGTAAACCTCACTATTCTTCATAGAAAGTATGAGAGTTACTCAAAGATACATTTCACTATTAGTTTTAGGATTTTTGTTACCTTCTTTGTTGAATCTTTTTCTGTAGTTGTATATTCTTTTAGATCCACTCCCGTTTTCAAGTTTCTTGAAAAATAGACTTCGCACACAATCTATATTTTAAATCTCAAATTTGTGTTTCGAAAACTTAGTTTCACATTTTGTGAAACTAATTGGTATATGAATAAGTTTTTTGAAACAATGGATCTAACTTTTAGAAAGATTATTTTCAGATCTGAAATATTTCTTTTGAAAAGAAGTCTGATTTTCAAAGAAATCTGAATATCTTCATTTCATATAGAATCTCTATAATTCATTAGGATTTGTCAGTATAAATCTATTAAGAGATGTGAGTAGTATTGTTGCATGTGTTTCACTTCACTGTCACTACACTCTCAAATGAACACCTAGTCAAATTTTGGTTCATTTGAGAGATTTTATATTGATTGAGCCACTGTAAACAAGGAGCAAGGATTAATGCAAAAAAGTAGCCAAGGAGATCAAAGTCAGAACAGAATTACCATTTCGGAGAAAGTTCAGTAGGTATATTTATATTCTTAGCTTAGAATATTGTGTGTTTGTTTGTGTGCTTGTAATTTTGTATATCTTGTTTGTAAGTAGTGGATTTTTGTTTTGTGGCGTACAGGTGACCGTGGATGTTTTTCCTAATTTGGGATTTTACCACGTTAAAAATATCATGTCAAACTTGCTTTGATTGTTCTTACTGCTTATATGGTGTGGTTTCTCATCAAATAATTAGTATAGGTTTTTATTTTAAAAACATAAGGTAATCTATCTACCAAATCTAACATCCATGGCCAATCTATTTTTACACATCTTGTGTAGTGATTTAAAAAGTATTTTCATCCAACGAGTTTGATTTTTGGAGTTTACTTAAAATTTAACTTTTAGTTAAAGACTCAGTAAACAGTTTTCAAGTTGTATTAGAGCGGGTTTATAAAAAAATTTAATCTTGATACTCTAGAAAATTATTTTGAATTCTATTTCTGAAAATGGATGAGAGATTTGATAAGTTAGGTAATTTGTCCAGTCCACCCCTCTTTGATGGCAACAACTTCCCTTACTGGAAAGTAAGGATGTTTTTATTCATCCAAGGGACACTGGATGATGACATATGGGATATCATTGAAAATAGTTACGTACACCCAACTAAGCCTTTTTCTGAAACCAACCCTACAAGTGTTAAGATAAATCTTAGTGAGTTTACCAAAGAAGAAAAAAAGATGTCACTAGATAACAATGAGGAAAATAATTGCAATTTTATGTCCATTAATGCCCATGAGTTTAACTGCATATCTATCTGCTCTACTACTAAGGAAGCCTGGGACACACTAATCACCAACCATGAGGGTGATGAACGATTTAAGGCTGGGAAAGCCCAAATGCTAGTGCAACAATATAATACCCTGATTATGGATGATAGTGAGTCATTTTCTAACTTTTATATAAAGTTAACAGACATTGTCACAAAATTGCATGCAAATCGTATAACCTAGGATAGAAAATAAATTGTACTGAAAATCCTTAGGTTTTTGCCTGCTAAATTCGACAATAAAATATATGCCATAGAAGAAATGGATGACCCAAATATGACTCCTGAATTACTTAGTAGGAAATTAAGAACTGTAAAAATGGAATTGGAGTATAAAAAACAATTGACTATCCAAAACAAAAGATCCTTTGGATCTAACGTTGTCTTTTCATCTCAAGTGACTGTCCCAAAAATGAATTCCTTGGACTTTAACTTTAACCTGAGTGAGGACTACAATTTGGATTAACTTTGATAACCAAATAGCTCTTATGAGAAAACATTTTAAGAAAATATTTAAGTTTAGAAACTTTGTGGCTTCTAAACAAGGCATAGCTAGTTATCAAAGTCATCAAAATAACAGACCTCGTGAAAGAAATGATGATAAACAAACCTATGACAATAATAGACCTAATATTGACATTAAAAATGTCAAATGTCATTGTTGTGGTAAGATGGGACATTTTTCTAGTAAGTACAGAGTCAAACTTAACAATAAAAATGCTAGGGCAAATATATGTAAGACTTGGGATGACTCAAGTGATTCTGATGAAGTTGAAACTGAGTCAACCCAATTTGATGAGTTATACATGTCTTTTTGTGCAAAGATTATATATTCTGATGATATTTCATGCCTACCTATTGATGAATGTGTTATGACTATTGATATTGATGTCATAGCTGCTAGTCATATTGGCAGAATACATTATCTTCGCACTTTTAGGGTTTTAATCCTTTGTTTTCAATTAACAAATCATCCCAATAGTTTGTGTGAATTATTTTGGAGCCCAAGAATACATCTTATGTCAAGTTTCTCTTGTAGAGTGGGTCTCTACTGCTGATCTAGGTGCTCTTGAGGGGAGTACTGGGTTGACACTGACTGCGTGTCAAATAGGGAGTGATCGTGGGCATTCCTGAGCTGAATTAGAGCTATGGTTCTAGCTGACTCTAGGTTGCGGTCTATGTGAGTTTTCTGCGGTTAACTCATTGCGGATTTCATTGTAATTGTAAGTATTATAGTGAAATAAAGGTTTTACCCGAAAGGGTTTTTATTCCTGAAATTCGCAAGTTAGTTATTTGTGGTTATTGGTTTGACACACACACACACACACACACACACACACACACACACACACACACACACACGTAGTTGCATGTTTAGGGGCTGATTTAATTTTGTTTAAATATTGACTATAATTAAATAAGTTTTTTGTTGGAATTTGTGAATTTATTTAAATCGATATCGCACACAGCGCATTACTTTTTTCAAATTGGTATCAGAGCAGGTTATGTTATTGCGTAAGATCTTATTTACCGCTCTTTGGGTCATTTTTAGCACTTTTGTCCGTGTTTTTTTCCTCGATGGATTCTCCTTATTTTGACTATATAAATAGTTTGAATTTGTCATTTGCAAAAAGAATTAAATTTTTGGAAAAAGAAAATTCCCGTTTTAAATCCTCTATGAATCTGTTGCAAACGGTTCAAAATCAAAGAGATTTTTATCATGAGATGTTTGTTGCTTTGGACCATGACTTTGATGCTTTAAAATTGTCCAAAAAGGAGAGTGATGATAGAGTCGTACTTTTAGAAAAAGAGTTGGAGGACTTTAAAAATTATAGGGTTTCTGTTTTTGCCATTGAGGATAATTGTTTAATTAATGATTTTACTGCACGTGAAAAGACTCTTAGGGATAAATTTATTTTAATTGGGGGGGGGGGGGGGGGTGAGATAACCTTATAGGTTTGATTTATGATTTGAAGAAGGTGTGCCTCAAATTGGAAGAGTCTAATTCTTTGCTTGAGTCTAAAATTTTAAAGTTAAAAAATAATTTGATAGAGTCGAGCAGTATTGGTAGTGATGGTAATGGCTCACCTTGTTCTCATGCTTTGAGTGTTAAAGACAAAACCATAGTTTCTTTTAGAGGGGCAGCTAACTCCAAGGACATTAGAAAAGGTCAACCTGTAGGTGTCATTCCACCCATTTACACATGTTCACATTGTGGTAGAAAAGGTCACCTTAGGCATTTTCGTTTTGATCTTAGAAGAAGTCCTAGGAAGTTAAAGTCTAGTGATCTTTTGGTTCCCAAAACTCCCAAACGTCCTTGCACACCTATTTGGGTTAGGAAATCACTTTTAGCGGCACTAGATGATACACTAGTTGATTCTTGCTTGCTTGCACATGATTCTTCTCTTACTATATCTTATAGATGATTGTCTTCGGATGTTTGTCATATGCATTTTTGGGTGTCCATTCATATTTTTTGGTCATATTTGAAAAATACAAAAAGATTTTATTTTGATAAATGTTTTGAAAAATCCAAAAAGATTTTTGTATTTTATTTTACACCGTTTATGAATGGACATTTAGGATGACCGAGTCACAATTTCATTCCATATCCATGTGATTGTTTGATAGTGTTTTGATATGCGTCATCATGTCGTTTTTGTGCTTTACAATGTTTGGATTCATTGTGATGTAATTTTGTATTACTACCTACATGTTTGGCCCATATTTACCTTTAATGCACACTTGCACGAATTTGTTTGATTATTGTACTTGTTTATCACATGTTGGTTGGAGTGTTGTCATCTCAATTCTGTCTTTAAAACGAACCAATTGCGATAAAACATGACAATGGAAGTAGTGCATGTAAGAACCATTTACCGTGAGGATTTAAATGCAACAAAATATGATGAGTGTTCACGGGAAAGGGCTATGAGAGTGTAAAATTGACTCTGCATGAAAGCCACCATTTTAAAAAAAGCCCGGAAAAAAAGGCAATAAAAAGATAAATATGCCAAAAATGGGTCATTTAGTTTAGACCACCTCAAAAGAAAATATAAAGGTTATTATTTATGAGGGAGTTTGGATGGAAAGAAATGAAAAACGGGTTTGCACGTCCTAACAGCGTCTTGAAAAAGCATTCGTAGTTTTAGATGTTATTGGTGTGGTAATCATTCTTGACTTTGATGTGTTGATGGATTGAGTCGATGTTATTTAAATTCAACACTTTTGACACCTAAGAAAATTTTTGAGATTCATTCTTTAGGAGTACATGTATTCATCGTGCACATATGTTATGTTTGATTGCATTGATTTGCCTATTGAATTTGTTCACACCCATTCATTCCATATCCATGATTTGGTTATCTTAGTGTAAATTCATGGTGTGTGATTGCTTTTGAAAAATTATTTTTGCATTTTTGTATGACAAAATTAAAAAATAAAAAATAATTTGTGGAAGATTTTGAGTCACTCTTTGCATGAGCTTAGTTTGATTCATATTTGCTATGCATGTTTGTCGTGACAACTCCATGTTTATTTTGTTTATTCATTTCCTTGTCTATTTTGGACAAATAAAAAAGGGAAGAATGAATTATGGGAGAGTTTTTACATTGTGGGGGAGATTTGATTATATTGATTGATTTATTCTTATATCATTTTAAACTCGATGCGTCACGAAGGTATTTTCTTTGTCTCGTGTGTGTAGGTAAAAAGTTCAAGATCATCATTTTGCACACCCTGATGCGAAAAGCTTAAAAATTTGATGTTGAATATTTTTGAAGAAACGTTTTAGACCTACATGTTTAGTACCTTTTCAGTTTTGGGTTCATGAGAGGGTATTAGATTTGTATAGGCATTTTGATTTGATAATTCAGATGTGTTTTTTATTTTGTACTGGCATAGACATAGGGGGAGATTTGTAAGGGCATAATTTTATAAAATGTATGTTCTCAATTGAGTATGTCGTACACCACTACAAACGTCGAAGAATGTTCAAGATCACATATGCAACAAGATGATTCTGAATATCAAGTTCTTCAACATTCAAGCCTTCACAAGTTTAACTTTGGTAAGGTTGTGTTTTAATTCCTTAGCATTTCACTTAGAATATTGGGGTATCTTTTATGAAAAAAATTCTATGTGTTGGAGCGGACTTTTTATATTTTTCACCAATTTTTTTTTTTGAATTTTTAAGGCGGAACATTTACTCGCAAAAGGACAATAAAAAAATAATTTTTTATTTTCTCGTTCGAGCGACAAAAGACTTCGTTCGACATACTGATGTCACGCGAAGTCATTAGAACGACACATGTTATCATTCGAGTGACACTGCTATCTCGTTCGAGTGACGCGCCACCTTAGAATTTCTATAAATTAGTTTTTCCAACTTCGTTTTAAATTAGAAGACTTGAGAATTTTCAAAAGACGAAATTGCTTTGGCAAAATACATTGTCTTCTTACTTTTAGAGTTTTAATCCTTTGTTTTCAATTCACAAATCATCCCAATAGTTTGTGTGAATTGTTTTGGAACCCAAGAACACATATTGTGTCAAGTTTATCTTGTAAAGAGGATCTCTACTGCTGATCTAGGTGCTCTTGAGGGGAGTACTAGGCTTATTACGACTGTGTGTCAAATAGGGAGTGCTCGTGGGCGTTCTTGAGCTGAATTGGAGCTGCAGTTATGGCTGACTCTAAGCTACGGTCTATGTGGATTTTCTATAGTTAGCTCATTACGGATTTCTTTGTAATTGAAAGTATTGTAGTGAAATAAAGGTTTTACCCGAAAGGTTTTTTTTCTCATAAATCTGCGAGTTAGTTATTTGTGTTTATTGGTTTAACACACACACACACACACACATATGTAGTTGCATGTTTAGGGGATTATTTAATTTTGTTTGAAAATTTACTCTAATTAAATAAGTTGTTGTGGGAATTTATGAATTTATTTAAATCCATATCGCACACAGCGCATTACTTTTTCAAGAGGACTATTTGAGAGAAGCTAGAGTATGTTAAGGGTGAGAGAGATAGCCTTCATGGTTTGATGAAGGCTATGGAGAAAGAGGTTCTTGAGTTTAAGGAGTCTACGCATTTAGTTAATTCTCGGATAGTTGAGCTTAAATAGAGATTATGAGACTCAAGTCGTGACAAATTTGATTTGGAATCTAGGTCAAAAAAGTTGAACAAGTTGTTAGGCACTGTCCAAATCAAAGACGACAAGTGTGGAATTGTCTTCAAAGATCAAAATGCTTCAGCTACCCAATCTAATACCATGTGTTTGAAAGAGTCAACCATTTCTAGGAACTTTGGTAAATGTCAACCTTTAGGTAACACCCCTCGCCGTGTCCACACCTGCAGACATTGCGGTAGGAAAGACCATCTTAGGCATTTTTACTATGATCTTAAAAATGGTCCTAAAAATTCTAATACTAAAGTCACAAATGTTCCCAAAACCCTAGAACATCACAATACACCTAAATGGGTTAGGAAATCCGATTTGGAGGCTTTACATATTAGACTTGTTGATTCTCGTTTACTTGCACATGATATTTCCCATGTTATTTCTAATGGTTGATTGCGTTCACATGTTTACACACACTAGCTTTTGCACTTCATGATATATATGTTTGCTAGTTGTATGTTATTTGAGTCTTTTTTATTTTTATTTTTATTTATTTTGACTTATTGAAAAATACAAAAGGATTTTATTTGTCTTTTAAGTTATTTTTTTAAATTAGTATTTTTTTTAAATGTTAAAACTCAAAAACATTTTTATTTTGTGTATTTTAATTTTACACATCTTGTGTGGCATATTGGTGTGTTTGAATCAAATACATTGCATATTTTCCATGTGACCAGGAAATTTAGTTATGATTGTCAATACTTAGATTGTTCTTATTCATTCTTACTTTTGACTTTGATTTGCTTAGATTCAATTTTATATATGCATTCGCTCATATATGCACGAGCTTTTTGAACATTAACTTCACATGTTATATTTGAGATTTGTGACATGTTCTCCCATCAATCTTTTCATCTACATATCTCGTGACTTTGGGGGCTTTATTCATATAAGAATTGTTTCCCATGAGTATGTTTGATCTTTATTGAAAAATATGAGGGTGCACGGAAAAGGTCTATGAAAGGAGTAAATCTCATTTGCGAGAAAGCCACCGATGGCAAGAGCCTAATATAAACGATTATAGGCAATAAAAATTGAAATTTTTCAAAGGACAATAAAGTTTATTTGTTTGATTTTCAAATGTGATAGCTTCAAAAGAATTGAGTAAAAATTATGATATGTGTTTAGATTTTTATGGTGTTATACGAGTTTAACCAATGAATCGTAGTTACGTTTATCATGTCATGACGCTATTGATTTGTAGAATCATCAATATTCTGGGCTTGTGTGCATTGTCCTTGTTTGTTCATAGAGTCCACTTTATCTTGTCACTTGAGCCTAAATATTTGTTTGATAAAGTTTTGCAATCAAATAGAACTTCTCGGATATATTTGAGTGTTCGGGTCATAATTAATTTGTATCTAGTTCACACCCATTCATTCCATCCCACATGTTTAGGCACATCGATACTACGCTAGTGTGTAAAGATTATGTGTTTTGTGTCATTTTTTGTGGTTGTGTACACCTATATATATGTGTCGGTATTTCATTGTATATTTTGCATATTTATATATATGGTATTACTTTATTTTGAGTCATTGAGTTTGTATTTAATCCATGTTTGCCATATGCTTTATCTTTGATTTTTATTTGGCATGCTATATGATCATGTTGGTATCTCTCACTGTGTGCATTGAAATTTCAAATTTCAAATTGGTATCATACTTAATTTGCTTATTTATATTGGTATTATTTTTTGTATCGATATTGATATTATTTGATCATTGTTTCAATTTTATGTGCTTGAGTTGCCATGTTGTGTTCATTACACTTCACACCATTGCATGGCATTATTGCTTCTTCCTTAATTTCTCTTTATATTATATGTTCACACATTTAGGGGGAGATTTGTCTTATGGAGGAGAAATACTTTATGCATTCTTACTTTGTTTATTCCTGAACAAAAAGGGGGAGAAATGGTATCTTCCTTTTCATGATTAGAATATCTTTATCTTAGCTAGATACGTCTTATCTAAGTTGAGATTGTTAGATATAGGGATAATTTTATTCTTATGCATATTTTATACTTTTTATATTCTCTTTTTCATTTGAAGGCGTGTTTAAGTGTGCGGTTTAAAACCCGCGACAAAGCTTATAAGCTTGCAAAGCTACTCAACGTATGTGTTTTTTGAGCGTTTGTACTTTTTACTTTTGGGTTTGGGGATTGAGTTCTTTAGAGAGCGTGAAGGCCCATAGGATTTTTATTTTGGCTTTGTCCTAGAATAGCCAAAGGGGGAGATTTATCAGGACAAATTTTCAATCGGGAAAATTTATTTGTAAGTGGCTTAATTCCAGACAAAACATTTGAGCCATAGGTTAGGCTTTGTTTTATTGATATCGTAAACCTATGACATGTTTAATGAAGACATAGTGGCCAAGCTTAAAAGATGGAAACGTATCGTGTTTCGTGCCATGTTTGTCTTCACATTTACCGAGGATCTACAAGGTTTAGAAGCATTGTATATAACCCTTGGATATTTATTTTGGGTGTTTATTTTTAAACAAAAATGTTTGGAACTATTTTTTAAAAATTGTTTTTGGAGAAACTAATTTTTTATTTCTGAGCGTTAGAACGAGTTTAGACCTCGTTGGAACGAAAAGTGGTTTTCGTTGAAAACAAGTTTTAACCTCGTTGGAATCTCGTTAGAACGTATATCTAACGAACATCAAATGGGCACTCTCTGTTAAATAGAAGGGAACCTGTTGAAATCTCATCGAAAGTTTGTTGGAACAAAAAATATTATTTGTTCGAAAAAACCTAATTTTTTTTATAACAAAATAATCCTTTCCTTGAAAAGAACTGTAGATTTTCATTTGAACGAGTTCACCACCATGAAATTTATGTTTTATTATTTATAGGCATGTTGACTCATATTTTAAAAGAACTTTTGGCAAATAATGAATTCCTATTTGTTTACCAAAGTTCGAAAACCGTAGTTTCACCAATTGAGTTTAAAGATCCAAGTTTCCATATTGATTTCATATCTTTGTGTTGGGAACCCAAGTTTGCTTCTTATCATCATGGATTGAGAAAAGGTTTCGTATAGTGGACTATGTACTTAGTTTGCTATGTTGCAGTGAAAAGCGGTGATTCTGTGTTTTGATTCTGTAGACGATTACTAATCCTCTTCAGTGGATACTGAGGCACATATGGATTCACGTGATGTGGAAGCTTGTGTGGGTTAACTCTAGCGTTGTATTATGGAGGAGAGATTAAAGATAAAAGAGCATCAAGGCTTGCCATGGAGACGAGTTATTTAGTAAGTCTAATGTCTAATATTTGTAAAACCTTATCATAGTGAACTGTTTGGCTGGGCCATCCAAGTTTTTCCCTTTATTGTTTTTCCTCATATATCGGCATGTTGTGATTGTTTTACTTATTATACCTTATTATCAACTAGATGCAAGTTTTAAGTTAAAAATATAAAATTGGTTAAATTGATTTTTCACAACAAATGGTTTAAAATTGGTGCATGAGTTTTATTGAGTTTTTTAAAGTTTTATTGTTTAAATTGAAAAATCTAAAAATAAAGTTTTTGTTTTCAAGACCATGCCTGCCTAAGCACCGTCAGGCATTTTCAAACACGTTACCAAATAACTATCCAAGTATCAAGTACAGTTTGAAATATTGGAATAAATTATAAATAAATTCATGGTTCTATTATTGCATGCTATACCAAAAGGGGTATAAAAATCATGGTCATTGTTCGGTATGCGGGGAACCTAGACATGTGCCAGATCATGGTTCAAAAGTATTCAAATATTTCCTTATTCACTTCAACCATAGATGGCGGAGGCAATGACTTGGCATTATATATAAGATTTTTAGGATAATCTTATGCGTCATCCTTTTGGCAATATCAAAAATTGGTGCAATCCATTTGGAAATCTTAGCACCCCTAAATCTCTCTCCTTCGTTGTGCACGAGACAAAAATTTTTTATTTTGTCTTTATTGATACCTTAGCCAAAGGCACTAGGGTATGAAATTTATGTCACTTGACACTGTTGCTAGACGAATTAAATAAGTTATAGGTATCAGGTGTGAAAGCATTTGACTCCAGCAAATAGGAAGAGTTCACATTGAAAGCTATGTTGATCTGGGAAATCCATGACTTCCCATGTTATGGAACTTTATTTGTTTGTAATGTTCAAAGTTACTTTATGTGTTATATTGTGGAGAGGAAACTAAATCTCAACATCGCAAGGACGGGTTTATCATTCTTATAGGAAATTCTTTCCTGCCGATCACAGGTTCTTCTTTGATAAAAGTGCTAAATTTTGTTGAGTCGAGTCGAATATAGGCTATCTTCGAGAAATCTTTTGAGTTAAAAATTAGAAAGGAAGGATTTTTAATGTGTATATAATGTTCCGTGGAAGAATCCTAATTTAATAATGTCAAGCATAAAAAGACCTTAGCTGAGAATAAAGTCGAGAAAAAAAGCGTATGGTCTCGAAAGTCAATATTATTTGACTTGCCATACTGTAAGGGTACCCTCGTGCGCCATGTATTAGATATCATACATGCCAAGAAGAACATCATCGAACATCTTATAAGCACATGACTAAGTGGAATTCATTCAATGTGTAAAGAAAGGGCACATTGTGATCTTAAGTTGTTAAAAATTAAGCCACAATTATGTTTGAAAGATGATAGTAGTGGGAGGAATATAATTCCCTCTAGGGTATATACTTTAACGAGTGAAGAAAGAAAGGTGGTTTTAGACACGCTTCCAAATTTTAAAGTTTCCTCTAATTTTTCATCAAATTTTCAAAGCATTGTGAGTTATTCCACACATGATCTACAGAAGTGCAAGTTTCACGATTTCATGTGATCATGCAACTGGTCCCTTTGTTGTTTAAGTATTTTTCTCCAAGCATAAAGATTTGAGAAGGGCCATTAGGAATATTATTCTTTGGTTCACACTATTGTGTGTAAAATTAGTCAATCGAAAGCATATCGTGATTGTAAAAGCAATTCTAGATTAAGCAACTTGTGTATTGGAGAAGTACTTCCCCCCTGTATTCTTTAACATTAGTATGAACTTATTGGTGCATGTATGCGATGAAGCACTTATTTACGATCCAGTATTAAATCGATGGATGTACACGTTTAAAAGATATACTTGCTAATATAAGTTGATGATAGTTTAATTTTCTTTAATTACAATAATATATGGGTTAATGAGTTTTAATTACTTTAATATATGGGTTGTTGAGAGTTCTTAAAGAGTATGTTAAGAATACAAGGTACATTGAAGGATGAATTGTGGATAAATACATTGCTATGGAGGCATCCATATTCATTAGGGAATAAGTTCCCAACCCTAACATTAAAAGATTTGAGTCAAACTGGGAGCAATTTGTATATGATAGAGATGAGTTGGATAATGAGGGGGTTCAAGTCATGGGAAAATGAGTTAAACTGACAAGTTTATAATATGAGAAAGTGGTTCATTATATGTTTGAAAACCGTAAAGATGTTGATGAATAGAGAGAGTAAGTTTGCGTTGTAATTTTTCTCCGTGTTGTTATCTAATATACTTGATCACCTTCTTGATAAATTTTACAATTCAATGTATAAAATATAATAAGTTTGGGAACAATAAAAAGTAAAAGGTAGTTTCACATTTAGATGGTGAATTTAGACTTTGGGTGTCACAGTAGGTATACATCTAACATCCATTATTAAATGATAAATGATTGCAAGCTTTAACAAATATCTACTTAACTTATGTAATCCATAATTTCAGTTGTTGAAGATGGGTGATGTCGCGTCAAAGCTTGTTGTTCTCGCCAATGGACCCAATTTCATTGCACACGAGTTTAAAACATATCATTTGAATGGTTATTTATTCTCGTCGAGGTTGCACGACTTCGTTACAAAACCACATAATTTCATATCAGGCTCTTACGTAATCCAGGGTGAGTTTCAAATACAAAAGACTTATTGAGGTAAAAATAAATTACTATGGTGTAATTCAAAATATTTTTGAACTAGACTATGTAAATTTTAAAGATGTTGTGTTTTACTATGACTAGGTAAGAGTTGAGGATAAAAATTCTTGTAAAGTCGATTCTGCTACCAATATGATAATGGTATACTTTTTTGGGATGAAGAGTAGGGAGAATATCAATGATGATTCATTTGTTTATGCATTTCAAAGGCTCAAGCAAGTGTTTTACTCAGTGTATATAGACAATGAACTGTGGTTAGACATCTTACAGGCGCCAAAGTATCTCCCCAATTGAGTGGATTACTTGAAAACTCCAACCTAATATTAATCCATTCTGGATGACAACCTGAACTTAAAGAACATGTGATATTATTTAGATGAGTAAATTTATTTGGGTTGTAAGATTTAATATAAATATAGTTTGGTAATTTTAGTTGGGTAGATGGTGAGGATTCTAATTTGTAATCTGTAGTTTGTACTTCATTAAATGTAATATGGATTCCAATTTGTAAATTGAAGTTTGTTAAATCTAATGAAGTTTATTATATTCAAATGTTGAAAATTCTAAGGTTAAGGGGTAAAATGTAATTTAAAAATAAAATTTCCCCAAAAGAGGTACAATCACATCACACGGGACTAAACTAGCTTGTGGAAACAACATGTGCCATCACATGGTTCACGGGTGAGAATTGGGTCAGTATTAAAAAATATAAGGCTTAAGCTTGAAAGTAGGGTGTTAGTGGGAGAAAACATAATTTAACAATAAAACTGCCCCAAAAGAGGCATCATCATATCACACAGGAATAAACTAGCCTTTAGAAATATTTCGTCTAGTCGTGTGCCTCATGGGGTGAGAATTGGATCAAAAATTCAAAAATCTAAGGCTTAGGATTGAAAATAGGGCGTTAATGGGTGAAAACGTAATTAAAAATAAAACTGCCTGAAACGAGAGACGAGCATGTCACATAGGACTAAATTAACTTGTAAAACTAACCTGTACAGTCATGTGACTCACGAGGTGATAATTGGGTCAAAAATTCAAAATCATAAGGCTTATGATTGAAAATAGGGTCTTAGGGGTGAAAGCATAATTTAATAACAAAACTTCTCGAAAAGAGACACGATTACATCACATGGGATTAAACTAACTTTTAGAAATAATGTCTGCTATTGCATGACTCAGGGGTGAGAGTTGAGTCAAAAATTGAAAATTTTAAGGTTTAAGCTTAAAAATAGGAGATTAGGGTGTGAAAACATAATTTAATAATAAAAATGCCCAAAAATAGGCTTGATCACGTCATATAGGACTAAAGTAACTTTTAGAATTAACATATCCATTCGCGTGACTCACATGATGAGATTTGGGTCAAAACTTCAAAAATATAGGGGTAAAGCTTCGAAATTGGGCGTTAGGGTGTGAAAATATAATTTAACAACAAGATTGTCCTCAAAGAGACACAATAATATCACAGTAAAACAAAACTAACTTATCAAAATAACTCGTGCACTCATGTGACTCATGGCGTGACAATTGGATTTAATTTTAAGTCTTAATCTTGAATATAGGGTGTTGGGGGGGTGAAAACATAATATAAAAACAAAACTGATTGAAAAGATACACGATCATATCGCACGGACTAAACTAAGTTGTAGAAACAACCCGTGTCATTACGTGACTCACGGGGTGAGATTTGGGTCAAAATTCAAATATCGAAGGCTTGAGATTGAAAATAGGGCATTAGGGGGTGAAAACATAATTGAACAACTAAACTTCCCTAAAAGAGGCAAGATTACATCACACGGGACTAAACTAACTTTTATAAAAAAAAATGTGCAGTCACATGGCTCACATGATGAGAATTGGGTGAAAAATTTAAAAATCTATGGCCTAAGCTTGAAAATATGATGTTAGGGAGTGAACACATAACATAACAATAAAACTACCTAAAAAGAAACACGATCACATCACACGTGACTAAACTAACTTGTAGAAATAACTCATGCAGTTGCCTGAATAACGGGGTGATAATTCGGTCAAAAAATTAAAAATTGAAGGCTTAAACTTTAAAATAGGGCGTTAAGAGGTGAAAACGTAATTTAATAATAAAATTGTCCGAAAACACGTATATATAATATGCGTTATATTAATTTTATGTTATGAAAATAAATTAAAATTTTGTTTTGTGTTATTTAAATTCTTATATCATGAATGAGGATTTCCATTTGATTTATGTTATATATTGTATACAAATAAATCCTATTTTTTGCATAATATGTCTACTTCAAGCGCAACTGGCCATCGTATCCTGGGTCAAAGTAGGGGGACGAGGGTTCCTTAAATAAAAAACTCATTATTTTTAGTGCCACCAAGTTTGTTTTTCAGAATTAGATTGGATTACTGATTATTTCATCGGACCTAATGAAATCCATCATTGGACCGAGTTACGAAAACTGGAGGAATGTGCGCGAAGTGCCGAAGATGGCAATTTAGCTTGCTAGTGGTATTAAAATCATAATATCTATATTAAATAAATGACTTTCATTTAAGATTTTATTATATGTCTGTTGAATGTTAATTCACTAACTTTCGTGTTATATGTTTGTTGGAGAGATACAATTCGACTTGCCCCCCGAATAGTTGGACAATATCTTGGTTGTGATTCGAAGTAGTGAAAAACTTAGAAGAAAAATATATGCAACCTCTATCTCGAGAAGGACTGAGTGTCGGTATTAAAATGAAGAGTCCAAGTCCTGCATAACGAGCGAGTAATATTAGCCAATTGGCAAAACTTTATTGACTTTTAGGCATTTAATTCCTAGTTGGTCACCTGAGAGTCGGCGAGGACTAATCGGGTGAAGAAAGTTGGCGTACACTACTCCGATCAGAGATCTTATGCGGAAGTGGAGCATGTAATGGTAAGTAAAATGATCACATTGTGTTTATGCACAAATCAAAATTTAAGGAATAATTTAATATGTGCAGGAGGTAAGGATCATCCTGAGGGAAAATCCACATAAAATCGACTCATATGTATAGGTTCAACTTAAAAAGGGAGTGATTGCTAATTTGCAGGTCACTGAGACTATAGTAAGTTAGATTTTAAATTATATGTCCATTTTAGTAATTTGTTAATATTCATTTTCACGGTTAGTGATGTATTTTATACTATTTTAAGAGAGGCTGAAGGGAGTGCATAGTAGTCAGATTGATGCTGGCAGGACATATTTGAGTACAGATGCACTGAGCCAAGTGTTGGGCCCCGATAGAAAAGGTTTAACTAGAGGTATCAGCTCATAGATGGAAAATTCAAAGATAATGGGCCTTGCTAGCGGCTAAAGTGCCTTATCTTCTAAAATCGACATGTATAAATCTAAGACGCGATCGAAGTTGGATAATCTCCAACACACGATTAATCATATATTCTTTTTGGCCAAACAAGAGCTCGGATGTGGGAGAAAGGATAAGGGGAAGGGGAAGGAGAAGATTGATGATGAGATTAATACTCCATCCTCTCATTGATGAAAGACTCACCATCACTTTTCGACTTATATTCTACCCCAACTCCACTATCCCAATGATATTTGTGACAACTGGTCAAAGAGTCTATATCCGTGACATACGTGGATGAGCATGGATTGCATAGGGAGAAAAGGATTTGAGTTCCATTTTGGGGACCTTGGTGCATGGTCTCCCACTACCGTCTTATAAGTCCTGGGTTAGAGTAATTCAGTTGGTGTTGGGGAAAGAGAATGTGGTCATGTGGTTGAATGATAAATGTGGTGTTCGACATATCGACGACATGTTGATGGCTTATGTTGTTTAGCCGACTCACCTTCTATAGCCGTTTTAAGTTCTTTAAACTTATGTGATACAATTTTATTTTAATGTTTGCTAACATTAATTTTGGTTTGATTAAATTAGTTTCTCATGTGATGTGGCTTTTTATTCATAATATATGCTAATTTTTGTGGGTGTTGTTATTTTATTGGAAATATATAATGATGGGTAGGTTCATTTAAATAAGTTTCTTCTGTTGGGTAGTAGTTGATGCCAGGTAATTTTTTTTATTTTTTCCCAAGGGTTCTTATGGTCATACAACGTGACAAAGACATAACAAATTTTGTAGGTCTTGTCATGGTGGTAGAATTGTAACAAAGCCCTGATATTGTCAAGCGCTTTGTCATAGTCAAGGACAGTGACAAGCCTATGACTAGCCTACTATTGTCACGGGCCTATATTGAGACAAACTTCATGTTACCCTGAACATCAACAAAAAATCTAAGCAAAAAAAAACATGACAATAAAGACTTTTAACAGTCCATAACATTGACAAGTGATTTTATCACCCCCTGGTGTGTCAAGGTCATTTGTTGTCATGATCAATAACAGTGAAAAGTTTGCATTTATGTGTAGTGGATTTAAAAATTCATAGTTCTTATTAGTCCCTACTTTCTTCCACATTATAAATCCACCCTTTCAAAAGGCACTTCCCCCAATGCCCAATTTTCAAGCAAAAGTCTTAGATTTTTTAAATTTAGATCAATTTCTTTACCTGTGAGTCACATGCCTACACGAGTTGTTTCTATAAGTTACTTCACTCCCGTATGAGGATCTCACACCATTTTTTGGGCCGTTCTGATGTTATTTTATATTTTCACCCTCCAACTCCCAATTTTCAAGCTAAAATCTTAGAATTTTCAAATTTAAATCAATTTCTAAACTCAGAAGTCACATGGATTCATGGGTTTTCCCCAGTGTTCTTGAGGAGAGGTACCCAATTCCTCTTTAAGTTTTTTATCCTTAGAATGATCCATTTATACTAAATTTATCCCCAAATTCCCATATTTTATTATGTTAGCTCCTCAGCCCCTAAGCGTAGAGTACAATAAACCTAAGTTTTTAGGGTTTACCATTTCTGACGGTGCCAAGTGTCAGTTTGGTGGTCGGAACTGCACAGAAATGGACTCTAAAGTGTCTTTGGTTGACCTTGGGACATCTACTGAAGAAGCCATGTCTAAGGCTCCCTCTAAAACTTCCGCCTCACCAGTCATTTTCCCTTTAAATGAGGAGAGTGTTGTTGATAGTTCGTATGATACAGCTAACGAAGAGGCCCAATATCATGCTTATGATATTACTAAAGACAAGAGGGAGGACTTACATGACCTTTATGTTACCCTTATTATCATTACATGCATATTTCTTAACTACGATAATGAGTTTTATGATCAGTATTCGACCGAGGAGATTTACTTCCCACTTTGGGCATTGGAGGCCGGAGTTCTCTTTATTCTCCACCCCAAAATTATGTTTATCTTGAAGGGTTACGGGGTGGCTTTAACCCATGTTTCCCCAAACACTTATATGATAATTTTAGGGTCTATAGTATTTTGGAGGCAACACTCAGGGTTTGATATCACTGGGAATATCTTTAGGATTATTCACAGTATAGAGGATAATGCCAAGGCCCCAAGATATTATTACTTCTCCCCAAAAAAATCTCACCTAAAATTAGTAAAAGTGGCCCAGATTAGCTATCAAATATAGAAGAACAAGTTTGCATTTTAAAAGATAATTGGGAGTTTAGCCAAATGAGAGGGACATACTTGATAATATTATTTGTGAATGGTATGGGCCGAACCATATTGGTATATACCCCTTCTCTATCTTCTTTTTTATTTTCTATTACTGAACTTGTATTATAATTTTTGTCTGATCTTTTTCAGTAAAAAAGTCTCCCAAGTTTCCCCTACCTTGAAAAGCTTGGTGAAAAGAATCTTGATGGCTGACCCCAAACCTTTGAGAGTATCTTCAACTCAATCAAGTTCACTCAACTTTGATATTATACATCTCTAGTAGATTTTCAAGCTGAGGAGGCTGCTTACGCACTAATTATAGATAATTTTGACATTGAGTCCAACCAAGAAGTCTAGGAAGGTAAGAATTTTGCAAATTTTAGGTTGTCTCTAGTTTTTCATTGTAGCTTTACTAACTGTTGAATTTTTGTGCAACCTCTACTCCATCGTCTTCATGATTTCGATTTGAACACTCTATTGGAATGGCACCCATGCATACTAACTATGATGCCCTGTATCTCATACGTAATAACAAAGATGAGAAAAAGTATAAAAAGAAATCCAAAAATGAGGTGAAGAAGAAGGACCAAAGTGAGGTTGAATTTAGTTAGAGGGCCTATGCTATGGCCAAGAAAAAGGAGGATACCAAGGCCAAAAGTAAGGGAAAATCCATTGGTACTTAGGCTAGAACCGACAATCCCCTAACTGCTGGCAATAAGGGGTAAATTGAGGTCCTCACTATTCAAGATGCTCCAAAACACTAAAGGATATAAGAGCTGAGGATAACCATGTATAACTTGGAAAATATGATGATTGATGGGAATATTTCTCATTATCTTTCCATGGATGCTACATCAAGAAAGACAAGGATCATCCTCCCATTATCCCGTGGTGGAGGATTTTAAGTTTGACCCAGAGAACCCTTGAACTCTAAGAAATTGAATAAAGATAAGGAATCCATTTTCTACCACATGAGCAACTCTTTGGATGTGCTTGCCTATAGGGGTATTGTCTTGATTTTGAGTTTTTAAAAGCTTGGATATTGATACTCTGTTGAAGGCCACCCATCAAAGGGTATCTGTGGTAAGTCTTTAGAAAAAATTTGCCAAGATTTTGAATGTTTTCTAACCTCATTATCTTCTTTTTTAGGGTGCGTTAGATTCTAATATTCTTAGAGAGAAGGCTTTGACTAGTGTCCGTGCCTTCCAATTAGAGAAATGTGCAAACTAAGATATTCGAACGTAGTGAAATACTTGGAAACATGAGGTAATCAAACTTCAAGGAGAGGCCAACACAGCTGCAGAGGAGTTAAAAATACTTGTGATGGGCTAGTAGAGAGGGGTGAGCAACTTAAAGAGAATATATTGACCCTGAGTTAGGCTATAGAGGAGTCTAAGAAGTTGAAAGACAATTTCACTATCGATGCCAAAAATATTCAAAGTCTCGAGGAAGCAAAGGCTGATGAAACCCTTGGCAAAGACAATGAATCTACCATTGATAAGTACAAAGCTTCCACCGAATTCACCATTAGAGCGACAACACTTAAATGTCAACGACGAATTTAAGAAGAGGGTAGGAGAGATCGAGCAACTTACTTATACTGAGCCTTTTCTTCTCATGTTCCTCCAGCTACCCAATATCTCCTGCTTCTTATGCTATTTTCCTTGTTATTTTTGTGAAGCCTAACTTTATAAACACTCGTAAAGTTTTTTTAATCAATGTTTGTAATTTTTGGACAGTTGTTCTCATTGTTGATAGTTCACTCTGAATGGGTGTTATAATTGAATGAAAATATTTTCCATCCACTTTTGCTTGTCTTTGTGCACATATTGTTCATTTTTCTTGATTCCTATGCATAGTTATTTTAATCGGTTAAGTTATTAGCTCCCACTTGTACTCTAGTGTTTTTTGTTGTGTGCAAAATGATTTTCGCAAAGTTAAAGTGGTCAAATTTTATCGACCTGCCGGTATTTTGTTTTGTAGTCAGATATTTTTTACCTAACCTAACTTAATAACTTATTAAATTAGAATAGGTCCCCCAGTATTATTAGTCTTGTGGTCTTGTAGTTAGACTAGACCTGATTTACTAGCTACCCGTTGGATGAACCTAAGTTGTCCTAATAGGGTCGTTATAAGTTAAGACTTATAGTTTACCTATCAGTTTATGTAGGACTTACCATTACTTTAGTTTGTTGTGGTCTTCTCTTGTTAACCTGACCATGTGACAACATTGGTATTCCCAGATCGACCAACTTCTTAATCATGGCCTGTCTAAGACGAAGCCCCTTATGAAGTGTGGTTTGTTTATAATCATTTAGATATGATCAGCTTCGAGATGTCTTTGGTTATATATTTTTTCACATATATTATAATGATGAAATTTACAATGAACAATGAAGAAAACTTGAAATAATAACATTGTGGAGATGGAAAACTACTAATTCTCATTGATACTTTGGAAACTGATTACAAGATTTTGGCACTCATTACATAGAAATTATGCTCCCAAACTGGAATGTGTTTGTCTTCTTTGATAGTAACTTATTAATTGTTTATTGTTCCAAGGGTTTCTAAATTATTCGCTCTCCAAAGTATCAAACTAATATGTCCCTGATCTTACCTCCATGCAAACCCCGTAGGGGCCATGCCAATTTGTCTCAAGCTTGTTCCTATTTAAGATGACCTTATTCAAGACATAATCCCCTTCGTTAATATTTTTCAACTTTAATCTCTAGTTGTAAATCCTTGTTGTCCCCTGTTGACAAGATTCCATTTAGAGAGCTACTTATTCTCTGACCTCCTCAACCAGATCTAGATCGAATCGATGCATGAAATCACTAACCGGTGATTTGAAATTGATAACTATGTGGCTATGTAGGCCGATTAATACTGGCACCATTGTTTCTATGTCGAATGCTAGCATGAAGGGAGACTCACCTGTTGTTGTTCTAGGGGTTGTCTTGTAAGCCCACAAGACAGTTTAAAAATCAGTATTCCAGTTAGCCTTTGAGTCATCTAACCTCTTCTTTATGCCATCTGACAAGTTTTTTTTGGTAACCTCTATCTTCCCAATACACTAAGGATGAACAAGTGTTAAATGTAGCTTCTTGATTTTAGACTTGATGCAGTAGGTAGGGAACTCGTCAATATCAAATTACGTGTCGTGGTCTGTGATAAGTGCATAAGAAACCCATATTGACAAATGATATTTTTCCATATGAAATGGAAAACCATGACATACATTATCTCCAGCAGTGGTTCTGCTTCTACCCACTTCATAAAATAGTCTATCGCGATAACCAAATATCTGAATTTGCTCTTTGTCTTCGACAGAGGGCCGACCAAATTAATCCCCCATATGGTAAGGGCCAAGGGCATATGATCGACGCTAATGTTTCTCTTAACCTCTTGTGGATAACTACGTATCGCTGGCACTTATCACATTTTTCGGCATAGTTGGTGCAATCCCCTTTCATAGTCGACCAATTCTACTATTAAGTTGTAACTCTTTTCACCAGTGATTATCCCATCGAATGAGATTCGTAGGAACTTTTGTGCAGCTCTTTAATCAGATTGGGCTTCTCGTTCGGATGGACACATCACAATAATGACAGGATAAATCCTCTCTTAAATAGAATCCCTCCTTAAAAAAAATACCTCACTTCTTTATTGCAAAGTCTTCATGCCTCATTGGACTCTTCTAGTATTGCATTGGTCTTTAATGTGCTCTGATGGGATCCATCTACGACAGACCCCTACTCAATTATTTCACTAGCACACAATCCTCATCAATACTACACTATAATAAAATCTTCATTGGAACAACTCTTTTGAGTTCGGCTCTAGTGGGCAATGCCAATTAATCTGAATTTTACAAAGTACTTTGACATGGTTTCTTCTCTTACCTCGTATATTCCCAACATTTTATTCATCGCTAGTTGAGAATGGCCCAATTCGTCATCCTGCTAAATTTCTGAACTTCTGGATGGCTTATCATAAAGGTAGGTTTGTGTACATCACAATTGTATGAGCCTAGAAATTTGGCTTTATCCTCCTAGAGGCCTTAATCAGATCTAACACCAATTTCCTCAACCTTGTATACTAGATTTCGGCTCCACTATAAGCTTTACTGGTGTAATATACTTTCTTATGCATTCCATCTTCTAATCGCACCAGTACCGAGTTCACAATAAACTTAGGCACTATTAAGTATAAGTACAACTTCTCTCTAGGGGTCGACCTTGACGGTAAAGGAGAAAATCAAATGTATTTTTTCAACTCTAAAAAGGCTTTCTCTCATTCTTCGTTCCATTTAATGGCCTTTCTGGGAACCTTAAAGAATGGTAGACACCAATCTGTGGCCCTTGAGAGAAATATGTTTAGAACATCTAATCGGCCAATAAAACTCTATATCTCTTTATTTCTTTTGGGAGGTTTCATATTTATTAATGCATTAATCTTATTAAGGTTGGAATCTATTCCCTTCGGATTGACAATAAATCCAAGGAACTTTCTTGCTCTGACCCAAAAAACACATTTTCTAGGATTAAGCTTCATTTGGTACATCTCTACCTCGTCAAAGGTTTAGTCGAAATCATGAATATGATCAGATGACTTTTTACTTATAGTAATCATATCTTCAGCATAAACTTCCATCGTCCTGGCAATCTTCTCTTTGAAGACTTTGTTGATTAACCTTTAATACATTGGTCCAATATTTTTAAGCCCAAAGGGCATAATGTTATAGGAAAAATATACCTTAGTTGGTGATGAATGAGGTCTTTTACTTACCTTTAGTTTTCATTTTTATTTGATTGTACCTTGAGTATGCATCCATGAAGTTGAGCAACTCATGCCCAGTGGTGGCATCGACAGTTGGTTGACTCACTGTAGTGGGTAGTGATCTTTGGGGTAGTCATCGTTGAGGTCAGTGAAATCAACACACATGCACTATTTGTTAATTTCCCTAGGACCATCACAACAATGGAGAGATAACCTAAATATATCACATCTTTAATAAAATTTGTTTTCTTCGATTGGCCCAATTCTTCCTGAATATCCATATTCTTATATTTTAAGAACACAGGGTGTTTTTATTTGATGGGATTAGCATCCCTGACAATGCTGAGTTTGTGGCATAGAACACGTGGATCAATTCCAGGCATGTACTTATTGCTATATGATAACATATTCTTCTTTTGTCTCAGAAAATATACTAATTCCTTCTTCAGAGCTAGATCCCGTGATGAGTAGATATGGGTTATCCTGTCTAGATGCTAGTCATCTAGTAAAACTAGATCAATCAATTATATCATTTTGTAGACACCCCATTCTATTACCCCCTGACTCTCCTTAGGTCCCTAGTACCTCCCTTCATAACTGTAAACCCAGGTCACGTCCCGAGTACTGACCTGAAGCCATCGGGCACTCCCCGGCTTAGTTTGACCCAAAAGTCAAATTCTTCATCGCGACCAAGACTGAATGAATCTTCGAAGGGCACTGAATACCCTTTCCAACGGTCTGCCTCGTGCGCGATTCTAACTTACCATGAGGACGAACGGTCCGTCTGCGTCTGAAACCTGACCTAGAGGCCATCGGGCGCTCCTGGGCCTTGTTTGGCCTATGTCAACTCTTCATCTCGACCGAGGATGAATGAATCTTCAAAGGTCTCTGAATACCCTTTCCAACGGTCCGCCCTATGCGCGATTTTGACTTTCCATGCGGACGAACGATCCGTTTAACTCCGGGAGGCCAGTGAGCGCTTCCCGAACCCAGTTGAATAAAGTCAACTCTCCAAACCGGGTCAAACTCTTTGGAATGTCGAAGTAAATCTCCTAACCTTTCCAATGGTATGCCCCGTACGCGATTCGGATTTACCATGCGGACGAACGATCCGTTTGCGTCCGAATGATTCCCCGTCCAATGGACCGACAAACGCTTTCGAGCCATATTTGACCCAAATTCAACTCCCGAACCCGGGAGCGGTCCAAAGGACTTTCGAAGGTCTCTAAATTACCTTTCCAACGGTATGTTCCGTGCACTATTCTGACAAACGGTTTGCCCTCGGCGGACGATTTTCCAAAATAGCCTGAAACACACTACCAAACGGCAGGTTCCAGAACCTGGCTATCGGCACCTGCCTGCCGATAGGCAGGAAGGGCTCTATGACGATCGGCACTCAGCTGGGACTATAAAAGTAGGCCTTCACCTCATTTGCAAGGAGAGCCCAGATCTGATAAAAATCCCTCTCAACGAATCCCAGAAACCTCTCTCGAAGGCAGCGTGATTTCAACTTCCAAATCCCCTTTTTACTTCCAATTTTCATCATCCCTTTCATCAAACTTGGTGAATTATCCACTCTCCATTATCATCCAAAGTGCAAGGACTGCTCCCCAACATTCAAGATCAAGCTCAAGATCTTCAAGAAGGTCTAACTTTCTCAAACTATCTCTTTAAATTCTTTTGAATTCTCAATAACTTGTTTTCTTACTTAGCACTTTTATTATCTCATTTCACGCATCCTAATATACTTTTTACTTAGTATTATTGCACTTCTTTTATTTTCATAAAATCCAAAAAATAAGAAAAAGACGGTTTTGCTCATAAATTCAAATAAGGGATTCTCATATTTTCCTCACACTTTTCTCACAACTAAAACACTTTTTTCTACACACACACACACACTCACAAATAATAGATTCCCCATTTTGGATTTATGGGATAAACCCGCCCCTCGTTTTACATGCGAACTACGTGGACTTTGATGCCTTTATAGGCTACGTAGGCGTCTCGGGGTAAACCCCTTTTCCTCACTTTTTCTCTCATTTTCTATCTTCTCTAAATCCATTTTTCTTATATTATACATATACTTGTTCTTAGTGACACATTACCCCATATGCGTAATCGTTCCCTTAAAATGATCAACGTAGGGGTAATCGCGTAAATCTCATTTTTCTAATATTACTCTTATATCTTCCTACGGATGACTCGCTTTATCTTTTCCATGATACAAGTCAAGGATTCCTACCTCCATTCTATATATATACACATGCACACATATCACGGGGGGAAACATAAAGGAAAATAGCAAATATTCATGAGAGACCGAAAGGGCGGAATGGGTGCCTAACACCTTCCCATTTCATAACTAAGCCTCCGAACCCTTCTCGAATCATCTTGATTTCGTATGCACCAATAAATCTTTGGATGCCCCTCTTCGGGGTGGCTTCCCCTTTTTCTTTTGTCTGTTTTGAGTAAAATAGACTGGCGACTCTGAATCTCTCTACATTTTTCACACCACAAACGACGCCGGCCAAAGCGCTCCCGAGAGGGACGCGCGGGACCCGAAGGATCCTTTCCTCCACGCGTCCGCCCGCAAGGATCAAGATCGGGGATGGCCACAGTGGAGACTCTGCTGGGGATATGTGTTTTTTCTTGTGGGCTTGACTCTATTTACATGAATGCTATATTTGTTTATGTTTCCACCCATATCTGCCTATTCCCCTTTCTCACATGTATCCACTGCTTACGCTTATGTTCACACACTTGTAGAAAATTCTCCATGTACACTTCGCACCACGTGCACCTAGGATCACATGTATATCCCCATGTTGCACGCATCACCCATCCATACTTGGCGTACCTTTTGGGGTACTTATACTTTGCTCCCCATTTGGCATAATCAAGAAAGGCATTCTCATCATAAGATACTAATAAGAGAATCATGCATGATTCACACGATATCACCAAAGAGCATTGCTATTGACCAAATTTTACCCAGTAACTGGAGGGTCACTTTGTGATGGGCGCTGATCTGGCAGGTCGCAGTTAGCCTAAGAGATATGACTCTCACCTTCCATTGGCCAAGTACCTTCGACGTATATCAAACGGTTCCCCCGCATAGTACCGCTTGACCGAAGTCATGACGGGATGTATATCGCAGTGAATTTGCTCACGTACGCCGAGTATATCGAATTTTCTCTCACACGTACCGTCCCCATGAGGTATATGGTGAGGCAATTCACGTACACTCAGGTATATCAAATGGCTTGTCCACACATACTGATTACCCGCAAGAGCAAGACGTATATCGTGGAAGTCATGCCAAAGGAGGGAACCCATGACGATTCACCCAACCAACTGCATACCCGCATATAGGTGTCAGACTTAGGACATGCACTTTAGATTGCCGGTTTTAACCCGAAACTCTGCCGAAATTCCGGGTCGATCTGCCACCCAATTTTTGCGCATTTTTTAAAATGGGACCCTATCCGCGAGCCTGGTTACAAGTCCAAATCATAGCTTTGCATATATTAAAAACTCCACTTTTCCAGGCTCGGGTCCCGTCCGGGATTGCATTTAGGAGAATTAAATACAAGTGAGAACATAATAATCATAATAATCGTGCTGAGTTCTGTCTCCAAAAACATTTCTCCCTTCTTTATCAAAAATCCAAAAATAGTTTCTTCCCTTTTTTTCAAAAGTAAATCTTATCCTACGCCTTCTCAAGTCGATTTCAAGCCCTTGGCCTAGCTCCCTATTGGCTTCAATCTTCAGTCAAATCACCCTGGAGTTTCATCCGCTCCTCTACTAATTCTTCTGAGTCCGAAATCCATCCATCTTCCATGGAGAATGCAAATCAAGCACCAGTCATACAACCGGATCTGCCGACACTCCTAGATCAGCTCGTGGCCAAGATTGACAACCTCCAAGCTGAGGTCCGAGAAATGCAACGAAACCAAGTTCCTATTCCTCAAGAGACCGAGGCCCTGTTCCCTCATGCTATGGGTCCACCCGAGCTTATCTGGGTGCCGGAAGAATATCAGCACGCTCCACGTGCCCCTCCTGCCAATGGGCCACTGCCTGCCCAGCTTCCAATGCCAAACATTGCCCAGCCTATGGCTAACCTGCCTGTGGTCGCTGATCCAAAGGAGGAGGAGATGAATAAAATCAAAGAGGATCTCAAGATGCTCACCAAGAAGTTTGAGCAAGTCAGGATCTCTGGTAATTACATGGACTACACCCACATGTCTCCTTATTCTAAAACGAGGTTACCCGAGAAGTTCAAGATGCCAAATATCGAGAAGTTCGGGGGGAGTGGTCCCCCAATTGTTCATCTTCGCAGTTATCATCGTTCCATGACTCTACTAGGGGCTTCTGAAGAAGTGATGGCCCAATTGTTTTAGCAAACTTTGAAGGATAGTGCCCTCCGATGGTTTTTATCCCTTGAGGAATCCAGAATCCGTAGCTGGGAGGATGTAGCCCTAGAATTCATGTCGCAGTACAAATACAATGAAGATCTTGAGGTCACCCGTCATGATTTATAGTTGCTCAAACAGAATCCTGGGTAATTAGTCAGTAACTTCATAACTCGGTGGAGGGAGCGAGCAGCTACCATGACTAATTGGCCATCTGAGGAAGAACAGGTCAACATAGTGAAGAAGAACTTCTTGCCTCATGTCCGAGCGAAGATGGGAGGACAATACTATCCCCACTTCAGAGCTCTCAGAGAGGCTGGAGTGGAAATCGAGGAAAGCCTCGTTAAATCGGAAATTGAACCAAAGAAGGTGTCCGGACAGTTCACCCCTAAAAAGTATGACAAGCCTGCCAATGCTACAGTCTCAACCATCAACAACATCTCTTAACCAACCACATCATGGGCACCAGAAAGCCGCCCTGCTCCCGTCTGAAGGGAATACACTGAGCTTCATACTCCCCTCTCCAAAGTTTACCAAGCCCTGTTAAGCCGAAACCTCATCAAACCCTTGGATCCACGTCCATTGCCAAATCCACTCCCAAGAAACTTCAAGACCGACGCTCATTGTGCCTTCCACCAAATTGCTGGCCATACCACCGACCAGTGCTTTCACCAGTGCTTTCATTGACCGGGGTACCATCGACCCACCAGCCAATCCTAAGTCAAACACTACTCACAACCCACTCCCAAATCACACCAATGCCATCTTCTTTGAAGAAAACCCGAATTTCGATCCATCAACCCAAATCACACCCCTATACCCTCCTAAACCTCTTCAAATTTGCCCATATTTCCTCCTACACCCTACTAGCCCCGCTGATTAGGCACTGTCACTCCTTACCGGAGCATGCATCGTTGTCCATACCCGTTCTGAAAATGGAGGTATGGAATTATCAGAGGTGTTAAACCAACTCCTAGAATTCGGGCTGAAATTGCCCTCACAGATGGTCATCGATTGCCAGAGATTCACTACACTATTTTTGAAAGCACGAAAATGGGCCCGAGATTCAGACAGATGGGTGGTACCAACTGACGAAGTCAGCTTAGATGATGTTGTCCAGACTATGGCAGAATTATTCAGGCAAACCAACAGCATTTGCAGTATCACCGAGTTACTTGGCACTTTGAAGCTATAAGGGCGCTTGGTCCCTTCAATCACACATATCCCAACAGAATGGGAGAACTTGTATGAAGAAGATGTTGAAATTGTGGAATGCATAAACTTTATAGGGAAAGAAAAAATTGTTGCCACCGGATTGGGGGGAAGGATTCGAAGATTCAAGTGAAGAACAAGCTTCAGGAAGAGTTGGCCCAGTAGTCAACATATGTGGGATGATCTCATTTGAAGAACTCCTCGGATAAATTGACAGGGTGGCAAAGCAACCTGAGATTGATGAGGAAATGGGATTTATGTTTTTTCCTTCTTCAGTAAATCACATGACCAGATCAGGGAGACATTACCAAGTTCCAAGCTCACTACCAGCAAATAACAAGGGGAAGGGCGTTGAAAACCTTCCTATGCCAGAGATGACCATTGAGGAGAGCAAAATCCTTGATCAACTGAAGAAAACTCAAGCTAACATCACTTTATGGGGGCTTTTCATGTCTTCCCAGCTACACAGAAATGCTTTAATCAAATTACTCACTGGACCTATAGTTCCTCCCTCTACCACACCAGAGGAGGCGGTAAATCTGGTCGGATCCTTAACCTCTACCCGAATGCTATCATTTTCTGAAGAAGAAATCCCCAAAATTGGGCCAAATCACAATCATGCACTCAGCATCTCTGTCGAAGTTATGGGAAAGGCCGTGCCACTCTCTCTTGTCGATAATGGATCCGCCTTGAATGTTTGCCCATTGAGAACCTTCAAGTGTTTAGGCTTAAAAGAATGCGACCTCGCTCCAACCTCTGCCAATGTGCGTGCCTACGATAATACCCGTCGTGAGGTGATGGGATCCATAAAACTTACAATAGGGGTTGGACCTATAAACCCTGACGTTGAATTCCAAGTCATAGACATCCCGGCTTGTTTCAACCTGTTGCTCGGATGCCCCTGGCTCCATAATATCAAGGGCGTGTCTTCCTCACTCCATCAGAAATTGAAGTTCTTCGCCGACGGGTGAGTCATCACCATTTTGGGCGACGACAAAAATGTCGAGGGTGCAAGCACCGGCAGTCCAATTCTCGAGATACAGCACGGGTCAAATGATATGCTCCTATCAGGATTCTGAGTCGAGCCATTCCTACTCCCGGCAGGGGACGGTTTCAAAGAAAGGGTTTGTCCAGAATATGACCCTCATGGCAATGTCAATGTGATTCATATGGTCAGAAACATGCACTTCATGCCCGGACTGGGGCTAGGGCAAAGGTGGCAAGGGATACTTGAGCCCATCAAACTGAAGAAAGCTTTCCCTCCTTGCGGCTTGGGGTATCAACCATCCGAACAAGAGGTCAGAATGATCCACCAATCTCGATCAAAGAGAGGATTAAACTGTATCCGAACTATCTCAGGAGACTCCTTAAATGGACGATTCATCAAAGAAGGTGAGGATTTCCCCTTTTACAGTTTTCCAGAACCATGGTACGACCATACAGACAAGAAGATGAAGCTTGGAATGGAGGTCTTTTTCCAAGATAGCTACTCGTGGGTCGAAAGTTTCCCACACCGCGTACAACTGCTCATCAAAGATATCGAAGAGACTGAGGAAAGTGATTCCGAAGATTCCTTCAACTTACAGATACTGGGGCTGGCACTCTGCATGGTTCATTCAGGCACTACATCAATGGACCCATCCCGTCTGATTAAAGCTGTTGATACACCTCTCCTCAACTGGCATGCTGCGCCAGCTCTACCTATTGAAATCTCCCCTAATGCCAATGTTTACCCTATTTCTTCTTCTATTGTCTATCCTTGATCAAATGTAATCGAGATCTCTTTTGATGAGGTTCTCAATGGTGTTTTTCCTATCAATGAAATAAACGAAGGTTTTGAGTATCTTGCTGTGCCTTACATTAATTATTTAGATTCTAATCGAACTTTTGATGATGATGATTTTGCAAATGAACAATTCTTAACTGATCTAAATAAGGTTAATAATAAACAACATAACCGCGTTCAAGTTAATGAAGAAGAGACTGTTGTTATTAATCTCGATTCTAGTAGCAAACTGCGCGAGATTAGGATAGGGGCCACCCCGGATGATCATGAGCGTGTACAACTCGAAGAATTGCTGAAGGAGTTCGTAGATGTTTTCACATGGTCCTATGATGATATACCCGGCATCGATCCTGAAATAGCACAGCACGAGATCCCCACTCTCCCAGATTACAAGCCAGTTAAACAAAAACTGAGAAAACTCCGTACCGAATGGTCGCTCAAGGTCAAAGAAGAGGTGGTCAAAAAGTTAAACGTGGGTTTCATTCGAGTGATCGAATATCCCACATGGATATCCAACATTGCACCTGTACTGAAATCAGTAGGAAAGGTTCGAATGTGTGTGGACTACCGAGATTTAAACAAAGCTTCTCCAAAGGATGATTATCCGCTACCCAACATCGACATGATCGTGGACAACACAGCTAGTCATGCTCTCAAGTCATTCGTCGACGGGTTTACTGGATACAACCAAATCAAGATGAACCCAGACCACCAAGAAAAAACCGCATTCATCACCCCATGGGGAACTTTTTGCTACACCATTATGCCATTCGGTCTCATGAATGCTGGGGCTACCTACCAAGGGATGCCACAACCATCCTGCATGATCTGATTCACAAAGAGGTCAAGGTTTACGTGGATGATTTGATTATCAAGTCCAAAACTAGAGAAGGTCATGTTCTCCCTCTCCGAAAGTTCTTCGAACGACTGCGACAGTATCAGATGTGACTCAATCCACAGAAGTGTGTCTTCGGCGTTACAAAAGGAAAACTCTTGGGATTCATGGTCAGTAAAAAGGGGATAGAAGCAGATCCTGCAAAGATGAAGGCCATACTTGAGATGCCACCACCCCGAACAGAGAAAGAAGTTCGAGGTTTTCTTGGGAAATTACAATATATCAGTCGGTTCATCAGCCAGCTAACCTCCATCTGTGAACCAATCTTCAAGCTCCTCCGAAAGGATTCAACCAAGGTTTGGAATGAGGCCTGCCAAGAATCTTTTGATCGAATCAAACAATACCTGACCCAACCTCCAGTACTCATGCCACTAAAGTCTAGTCTCCCTTTACTCCTATACCTAATCATAACCGACACTGCAGTCAGGGCTTTGCTAGCCCAATACCTTGAAGACTCTCATAAAGAAAGAGCCATCTATTATGCCAGTCGCAAATTGGTCGGGTACGAGGTCAACAACATTGCTTTAGAAAAGGCATGTGCCGCACTTGTCTGGGTTACCCAAAAGTTGTGACACTACATGCTCGCCTTCCCCATCAAACTTGTATCCCGAATGGATCCCATCAAATACCTGCTAGAGAAACCCGCCTTATCCATCCGAATGGCCAGATGGTTGATGCTCCTAACCGAGTTTGATATCATGTACGTCACACAGAAAGCTGTGAAAGAAAGAGCCATCTCTGACTACCTCGTTGATTACCCTGTAGAAGAAGCAGATGTCTGGATCTCCAAATCCCCAGATGAAAATATCCTCTGCACCACTCAAGACCGCCTTCGATGGAAAATGTTCTTAGATGGTGCTGCTAACAAAAAGGGATATGGCATTGGGATACTTCTGGTCGCCCCAGGTGACTCCCACACTCCCATCACCATGAAATTGGATTTCCCTTGCACCAACAACATGACGGAATATGAGGCATGCACAGTGGGCCTCAAAGTTTCTCTCAAAAAGGGTATTCAACACCTTGATGTCTACAGGGATTCTTCCCTCATCATCGGTCAAGTGATCAGAAAGTGGAAAGTCAAGGACGAAAAGCTCCAACCCTTTCATGCCCAATTAGAAGAGTTAGCCTCTCAATTTCGAGATATCATCTTCCATTACCTACCCCGAGCAAAGAATAACCTAGCCGATGATCTCGCCACTTTGGCCTCCATGGTCGACATGCCCGAGGGAATAACAATGACCCCCTTCCTAGTTCAAAAGCAAGACAAACCGACCCATTGCTGCCATGTGGAGCTTGTCTCCACGAAAGATCCTGAACCAGTCGGTTATTGGTACTATGATATCTGGTGCCTCCTCAAACATGGTAGGTATCCCGAGGTTTCCAATAAGAAGGACCGAACAACCCTCCGAAGACTGGCCGCCCAGTACATCATCTGTCGTAAAGATCTACTCAAGAGGAATTTCGATGGAACTCATCTACACTGCATCGCAGGGGCTGAGTTTGAGAAAACAATGCAAAAAATCCATAGCGGGGAGTGCGGACCCCACATGAATGGTCACATGCTCGCCAAGAAGTCATCCGAAAGGGGTACTACTAGACCACCATGACCCAGGATTGCACCGCCTATGTCCGGAGATGCCTCAAATGCCTCCAATATTCAACACTTGCCTTCGCGAGAGTTATACAACATGACCTCTCCCTGGCCATTCTCCATCTGGGGTATCGACATCATAGAGAAGGTTACAACAAAGGCTTCAAACGGACATGAGTTCATCCTGGTCGCCATCGATTACTTCACCAAATGGGTCGAAGTTGAGTCATACGCATTGTTGAACGCTAAGAAAGTGGCCAAATTCATCAAGAAGAATATCATCAGCCAATATGGGGTCCCGCATGAGCTAGTGTCAGATAACGGGTTACACTTCGAAGCAGAAGTCACAGAAGTTATCAACGAGTACGGGTTTCAGAGACACAAATCTTCTCCCTACCGACCTCAGACCAATGGTGCAGTTGAAGCAGCCAACAAGAACCTCAAAGCCATCATCCGCAAGATGACCAAAAGCTGTAGGGATTAGGCCGACCGGATCCCATACGCCCTCTGGGGCTATCGAACCTCAATCCTAACCTCTACTGGGGCTACCCCTTACTCCCTGGTCTACGGCATGGAAGTTGTCCTCCCTGTAGAGCTGGAAATCCCCTTGCAACGCGTCATGCTCGAAAGCAAGGTTAGTGAAGAAGACTGGTGCCAAAGCCGTCTTGATGAGCTATCCCTCCTAGATGAAAGAAGATTAAAATCTCTTTATCACATACAGGGGTACCATCGCCAAATAGCGCGATCATTCAATAAGAGAGTCAAGCACCTCGGTGTTCGGGAGGGGGATTTATCCCTCAAAGAGATAATAGAACCCATCTGGGACCCTAGAGGGAAATTTAAGCCCAATTGGAGAGGCCCCTACATTGTGAAGAAAATCTTATCCGGCGGTGCCACCATACTCACTGACCTGGATGGGAAAGAGATGGCTCGTCCAGTCAATATGGACCTTCTCAAGAAATTCTACCCCTAGTCTGAAATCTCGGCGTGCTACAACTCTTCTCATCCCCCTTCTATTCTAAAAAAAAAACTCTTCATTTCCCTGTACCCAGAACTACGTGGGCCTGATCCTCTACAAAAACTATTTTAAAACTTTTAAAAAACCCCAGAGGTTCGTAGGCAGCTCATACTCCTCACATGAGTGCGGCCTTTTCTTTTTCACAAAATACTATTCTTTTCTTACCTCCGAGAATGGCGGTTCATTCTAAAATTATTTGAACAAAAGGATTATGTATGCCTTAGTGATCAGTATAGATAATTCAAAATACAAAACTCATCGAAAGGCACAACTGGATGATCAGAAACTTGTTTATTTCATTAATAAGAAATTACAGTAGGGATTACATAAGAAAAAGGAACGGATAACTCCCTTCCCCGCCACTATAAAAAGCGAAATAAAATCCCCACATACATTCCCTATTACATAAATAAACTCCCCAGGAGTCCTACCCACAGCTACCCGAAGAGCCTGTACCCTCATCATCTACATCATGAGGACCCCAAGTTTCCCCTGCCTGAATAGAGTGACGCAAACATTCCATGGATCGATGAGCTTTAACCATCTTCGAAAAGACCACTACACCCCCTTCCATGGAGTCAGATAAAACAAACCATCTTTGACCAGTCTCTATTGCCAACATCTTGCTGACTACTTTCCTCCACAACCACCTCATATAATCTTTGGGGACATGGAGAACCTTCCCGATAGACTGAGAAGGACGGGTCGACGGATGCCAATTTTCCCACAGAGACCTAAGAAACAGACGCAGGTGCTCAGTCAAATCTTCTACTGGAAAGAAATTTGAGGTTTGAGGGGGCACGACCTGCGCCTAGCCAAATTGGCGCAGAAGTCGCCAAGGGAAACAAAAATAGGTCTGTCTGAGACCAACCAGCCGCACATATGAATACTTTCCTAGCTCCAAAATCGGCTGCAACTATCCCCACCAAGGCACGGACCAATACATCCCACAATCCCCGTGCTCCACAAACCAATTCTCCCAGTTCTCAACATACAAGCCAACGTGGATGAAGTAGCGTGAAAAGAAGTTGGGTACAGCCGACAAAGGATATTATAGAGGAGTCAACAAGTGGAATCTTTCAGACAACCACATGAATAGCATCACAAGGCTACCCCTTAAAAAGTCAGAACGACCTTATCTCCAGGCATCCAGGCCATTCAGAGTCTCCGCCAATATCACCGCCGCAGGATTGCGATGGTATGACATCCATGAAGTAATGGCTACAAGTTGTGGGTCCACTTGCACCTCCCCTGTCACCAATAACAATTTTGAAACCAGGCCCAGAACCACGGATCCAGCATAGCCGGCATCACCTACTTCCTGCAAATGCATGGACTGCAGCACCGCCGGGAGGGATATCATTCCTCCAGCAACCAAAAGGACCTGGCCACCGAAGGCGAGATATGAAGAAGCCCAGCCAACAAATCCCTAGGAGAACGGGAAAATTCGGGAAAAGCCGCAGCAACACTAGGATTCACACCCAGTATGGCAAAAAATTCCTCGTAGGTAGGACAAACTTCTTCCAACCCACAGCGGAATACATGGTCTTCGGGGTACCAGAATTATACCGCCGCTATCAGCATATTCCACTCAAAAGGTCGATTGCGCCACAAGGAGACTCGACGCATGTTGAAGGCATCATAGTCGACATTATAAGATCACATAGCTTCCAAGGCTTCGAGGTAATTAACAAACTCAATGCTATTAGGGAGAGCCATCTTGCAAGACTAAAAGATAATGGGTAGGCAGATAAGGATGCAAAGGCGTGATGAGAACACTCCACCCTTCTCCCTTTTTATACTTATAAATCCTCACAAGGAACATAATCCCTGCAGAAATAGGAGGGAATCCTACCCCATGAGGTACCAAGGGATGAAGAGGGTACCAATCAAAGCCTTCAAAAGTCCGTGCCACTGCCGAATGGCACCCTTCATACTATGCCAACCAGCACCCCTCCTAAAATTTCGTAAAAAAATTCCCAGAAAATACCAGAAAACCTCGAAAAATTACCAAAAATCCCGGGAGGGATTTAGAGCCGTTCTACAAAGAAAATTTTGCATTTCCTCAAGCGAAACCCCTCTTCCCCAGCGGAATCCTCAAAAGCTAAGTGAAAACTCCTCCCGGCAAAGCTCTGAAAAATCCCTAAGGATCACCTGATCACTTCCCCAGTGGAATTCTCTTACAGCACCCAAAATAGGTTGATCCCCCCCCATGCGAGGTCTCCTAAAAACCTTCCCCAACTACCAGCTCCTCAGCTCAAATCAGAATGACAAAGCTCTTTCCCCAGCAAAACCGAAATCTAATCCTCAACCACTCTTGGGTCAGAATTGCCCCCGGTCTTAAATCGTCACCTAAGTTAGGTCAGAATTGACCTCGGTCCTTGGTCGTAACCACTCTTGGGTCAAAATTGGCCCCGGTCTTGGATCGTCACCTGAGTTAGGTCAGAATTGACCTCGGTCCTCGGTCGTCACCACTCTTGGGTCAGAATTGGCCCCGGTCTTGGATTGTCACCTAAGTTAGGTCATAATTGACCTCGTTCCTCGGTCGTCACCACTCTTGGGTCAGAATTGGCCCCGATCTTGGATCGTCACCTATGTTAGGTCAGAATTGACATCGGTCCTCGGTCGTCACCACTCTTGGGTCAGAATTGGCCCGGTCTTGGATCGTCACCTGAGTTAGGTCAGAATTGACCTCGGTCCTCAGTCGTCACCACTCTTGGGTCAGAATTGGCCCTGGTCTTGGATTGTCACCTAATTTAGGTCAGAATTGACCTAGGTCCTCGGTCGTCACCACTCTTGGGTCAGAATTGGCCCCGGTCTTGGATCGTCACCTAAGTTAGGTCAGAATTGACCTCGGTCCTCGGTCGTGACCACTCTTGGGTCAGAATTGGCCCCGGTCTTAGATCATCACCTAAGTTAGGTCATAATTGACCTCGGTCCTCGATCGTCACAACTTTTGGGTCAGAATTGGCCCCGGTCTTGGATCGTCACCTAAGTTAGGTCAAATTTGACCTCGGTCATCGGTCGTCACCACTCTTGGGTTAAAATTAACCCCGGTCTTGGATTATCACCTAAGTTAGGTCATAATTGACCTCGGTCCTCGATTGTCACAACTCTTGGGTCAGAATTGGCCCCGGTCTTGGATCGTCACCTAAGTTAGGTCAAATTTGACCTCGGTCATCGGTCGTCACCACTCTTGGGTTAAAATTAACCCCGGTCTTGGATTGTCACCTAAGTTAGGTCAGAATTGACCTCGGTCCTCGATCGTCACAAATATTGGGTCAGAATTGGTCCCGGTCTTGGATCGTCACCTAAGTTAGGTCAAATTTGACCTCGGTCATCGGTCGTCACCACTCTTGGGTTAAAATTAACCCCGGTCTTGGATTATCACCTAAGTTAGGTCATAATTGACCTCGGTCCTCGATTGTCACAACTCTTGGGTCAGAATTGGCCCCGGTCTTGGATCGTCACCTAAGTTAGGTCAAATTTGACCTCGGTCATCGGTCGTCACCACTCTTGGGTTAAAATTAACCCCGGTCTTGGATTGTCACCTAAGTTAGGTCAGAATTGACCTCGGTCCTCGATCGTCACCACTCTTTAGGTCAGAATTGACCTCGCTAGACCTTTACCCTAAAACCATAGATTTGTCTTTGATTCGCAGAATTGATCATCCCCAGCACACTCCTTCGGTCCTCAAAATCGACCTCAACCCTCTGAATCGGTCATACTCCCTCAAAAGCATCATGTGGTGTCTATTCGATGGTCATCATTTATTCCAAACTCACCCGTCGAGGGGCTCTATAGACACCCCATTCTATTACCCCCTGACTCTCCTTGGGTCGCTAGTACCTCCCTTCATAACTGTAAATCCAGGTCATGTCCCGAGTACTGACATGAAAGCCATCGGCACTCCCTAGCTCAGTTTGACCCAAAAGTCAAACTCTTTCTCTCGACCAAGACTGAATGAATCTTTGAAGAGCACTGAATACCCTTTCCAACGGTCTACCCCGTGCATGATTCCAACTTACCATGAGGACGAACGACCCGTTTGCGTCAAAAACCTGACCTAAAGGCCACTGGGTGCTCCCGGGCTCTGTTTGACCTATGTTAACTCTTCAGCTCGACCTAGGCTGAATGAATCTTCAAAGGTCCTTGAATACCCTTTCCAACGGTCCGCCCCGTGCATGATTTCGAATTTCCATGCGGACGAATGATCCGTTTGACTCCGAGAGGCCACCGAGCGCTTCTCGAGCTCAGTTGACCAAAATCAACGCTCCAAACCGGTTCAAAGTCTTTGAAATGTCAAATTACATCTCCTAACCTTTCCAATGGTATGACCCGTGTGCAATTCGGATTTACCATGCGGACGAATGATCCATTTGCGTCCGAATGATTCCCCGTCCAATGGACCGACAAACGCTTCCGAGCCATATTTGAACCAAAGTCAACTCCCGAACCCGGGACCAGTCCAAAGGACTTTCGAAGGTCTCTGAATTACCTTTCTGATGGTATGCCCCGTGCATGATTCTGACCAAACGGTTTGCCCTCGGCGCCGATTTTTCAGAAAAAGCCTGAAACACACTACCAAAAGGCAGGTTCCAGAACCTGCCTATAGGCACCTACTTGCCGATATGCAGGAAGGGATCTATGCCAATCGGCACTCACCTGGGACTACAAAAGGAGGCCTTCACCTCATTTTCAAGGAGAGCCCAGATCTGATAAAAATCCCTCTCAACGAATCCCAGGATCCTCTCTCGAATTCAGCGTGATTTCAACTTCCAAATCCCCTTTTTACTTCCACTTTTAATCATCCCTTTCATCAAACTTGGTGAATTATCCACTCTCCATTATCATCCAAAGTGCAAGGGTTTCTCCCCAACATTCAAGATCAAGCTCAAGATCTTCAAGAAGGTCTAACTTTCTCAAACTCTCTCTTTAAATTCTCTTGAATTCTCAATAACTTATTTTCTTACTTAGCACTTTTATTATCTCATTTCACACATCCTAATATACTTTTTACTTAGTATTATTGCACATCTTTTATTTTCATAAAACCCAAAAAACAAGAAAAAGAGGGTTTTGCTCATAAATTCAAATAAGGGATTCTCATATTTTCCTCACACTTTTCTCACAACTAAAACACTTTTTTCTACACACACACACACACTCACAAATAAGAGATTCCCCATTTTGGATTTATGGGATAAACCTCACCCCTCATTTTACATGCAAACTACGTGGACTTTGATGCCTTTATAGGATACATAGGCGTCTCGGGGTAAAACCCGAGACTCGAGTCCTTTTTCTCACTTTTTCTCTCATTTTCTATCTTCTCTAAATCCGTTTTTCTTATTTTATACATATACTTGTTCTTAGTGACGCATTACCCCATATGCGTTATCGTTCCCTTATAACGATCAACGTAGGGCTAATCGCGTAAATCTCATTTTTCTAATATTACTCTTATATCTTCCTACGGATGACTCGCTTTATCTTTTCCATGATACAAGTCGAGGATTCCTACCTCCATTCTATATATATACACATGCACACATATCACGGGGGGAACATAAAGGAAAATAGAAAATATTCATGAGAGACCGAAAGGGCGGAATGGGTGCCTAACACCTTCCCATTTCGTAACTAAGCCTCCGAACCCTTCTCGAATCATCTTGGTTTCGTATGCACCGGTATGTCTTTGGATGCCACTCTTCGGGGTGACTTACCCTTTTTCTTTTGTCTGTTTTGAGTAAAATAGATTGGGGACTCTGAATCTCTCTATATTTTTCACACCACAAACGACGCCGGCCGAAGAGCTCCCGAGAGGGACGCGCGGGACCTGAAGGATCCTTTCCTCCACGTGCCCACCCACAAGGATCAGGATCGGGGATGGCCACACATTTTTCCCATGACTAGTTTATATGTTCCTTAAGTATCTAATGTCTCGATCTAATAAGTTATGGTTAGTTTTTTATGCTTCTTTTATTCTGCAAAGGTGTAGTAGAATTATCGTTCTTCTACTTAATTCCCTTTTGCTACTCTAACTCCGTAGCTCGTAAGGACTTCAAACATTGGTGGATAGTGGAGGATACTACTTCAATCTTCTTCAAATTGACCCAATCAAATATACTATCGTAAGTTGAAACCACGTTCTTGTATAAGATAAAGAAGTGAATCACCTTGATCAGCAGGTCGACCAAGTTTTGATAACAACTTCCAATTTAGTTATTCCCAAGGGGTACACCTGCTCCACCGAGAAACCAATAAGTGGGCATTAATATGCCTACATTATTTTGTATGCCAAATTCAATATCTTAAAACAGTCATAATATAGTGCATTCGTAGAGCTACTATTATCCACTAAGATCCTTGTAACTGACCTCTCATGAACCATCATGGTGACAACCAAAGGGTCGTCAGGTCGATACAACAAATGAGTTAAATCATACTTAGAAAACTAACTATTAAATAATCTTTGTTCACCTTATAAGAGTGGTAAGCACAAACTTTAGCCTCGTTTAGCTATGTTTCCGCTCTATTGGTTCATCACTTCCATCGGCCTCTCCCCTAGAAATAAAGTGGAATCTAAACGAAATCATGTTAATATTTTTATTGTCTCATTGGTATTATTGGGAAGATCGGGGTCTATATCGTCATTTGAGTTATCTTTTCAGCACGCTTCTTCTTGTCCTTATCCTTTTAAGGAGACTCAGATTTTCTCTTAGGTTTTTTATCATTTATTGTGTTCAGTTTCTTAACCAGATTTATCCATGTATTTTGCTAGCTTGACTCTTCTAATAAAGGATTCAATCTTATTCTTCAATGATAAACACCTATTAGTAGTGTTTCCATGGTCCTTGTGGAACTCACAATATTTAATTTTTTCCTTTATTCTTGTTATAGAATTAAACTTCCCCTGCAACTTAAGGTTTTCACTTCCTTGGATCTTATCAATGATGTGATGAATGAACATAGTGAGTGGTGTGTAATCCTCAAATATGCTCGATTTCTCTGACTTTTTGGAATCGTTAGACCTTTTTTTCTTATTTGATATTTTACCATCATCGAACTTCGCATGGCTGGACTCCTTTGCTGCCATTGCCTTCTTTATATTTATTATTTTTACTAGTCCAAGAGCTTGTCTATTATGCTCAGTGGTTCCTTTTCTAAGGCCCAATAAATATTTTCTTCTAACAAACCACTCCCTATGGTAGTAATAGTCATCTTCTCGTCATAATCAATCACCTCTATTTTTTAAGTGTTGAGTCGGGTTATATACTCCCTTGTTGTTTCTTCTACCTACTGATGAACACGTTAGCCACCCTCTTACCTGGCTTAGTTCCAAAACATAAGTTGTTCACAAACAGGTCATCCAGCTGCTTAAAGTATGAAATATGTCCCCTGGGGAGCTCATTGTACTAGATCTGGGTAGATTCCATAAGAGTGGTGGAAAAATCACTACACCTCATCTCATTTAGAATAGAATAAATATCTGAGGTATCTTGATATTGTTCCATATGAAGCATCGAATCAAAATTTCAATCATATCTTGGGGATGTAGCAGGAGGCTTGAACATGGAAGGCATCGAATAACTCACTACGGACACTTTGAATAATGATCCCTGAGCATAGTCCCTTTGTAAAGGTTTATTCTTTTTATCAGATCTACTAACTGATATTATAAGTGCTTAATTGATCCCTTCTAAGGTTGATCCTTTTCTTTCTTGGACTTCACTATCTTCTTGGATCGTCTGTGGCTCTCATTCGATCTCTCTTATTTTCTTCAAGTATGAACAAACCTAGCATAACCCCTGACACTTTACATAGACCTGGATGAGCATGTGATTCTTTTGGTCTCAGATCACTTTAACTCTTCCCCGTGCTTCCTAAGGTCTTTACAGGGATGGGATCTCATAGTCCTTGGGCCTAATCGATCAAAATTAGAGCCTCTTCTCAGCCTTTCCAAAACATTTAGTCACTCCACTAAATAGGTTTGATCATCACCATACCTTATTGATCGAATGGTGGAAGTTTCTCCTGGCCTGTAGGATTGATTATTTTGACTAAATCCTATGAATATGGACCTGATTCCTTCGTCATGCGAGCCCTAATCCAACCCCCTAGGGTTCTCCACTGCTTGATTGTGGTGCACTCGCCTCATGTCTCTGTATAGGGATAAAGGTGGCATCTCGTGCCTTCAGTGAGAGTTTTCCTAAGCTGTGGAGGTGACCGGGTTCATCTCTGACCTATTTTGATCGACCATAATGCTTTGAGTTAATTATTTCATATTTTCCTACATAACCTCATGGATTCTAGCTAGGCCTTTAAGATCCCCTGCAAAACTCCCATACCTACAGGTGTAGAGGGTGGAATCTCCTCTCCAGTTTCACTATTTTCTGGGTTCTCAGTCATTTTTAACAGACATTGCACAACAATAGAGTATCATAGAAACAAAAATAAGGTATCACAATAACAACTAATGGAATTCCAAGAGACAAGAATAAAAAATAGAAATATGCATATTTAAAGGAATATTTAAATAATTAGTAAGAATCAAACTAAAATTGGTTATAAGTCACTCTAACCCGAGGAAATCTGCCAAATTGGATTGCAATTTTCTACATTACAAAAACTAGGTATCCTTGAGCTCTAATAAATGAAGATGGTGGAAAGCCACAATGATAAGTCATTTCCCATAGACGGTGCTAATAAGTTATCTCCTAGAATTGGTATACTGATTATCTTAGATGGAATATACTAACCATAAGCAGATACCGTATAACAGATCTAATTAGTGAAATATAAACACAAGAGAAAAAAGTAATAAGATGAGATAAAGAGAAATGGAACTAGATTTACATGGTTTGGCCCAAATTGGTGCCTAGGTCCACAAGTGAAGTGTTGATTGTATTGATTACAGGGTAAAAGCCATTGACAAGTACAATATGAAAGTTCTCAAGTTATCTCTAGAGTTAGCTATTTATCGGTTATTAGAGGACAGAGAAATATGAGTGACATGTGGCCTGCCTTCATAGGTTAGACAAGTTCACACTTTACATGCATGGCAAGAGAGTAATCATGAGTTAATTAGAGGCACATGGGGGGAATCTTTGCATATCCTCTACATGTGAACGTGTATTGAATGTTGTTGACATCATCTAGTTGTACAGTACATTCTTTCACAATAGGGATCACTAATAATGTTAGCCGACAATGTTAGATCACAGAGTTAACTACTCTATGAAGTGCTGAGACAACCTCTTATCTGGGCCCGACCATATTGTTGTATGAGGCCAACGCCTTTTTTGCTGATTTACGAGTCCATGTGTCCTCTTTTAATTGGTCCACGATTCATCCCATATTTATTATATAACACTCCTATTTCCAATAAATTTTTTATTTCTTTCCCTCAAGCTCCAACATGCTTGGTTTTTGTGACCATTTATACTTGACAAAAAGTACAAATAGCCATATTTCTTCTCAAAATATTCTTCACATTCCTTCTCACTTATTTCTTCTCACGTTGATCTTTTTGACCAACTATTTGAAGTCTTTTTATTTTAAATAAAAAAATGCACAACATGATTCATTGTACTACAAAATGAACAACCAAATCCATTTCAAAAAACTTTTACTTAATCTCGACTTCCTACTTTTCAATAAGGTAGTTTGTTCCTTATCCTTCTTTTCAAGAGTGGAATTTTCAACCTTCGATTTTGATTTTTCAACCTTTTCAACCTTTGTTCAATTTGTGAAACCAATGCCATGATTGTTGGGTTTCAATTGAGCATGGCTCAAAAAAATATTATCTATAACACTCGTTCCTTCAAGTATTTCAATTTTTAAAATTTTCCATTTCTATATTCAGTTTTTCACAATCCACTTCAAAAATTAAATTCTCAAATCCTGTATATTCTTTCACTTTAAAAATGGATATGATTTGTGATTTCAAAGAGTCACATTCTTTATTCAAAACATCAACAACTTTCTTGAGTTTAAAACACTCGAACATTTTCAAAATTTTCTTCATTTTCCTCATGTTCATTTTGAAAAACTTTCATTTTTGTCAAAATTTTGATGACATAATTTTTTAGTATAAGAGACTCTCTATAGATTTAATAAAATACCTTTTGAATATCATCAGATTCGTCGTCACTATCCTCTTACGACTTTTGGATGGAATCTTGTGAATTCTTGATACTAATCGAAGACGAGTCACTAAGTGACCTGTCACTCGAGGCTTTCACTATATGTTTCCTCACCACACTATTTAATTTCATTTTGATATCCACCCACTATTTCATGCTCTTCTAGACTAACCACCACTAGAGGAACTCTCATCAGTTTCACTTTTTGAATCACTCAAACTTTCTTTATACACCTTTTCTTTCTTATTGTCAACTTCTTTATTTTTCTCAAGTTTTCTCCAATATGTTAGGCATACATTAATATGATGATCAAATCTACCACAATCAAAACATTGGTCTTCATCATTTGACTTATTTTTCTTTTAATCACCCTTATCACCAAGGAAAAATCACACTTTATACTTTATCACAAATTTATGACGATCTTACTAACTCCTCAAGGCTATAAGTATCAGTATCCTACACTTCATTTAAAATTTTAACTTTCGGGTCAAACCTAGAAGAAAGAGTTATACGTAAATTTTTCACGAGTTTGTCCTCTGGGAACTTCTCACCAAGATTATAATAAAAGTTAACAAACTTTCATCAACTTAGTATAGTAGTCGCTAAAAGACTCATTCTCATCCATTCTCATTGTTTCAAATTTAGTCGCAGCGGGTTGTAACTTCGCACGTTTGACACTCAATGTACCTTCATAAGTTACTGTAAGTATATCCCGTGCTTCTTTCTCTTTCTTGCAATTAATAATGTGATTATATTCTTATATGCTCAGGGAAGAAAACAAGGCATTCAATCCAATAGAGATATAAGTGCACTCAATAAACTGCGCATCCATCCATAACACTCTGAGTTTCATCACCCTAACTCCATTTTCTTCAATAGTCGAATAAATTCATCTTTCCTCAACACTCATTCGCACACGTTCATGTTTCGACCGCACATGTGTCCTTATTTTCACTTTCCAATGGACATAGTTTGATCCATCAAAGTAAGGTGAACGATTAATGGAACTTAAATCATTGTACTGATTTATCTATAAAAAATAAGGACAATTATCAACATGAAATTTATGAGAGAAAAAACACAACACAAGGATCAACTCAAGCACATGAATGGCAAAATAAGATCACCTTGCTCTTATACCAATTCACGATGTGTGTTATTGACACAAGTGTTTAAGCTACAACAAACATAGAGGGGGGTAAATAGGTTTGATCATATCTCATGGTCAATTTGTGAAATTCAAATTTTTTTTTTGCAAATTTAAATCACTTAATACATGATTCAACTAAGTGGTGTGAAAATATCTTGAATTACACACAAAACAAGTTTAATTATGTAGATCTAGAGAGAATAACTAGAAATCACAACCTAAGTCAATTTTTAAGCAATTATACTTGGTCTGAGTGAGATCTAATTGATGTGTGTGATCAAATATGTGTAGTTACATATGAACCTTGCAAATTTCCCTCATAGATGATGGAATTCCACATCGAGCTCCACAATACGAATGAGGAACTCCAATTTCGTCCTTAGAATCAACGCCACTCTTAAACTCCTTCAATGAATCAAAATGCCTACTCTTTAAGATATAGGAGTATGGGATCATAGAATTTCAAAAGTGGATTATGAATTGTAATCGACTAATGATGATCTGATCAAAATTACTATCAGTTCACTCACAAAACACTAATATTGAGACATATATATAAGTTTGAAATAGAGGTTTAGGAACAAGAAAATTTTGTGGAAAAGATAAGAAAAATGAGCTCTTAACTTTGAAAATACACCGAAAGAGGTTTTTATATTGTGTGAAATTCAAAACTTATGACATGGTATGACATGGGAGGGGAAATGACCCATTTATACAAAGAAATTTAAAATTCTGCTCCACCATGCACACTGTTAAGCTAAAAATAAAAAATAGTCAAGATAAGGTGACCAAAGTTCAAATCCATGGCATGGGGTCCAAACTATGATCTTGTATGTGACCCCACCTATGGGAAAGAAAACCATTAATCATCCGCGGTATAAAATCATGACCATGAAGGTGATGGTCAGAAACCGTGACAAAGCTGTGGCCCTAATGCGGGAGAATTGGCGCTAATATTGTTATCGGATGGGAAAGGTAACCAATACAAAGAAACCATGACAAATTTTAAGTGGAATATGGTCACGGTTGCCAACTGTGACCTAGTACTGTGACAAATTTTAATTTCAAAATGGTCATAGAAAGTCGGTTACAGTTCAAAATCGTGACCCATCAAATTAAACCACATTTGTTACGGATCGAGTGACGGGCTTGAACCATGATCCAATTTAGAGTATAAATAAAATTTGATCTTATTTTATTTTCATTTCAGTCTAAATTACCCTCTCTCTCTCTCTCTTCATGTGAATTATATCTCAAAAACTGACTAACCCCCTACCTCACTCTCCCGAAAACCACCACCACCACCAGGACTCTCTCACTCTCTAAAAAACTACGAGGTCAATCTCTCAATCTTTTACACACATACACATGTGTGTTTATTTTTGAATGTTTATGTTGCATGTATATATTTTGCATGTATATTTTTGTGTATATATATGCATATGTATGTGTGTATGTGTTAGGTCAAAGGTTTTGTATTATTAAATAGGTGTGAATTTGTATTGCAATTGGGTTTTTGAATTTATGTAAATTGTCCTCCTTAGATGGGTTTTGTATTGCTGAAATTTGTGTTGTAGTTAGGGTTTCGTATTGCTGAAAATTTGGACTTTGGGACTGAATTTGTATTGTTGAAATTAAAGGTGATATTTAGAGATACATATTATAACATAAATATAATTATTTACATTGATATGTGGAGGTACTATGGGGTAATGATATTTATATATCGAGAAAGATAAAAACAAGTAAACCAATATATTTAAATCTTGGAAGTTCAATAGGGAAAGGGGATTTCTATATGGATAATAGTAAAAATAAGCAAACTATTATTTTTAAATTTTTTCAAGTTTAAGTTCAATTAAAAAAATTTATCCAAAATTAAATGTGCACCTTTTAATCAATTGTTGTTTTAAAATGATTAACTAGTTTTATCTTATCATAAAACATCCATCTAGGTGATAGCAAGATGAAATAAATTAATCACACAATACGACGATGTACAAGAAAAACTCACAACGAGAAAAACTTCGAAGGGCCTAGCAATGCAAATTCACAATGTACAAAATTACAAAGGGCACGACAGTGGACTTATACAACGACCTTGACGCCCTCGTAAACCTTTACGCTCTTCATTCCTCAACCTTCACCATAGTGACACGTAGTAGTACACCAACGAAGCTACCACAACGCGAGTCCACACATTCCTCAGTATCCACCGAATAGACTCAACAATCGTCTATGGATCTAAACACAAATTCCATGATTTTTCACCACAATACCACAACATAGTGTCCACCATGTGTAAGCAGTAGCAAGTACGAATTCCACCACACAAAACGAATACTTAGATGTGAAGTGTATTAAACCAAGGTGCCCAAACAAAGATTTCAAAGCACACCTTCATTGTTAATAAGATAACATGACGAGGATATTTTTCAAGTCAGACAACGGATATTATGGAGGAATACATTGATATGGACCTTAATTGATTTAAGCTAGTCAAACTTTGTTTTGTACATTAACATGATATCTCCATGTTTCAAGACATTTTCCAGAATCACACTCTAAGTTATTTTTGTCAAAATCCATAGATTAAATTCCTTATGATTTTGTTATATGATGTTCAAGTGCTTCGGGTACTAAACTTTAAACACTAAATTCAAAAGTGAGTGATGTGTTGGTCTCTTCACTTTTAATATTCTTCCTCTTCAAAAATGAATCAATATTATACAACATTCCCACTTTATTCTATAACATAAAAATATAAAATTAACTAAATATAAACAAAAATGATTTAATAGTAAATAAGCATATTGGCTAGTTTATTGCATTTGATACTATATATATATATATATATATATATATATATATATATATATATATATATATATATATATATATATATATATATATATATATATATATATAATAAAATAATAATCAATGATCAATTAAGTGAACTTTTAAAAGAAAAAATAAAAATAAAAAAATTAAATGGTTGAGGAGTTGGGTTGTTTACCTACATAATTAATATTTTTTTTACTCAAGTTCTTTTTCTACCCGAAGCCTTTATTTACCAAAAAATGCAATTAAGATATGCAAATTATACTTTTAATCAAAATAAGAAACTAAGGTAAAAATCGAGAAAAAATCATTTGCAAAAAAAAAACACAAATATAATGGCCAATCTCTTCTACTTTTCAATAGTAAAAAACTTAATGATTTGTGGATATATTTTATCCATCAGTTTTAGGGTTTACAAGTTAGTTCTAGGGTTTTGTAGGTCAAAAAATCAATTTAAATAGATAAATTTTATTCGTCAAATCAGACATATAAAATTGATATGTGATCTAATTGGATAAAGGTTCTTACGTTTAATTATTCAAATTATTTTTGTACCTCATTCTAATAGATTGCCTAATTCTAATTTGTCAATTTATGGAAAGAGTAATTATTATGCAATTAAATAGCTAGAAGGAGTAGAGAGATGATGTGACAATAGGTAAGGGATGGGATTTAAATAAAATAGAGGATCAATATTATGTCAGAACTATAATATTACAAACTTTTATTAATAACTGAGATATATTACAAACTTTTATTACAGATGAAAATTAAAACAAACTTAAAACAAACTTACAGACTTATAAGAGTCCACCAAAATATGGCCGACAAGTCCACAAACTTATTACAAATTTAGAGAGGGAGAGAGTAAAGAAAGACGTAAGAAATGAAGGAAGAGAAGTCCTCAGTTTATACAAATAAGAAAGGAATAAATAATTCCTAAGAGAATGACCCGTGGGTCCCTCCATATTCGAGGCTGACAAAGTCTTTTTCTGGAAGCGTCGGATACTAGGCCAATGGGTCCTACCATTTATCACGAGGTGTCTGTTGTTGGGCCAGTGGGTCCTAACACTGTCATCGATTCTGCCGAGATGGAGAAAGGTTTGTCTTTATGGGTCGACGTGTTACCAACTAGGGCCAGGTGGGCCAACTATCTCAATTCATCTAGGCCATCTGTAGGGCCAGGATTAGGAAAGCTACCGTCTAACCTTTGAGTTGGAAATTCTGAGCTCAGTGAGTTGGAAAAAGCATCCATTGTTGGGTCAGTGGGTATGTTGGTGTCAAACATGTCTCCTATAAATTAATTTTCTTCTGGATTCTAGGATTCTCCGGCAAAACAAAATAAGGGGTTGTCATTCTTTACTGAAGCCATAGATTCATCATCATCAGAGGGCTGAGGAATAGGGTTTGAATCTTCTCTAGGATAGTTGAAAGTCGATCTAAATTGGCTTGGAGTATAATCCATCACCTTCTGCAGTAGCTCTTGCTCCGTTGCTTTGGGAAATTTCTTTTTGAGTGCAAACTTCAATTCCTTGATTGGATTGGTTCCTGGCATCATCTTCTCATCTGGAGGGGGAGAATCTTCCACCATGGACATATAATTCTTCAGCCTATCTTTTATTATAGAAACGGTATTATCAATATCAATACCACTTCACCATTTATTATAAAAGATCCTTTCAAGTAGAGGACCATTAAGATGATTAACTCTACATTGAAGATCCCATCGGGATATCCAAGGAATGCTAGTTTCAGTAAAAAATAGTAGGGTATTAAGCCCTACTGGGACATTATTTTTCCCTCTTAGCTTTAGATGAAATTGAGTCTAAGGTAGAAAAAGGTTTTCCTTGGTAATTTCATCAGGGAACATATCAATTCCTGGGCCAAATTTGTCCCACAAATTGATAACCCATCTTGGGTAACTTTATTTTAAAGAGTTTGGACCCAATTTAAAAAACAAAGTATGTTTGTGCTCAACATTTTGATAATAAAAAGCTTTAGTCCAAGCCTGGACGTAATCCTAATAATTATAGGATCCAGTTTGCAAACTCAATTTTAGCAATTTCAACGGATGAATTCCCCATTCTCGGGGAGAGATGAACTTCTTCAAAATAGCCTTGCAATAAGCAATGGGGGATTTGAAATTATTTTGGTGTTTATTCGTGTGATTAACACCACAGACTCAGTTTCTTCGAGGATAGCCTCATATACCGTCCAGTATTTGCCTTCTTATACATCATAATTATGTGTATAAAAGTAAAGGGATATAATTTCCCAGGGAGAAGATATATTCTTATCATCCTCTTCATTGAGGATGATCATCAATTATGAAGTCCTTTGATTAGGAATGAAATCATGCTTGATGGTTTGCAAAACCTCTTTAGTAGATTTCTTTTTGCTAAAGGGATAAGGAGGGGAACTCAATTTTCCCTTGTTCTGCACGCTCGGGCGAACAAATTCCAAATAATCGTGCATCGGAGGATATTGATCTTCATTGATCACCATCTTCTCTTTTCCAGGACTTTGGTGGGATTGCCCACGGCCTCTGCCACGCCCTCTAGAGGGACCACTCATTGGTTCTGCAAAAACTCTCTGGTTAGAAAATCAGGAAGAGAATTTTTGTCTCATTTGATATGTTCAATATCAAAATCAAACGAAGATAATTTTCTTGCCATCTGGCAAAAATTTGTTTAGAAACAATATTTTCCACATCTTTTTGCAAAACCTGTTTTACAGCACTATAATCAATACGTAGCAAAAATTTCTGATTTAACAAATCATCCTGAAATTTTGTAATGCATTTAACACTAATATAATTTCTTTTTTAATGGTAGAGTAATTTTTCTGGGCATCTTTCCAAGATCCATAAGTAAAACGAACTAATTCGTCTTTTTTAGTTAAAGAATTAATTTATTTTAAAATTCCACCATAACCTATATCCGAGGTTACAGTTTCAATAATTTTTGAAAATGAAGGATTAGCTAAAGCTAGACAAGGTAATTGCTTGACTTTCAGTTTAATTTTCTTATAAAGTCCAAGTAGCAGAGTTCTTTTTTAACATGGTTTAATAATCACCAATATAATTGAGACTACCAAGAAATCTTTAGAGTCTAGTTTTTTCTTTTAATTCATGAGGGAATTTAGAATCAAACTCAATACTTCTATCAATAGGGAGTATTTTCCCTTCCCCAATGTTGTGCCCTAAAAATCTAATATTAGTTTGAAAGATTTTCATTTTAGGGGCAGAAACGACTAAGCCATTAGTCTTTATAACATCTTTAAAAAAAATTTAGATGTTTAAATTGCTAATGAATCAATTGTGAAAATATGAGAATATCATCAATATAGACAATAGAAAAATTAGAGTAAGGGTTAAATATATCATTCATGATATTTTGACATTTAGACGGGGGCATTCTTAAGTCCAAAAGGCAAAATATTCCTTTGATAATGGCCAAATGGTACCACAAAAGCAGTTTTGTACCTATCTTGTGGGGCAATTTGGATATGCCAATATCAAGATTTTAAATCAAATTTGGAAAATATGGTAGAAGAGTAAAGATGGTCAAGTAAATACTTTTTAGTAGGAATTGGATATCTTATCCATTGCAAAACATTATTAAGAGGCTTATAATTAATTACAAGTCTAAGAACACCTAGTTCCTTCTCAGCAGCCTTATTAACATAAAAAGTTGTACAACTCCAAAGAGAATAACTTTTAGTTATTATATTTTTATCTAAAAGACTCTAAATCTCATTCTTACAAAGGTCAAGAAATTCAGTCTTCATTTGACTGGGTCTGGCCTTGGTAGGGATGGATTTTTTATTAAAACCAATTTTATAAGTAAGAGAAACAATATGTTTCTTCCTGTCCCAAAAGCATTAGGGATATCACTACAAACTTCAGTTATTAATTGATTTTTAACAACATTAATTTTTTGCAGTACATTAGGTAAGACCAGTTTCTGCTTAATTGTTAAAAAAGAGATTTATTTTTGAAGAAAATTTAAATGGTTTTCTTTGAAAATAATATTATTTGTCAAAGAGTTAATTTTCTTAATCTCTGGTTGAGTTATAAATTCAAAAGCAATTCTTTGATTTTGAATAGTGGTATATATTCCACTAGAATCAATTTTATCTTAGGCATAAGCAAAGAAAAAAAGGGATTACTTAAAATTATTTGTTGGGATAAATCACTAATAAGCAAGAAGGTACTGTCCAAAAAAAATTCATTGTTATAAATGGCAACCTTAGTTAATTTATATTTAATGCCTATGCTATCACCACTGGCATTAAACAAGGATTGAGTAGTCTTCTCAAAGTATTCAGTGGGAACTAGTCCTTCTTGAATACAATTCATATCAGCACCTCTATCAACGAGCGCAATGATATTACATAAAGTAAATTCATTATTGATAACCAGGTTGACAGTAGTGTACCATTTTTGACAAGGTACACGATTAATAACACCTAAGTAATCCACTGAATCCTCAATATTTGAAGTTTCTATATTAGAATGCTTTGAAGCATTGTTGAGATTATTAATCTCAATTTTCATGTTATTATGTTGATCCTTAAGTTGTCTTAACTCAATTTTAAGGGTATTGACTTCATGTCTTAGGTCAGTAATGCTAGCGGGTTTATTGAATTCTTCACCTTTTTCTAAACGGTTGAGTACCTCCTTAAGGCTTTACTCTTGGTTTTTAGAAAGGAAGTCTGAAGAATTAGGAACATTCTCCTGGGTATAGTAAGACTTAATTAACTTGAGCTTATTGTTAGGATCAGTAACTTGATTGATAACATCAATCATAGATTGTTGTTGACTAGTAAGGACATTAAGACTTAATCCATTCATTTGAATAATGGATTGGAGGTGATTACATCTCTCAGTTAAAGGATTACAGTGGAAATCTCCTTTCTCGAAGATGTTTGAGTCACTAGAGCTTTGGATATAATAAATCTCATCATTACTCTCAGAGGAGTCCTTTAGTTCTTCAGAGGAGCTTGAATTAAGCATAAGTTTTCATAATTGAGTTTTCAAATGGTCATCAATTTGAAGACTATTAATTTTAGTTTCCATTTTGCATTTAATAGAAAAGTGACCATATTTACCACATTTGAAACATTTAGGGTTAGATTTACTAGTTTTATTTTTCCTAACAAATTTTCATATAGAATTATCTCCCTGGTTATGAGAAACGTTAGTATGTTTCTTTTTATGTTTATAATGGGTTTTTTTAGGAACCTTCTTGTTCCTTTTGGAGACTTTATGAGTCGAAGTCTCAAGAGTATTGTAACCAAATTATTCACAAAACTCCCCTAACTCTTTCTTTCTAGAAAGATTCTTCTTCTTAAGCTGCCTTTGTTGCTTAAGGTCATTACAGAGAGAAAGACCCTCTTGGATGACAACGCTAATAAGCTAACCATAAGTATATTGACGATAAGGGATAGAGATGCTATCATTAGCTTCTCTCAACTTCTTCGAACTTTCTCAGCGAAGAAGGTAGGAAGGCAATCAATAAATTTGGCATCTCTTCTCTGAGTAACCCTAGCAAGAAAGACATATTTATACCACCTAAATTAGCTAAGAGTAGGGCAGTTTTGTAATAATTCTCTATTACGTTCTGAGCTGTAATCACTACTGCTAACAAAATGATGAATAATGGCAAGCATTAAGGTATAAACAACATCATGGATTCCTCTGTCTTGCATATGTTCATCTTCGATAATTTTTACGGCATTAATAATATCATTTTTCTGATTATCTATGAGGATATTACCTCACCAACCACGAAGAATTCGAGTAAATCCTGCAAGGATCTTTTGAGAAATAATTTGATTAGAAGCATTATTTATTTTACAAATGGTGGAATACATGGATATCTGATGTATCATTTCATTAATTTGAGCTTCAGATTTCCCATCAATATTCCAATCATAAATGGATTTGACATGAAAGGCGGTTTGTGGATTCATCACCGTGTTTTCTTCGAAAAGAAGATCCTGAGGAGTTGGTCTGTGGTAGTAATTTCTAACAGGACCAACGTAGCCAATATTGTTACCACAAGTAATTTTATTGACTTGGTTTTCAGAATTTTTGAAAGAATTTTCAAAATTATGAACTTCTTTTAGGGGTAAGTCTAATTCTGAATCAGAATCTAAGTGGGATAAGGTGTTAAGTTTTAACCCTTTGAGATTATTTTCAATCTCTTTGAGTTAGGATATAAAATCAGTTTTGTTACCCATTTTAAAACCTTTAAGACCTATCGGAGGTAGAACTAAAGGTTGGTCAAGCCTTTTCTCAAAGTCTGCAAGTTTCTTAATAGTAAGATGTGCTAAGAGGTTATCAATACTATTGAGTTGCTTTCCTATCATATTAAGGATAATATTGGTATAATTACCTTGCTTATAAAGTGGATTTAGCGTATTCCTATTGATGAGGAGTTTATCATCATTCTCAAGGTTAAGGAAGCCACTGGCTTCTAACCTAGTTGAATTACCACTTTGGCAGGTGATTCCAACATCTAAGTGTAATACCCCGTGATTTTAATGACTTTTATAAATGTGTTTATTTTAAATTAATGGATTAATTGGATTTTACTATAAATTAATTCATTTGGGTTTTATCCGAATTGTGGATATTAAACTGAATGATTATGTATATTACTTAAATATATTTAGGTAATATATGAATATAATATTATTGATACTGTTGTGAGTTATTAATTCAGTAATTTGAATTTTTTTAGTCGGACGCGGTATGGGACGTGTCAGGACTAATTTGTTAAATTAAAAAGGAAACTTATTTTTACATCAACCTTATAGTCGTTTCGACGGCGTCATTGCATCCAGAAGGGTTAAAATAGTCAAAAAATCTATTTGGATGTTGGTTCAAGGTCTCGGGTCATTTGGAAATGAAAAGACACCCAAAAAGGGCATTTTAGTTATTTTTGCAAAGGGGATGAATAGTGATTTTAGATTTTGTCTTATTATAAGTATTTGGAGATTAGTTGTACGTGGGTTCATTCATCTCTTCAACACAAAATTGAGAGGTCATCTTCTTAGAGAGAGTGAAAGGTTGCTTGGGAGAAGAGAAGCTTGCTTGGAAAAGAGGAGAACCAAAGACCAAAGGTCACCACCATCAACCACCACCGGTAGTGACCGGAGAAAGGGAGAACCACCTGTATTATTCAACTCCAAAGGATCAGATCTTCATTAGAGGCAAGTGTTTGATAATTGCAATTTAAGTTTGTATAATGTCCATGTTAGAATAATTATAAAAAGATGAGATTTTTCATGTTTGGAAGATAAAGAAGAGTTGTTAATGGATTTCTGAAAAATGGAAGTTTATAGGAATCAAAATCACTTTGTAGGTAGATAGTAATCCACGAAATAATCATAAATCTGTTGAAGAAATTCTGAGAATCATTGGTGTGTTCTTGAAGATATCATGTTTATAATTTTATGGAAAAATAGGATGAATATATGCTTTTAATTCGAACTCTTGATGATTCTAGGATGTTTAGAGCATTAGAAATTATTTATATATGTTGCTATATCATGTAGTAGGGTTTATAAGGAATTTGGGTTGTTAATATGAAGGTTTGAATGATTAAAAGTGATGAAACCCATAGTAGAAGAAATGCAGAAAACTGAGCTATTATCTGGGCGCTCGATCGATCGACCCCTTGCCTTCGATCGATCGACCTCCCCAGAATTGTTAAAGTTGTTTCTTTTAATGTTGGTTCTTATCCCAAACCTTTTGTAGGTCTTTAGTGATTATTAATTGGATATTATGGGACTTAGAGAAGATCGGTAAGCCCTAGATAAGATTTGAATTAATTTGAGTGGGAATTAATTGATTAGAATAATGATAATTAAATTGGAAGAAATTTTGGTTGCTAGATTCATGTGTTGGATTCTAATTTGTATGTATGCGGATTATGGATATGTCCAGTAGGGGAGATTTAATATAACACCTGGGTAGCCTTAGGGTTACAATTTGAACATCAAGGTGTGAGTTTAAGCTCATTATTGATGGCACAAGGACTGAGTGTAGTACAAGAGCTTAGTGGTATGGCTACTGGATAGAGATGGGAGTTCAGACCACATTTGGTTGAAAGAGGGGATGAGGTTATCCCGGTTGCATATTTGAAGTTGACGGACCTCCATGACCGACAAAGTTAAGTAGTAGTGTATTGGATGGGTTGCTTGTTTGGATTTCGCTTTGAGAGACATTTCGCGCATGAACCTTAACGACGTCGGGAGTGGAGAGATGTTATAGGATGCGAGGATGTTGATTTTATTGATAAGTTATATAGTGTGAATGAAACACTATAGACTATGAGCCATGTGATGATGGTATTCAATCCTAGTTGATAGAAGATGTGAAACAATCGGTTTTAACCCTATTAAAGGGGAGTTTAATTCGTGGTAATTCGGGAGATAAGATGATATGGACCAGTATGATATTAGTGATTTCTTACTGAATAAAATGTTGAGGAAAAACCTATTTGGACCTTGAGCAATGAGTGAGACTCTGGAATAATTAAATAAAGAAGCGAAGCATTAATATTTTAATACGTAGGTTTTAAAGAGATATAATGCTACGTATGGGAATTATTTGAGGATAGTGTGATTACCTTGTTGATATTATATTATGGGTATGTTAATGCCTATTTTATTGATTATTGATTTATGTGTATGACATACCTAGCTTACTTGATATCGATGGGGAGATTTGCGCGTGAGGGCAGTCATATCCTGATGAATCCATGGGATTTTTGATTTGTCGCTCGAGAACATAGGTCTATGAAAGACTTATCGGGGAGTTGATAAGTCCGCTGACTGTGGGTACGTAGGTATGTGCGTGACCCATTTATATGAGAAGTATGTTCACTTCCAATTTGTGTTGTTATTTGTGGTTCGAGGAATCCTTACCGAACCTTTAGTCCCCTATTCGGTGACCTGCGATAATGGGACGTGATAGCAGAGTAATGCATGCACCGCGGCTGTGACTCAGGGTGCCGTATTATATATGTATATATATATATAATGAATTAAATGAATGTATATAGAGTGGTTTGATTAATCTACTGTGTGATAATTGTAGATAACGGTGAATAGAGAAAATGAATTCAACTAAGTTAATGAACAGTTATTCTTATAGAATTGAAGAGCTTAATTCATATTAATGAGAAACGATTCATGTTAACGAGAAACGTATAAGAATGATTATATTACGTATGGTATGGGACATATGGGGTTATGATTTGGAATGGAATCATATTATGAAAATTAGTGAGGAGGAACCATTAACTAGGAGGTTAATAGGAAACGTTAAGTGTGCACTCTAGATGAGAGGTGAGAATAGCAAGTGAGAGTTGGATACTAACATGTACATACTAAATGATTTATTGCACTTGTTAAATACTTTCTGTTTTAAAAATCATTTTTATAATCAGGCACTGACCCGTTTCCTTGCATATTCGCTTTTCTATTGTACCTTCTATATCAGGTGTCTAGCAGCAGGGATGCCAACCTTAGATAATTATGACGAGCTATGGAACTATGGAGTATTTCATAGACACCTATCTTCATTTTATTCATAGTATTCTTTTAGTTAGGGCATGTCGCCCAAAGGAATTCAGTTATCTCTTCTATCTGAGTCAAATACTCTTGTACTCATGTCATTTTGATACATTTAATATTGTTGGGATTACTGTATTGGATTATTATGTGGCAATGTTTATTCCAATTGCCTTTAAATTCTTTTGAGTTATCTGTTCAGTTATTAGTGTTGTAGAATAAAATGTGTTGTGTTATTCTTAAACTGAAAAGGGATTTTGCTGAATTAAAATTTGAAAAGTTTTTTTAACACTAGCTTAATTGGGTATGGGGTGAGTTGTAAATGTTTTCGACAGTGATGCTAAGAATGAGCCAACTGTATATTCTATTTTAATTTGGTATGGGACTGTCCACCCGGTATTTAATTAGGCGGGGTGTTACAGGTGGTATCAAAGCATCAAGTTCTAGTGTCCTTTAGGGTCTGTACGGCTTACTGTGTTTTCATCTGAGCGTTACTTTGTTTGATATAGAGCCCTATGTTTAGGATTGTTGATTTCTTTGGTAATATTTCGTATATATTTGTGAATCTTATTTGCGTTCGGACGGGTTTGTACAAGAAGTATGGTAGATAAGGGCCATTGGACGGATAGCGGAGATCGTACTTAGGAGGTTATGAAGTATGTTCAAGTATGATGACCGTAGTTGAGGTCACCCCTATTATGGAAAATTGAGGAGAGTCATCAGTAGAAGTTCTTGAAATGCGGGAATTGTGTGTGTTACCTAACGAAGGAAATATATTCTAAGGCTTGGGCATATAGTGGAGTGTGGTGAACTAGAACTGAAAATTTAGGGTAAAATTTTTCTTGACTCATCGGAGCAATGTTATAATAGTGGGAGTTAACAACCACCACCCACAAATGAGGGTATGTTTTCTATCTAAGGAGTTATGAGGCGCATAATGATTTACATGAAGACCTCATATTTATTGTAGCGATTAATATTGTGTGGGCAAAAAGGGTTACTAAACTTAGCCTATGGCACTTTATTTACGTAGACTCACCGAGGGGTGTGGTACACCTATATTTTCATGTCATTACGTGGGTTTGATTTTTATCACGGAATTATACTTTGGGCATGTTCGAACATGATGTGACTATCGGCGTGAATTGACTTGTGGTATATGAGAGCGTATGTACTACTATAGCCATCATCTTGTCTTTAATAAGAGAGTAGATGAGTAGACTTTTATTTGAAATCGATAAAACTTGTAGAGAGGTTATAAACTATTGACTAAGGACCTGAGAAGTTTCGATGACCGACTACTTTAGGTAGTAGTGTATCTCGGGGGTTCCTTGTTTGGATTTCGCTTACGAGACACCCCACGCATGAAACTAATAAACGTTGGGAGTCGAAATAAGTTAGGTCTTTAGGATATGCATTTATAACCTTTGTGATAAATTTTATAATGAAAGATATACGATAGGGTGTATGGGCTCCCTGGATGGTTGGATTGTAGTAGTTTTTATAATTGTGAAACTGTAAATAGTTGTAACTTCAGGATTTATTTGTTTAATACGTGAGGATCATTTTTCCCAAACTTTGTTACGAGGATGGTATAGGGAAGATTGGGTAAAGTTTAAATTTGATTTAGTTGAAACTATATGGTGAGGCTTGGCGTATAACATCAATGGGGATTTTCGTTAATGTACTGTATGGGCGGTACGACATAGATTACTTGCGATGTGAGATTTATACTCAGAGTTGACCTTACCAGTATGATTGGTCTTTCCGAATTTTGGGATGAAATTTTGTTATAAGGGGGGAAGTATGTAATACCCCGTGATTTTAATGACTTTTAAAAATGTGTTATATTTTAAATTAATGGATTAATTAGATTTTAATGTAAATTAATTCATTTGGGTTTTATCCGAATTATGGATATTAAAATGAATGATTCTGTATATTACTTAAAGATATTTACGTAATATATGAATATGATATTATTGATACTTCTGTGAGTTATTAATTCAGTAATTTGAATTTTTTTAGTCGGACGCGGTATGGAACGTATCGAGACTAATTTGTTAAATTAAAAAAGAAACTTATTTTTACATCAACCTTATAGTCGTTTCGACTGCGTCGTTGCATCCGAAAGGGTAAAAATAGTCAAAAAAGTCTATTTGGATGTTGGTTTTGGGTCTCGGGTCATTTGGAAATGAAAAGACACCCAAAAAGGGCATTTTAGTTATTTTTACAAGGGGGATGAATAGTGATTTCCAATTTTGTCTTATTATAAGTATTTGGAGATTAGTTGTACGTGGGTTCATTCATCTCTTCTACACAAAATTGAGAGGTCATCTTCTTAGAGAGAGTGAAAGGTTGCTTGGGAGAAGAGAAGCTTGCTTGGAAAGGAGGAGAACCAAAGACCAAAGGTCACCACCATCAACCACCACCGGTAGTGACCGGAGAAAGGGAGAACCACATGTGTTATTCAACTCCAAAGGATAAGATCTTCATTAGAGGCAAGTGTTTGATAATTGCAATCTAAGTTTGTATATTGTCCATGTTAGAATAATTATAAAAAGATGAGATATTTCATGTTTGGAAGATAAAGAAGAGTTGTTAATGGATTTCTGAAAAAATGGAAGTTTATACGAATCAAACTCATGTTGTAGGTAGATAGTAATCCACGAAATAATCATAAACCTGTTGAAGAAATTCTGAGAATCATTGGTGTGTTCTTGAAGATATGATGTTTATAATTTTATGGAAAAATAGGATGAATATATGCTTTTAATTCAAACTCTTGATGATTATAGGATGTTTAGAGCATTAGAAATCATTTATATATGTTGCTATATCATGTAGTAGGGTGTATAAGGAATTTGGGTTGTTAATATGAAGGTTTGAATGATTAAAAGTGATGAAACCCGTAGTAGAAGAAATGCTAAAAACTGGGTTGTTATCTGGGCGCTCGATCGATCGACCCCTTGCCTTCGATCGATCGACCTCCCAAGAATTGTTAAAGTTGTTTCTTTTATTGTTGGTTATTATCCCAAACCTTTTGTAGATCTTTAGTGATTATTAATTGGATATTATGGGACTTAGAGAAGATCAGTAAGCCCTAGATAAGATTTGAATTAATTTGAGTGGGATTTAATTGATTAGAATAATGATAATTAAATTGGAAGAAATTTCGATTGCTAGATTCATGTGTTGGATTCTAATTTGTATGCATGAGGAATAAGAATAGGTCCAGTATGGGAGATTTAATATAACACCTGGGTAGCCTTAGGGTTACAATTTGAACATCAAGGTGTGAGTTTAAGCTCATTATTGATTGCGCAAGGACTAAGTGTAGTACAAGCGCTTAGTGGTATGGCTACTGGATAGAGATGGGAGTTCATACCACATTTGGTTGAAAGAGGGGATGAGGTTATCCCGATTGTGTATTTGAAGTTGACGGACCTCCACGACCGACAAAGTTAAGTAGTAGTGTATTGGAGGGGTTCCTTATTTGGATTTCGCTTTGCGAGACATTCCACGCATGAACCTTAACGACGTCGGGAGTGGAGAGATGTTATAGGATGCGAGGATGTTGATTTTGTTGATAAGTTATATAGTGTGAATGAAACACTATAAACTATGAGCCATGTGATGATGATATTCAATCCTAGTTGATAGAAGATGTGAAACAATCGGTTTTAACCCTATTAAAGGGGAGTTTAATTCGTGGTATTTCGGGAGATAAGATGATATGGACCGGTATGATATTAGTGATTTCTTACTGAATAAGATGTTGAGGAAAAACCTATTTGGACCTTGAGCAATGAGTGAGACTCTGGAATAATTAAATAAAGAAGCGAAGCCTAAATATTTTAATACGTAGGTTTTAAAGAGATATAATGCTACGCATGGGAATTATTTGAGGATAGTGTGATTACCTTGTTGATATTATATTATGGGTATGTTAATGACTATTTGATTGATTGTTGATTTATGTGTATGACATACCTAGCTTACTTGCTATCGATGGGGAGATTTGCGCATGAGGGCAGTCATATCCTGATGAATCCATGGGATCTTTGATTTGTCACTGAAGAGCGTAGGTCTATAAAAGACTTATCGGGGAGTTGATAAGTCCGCTGACTGTGGGTACGTAGGTATGTGTGTGACCCATGGATACGAGAACTATATTCGCTTCCAATTTGTGTTGTTATTTTTGGTTCGGGGAATCCTTACCGAACCTTTAGTCCCCTATTCGGTGACCTGCGATAATGGGACATGATAGCAGAGTAATGCATGCACCGCAGCTGTGACTCCGGGTGCCATATTATATATGTATATATATAATGAATTAAATGAATGTATATAGAGTGGTTTGATTAATCTACTGTGTTATAATTGTAGATAACGGTGAATAGAGAAAGAGAATTGAAGTAAGTTAATGAATAGTTATTCTTATAGAATTGAAGAGCTTAATTCATATTAATGAGAAACTATTCATGTTAATGAGAAACGTATAAGAATGATTATATTACGTATGGTATGGGACATACGGGGTTATTATATGGAATGGAATCATATTATGGAAATTAGTGAGGAGGAACCATTAACTAGGAGGTTAATAGGAAACGTTAAGTGTGCACTCTAGATGAGAGGTGAGAATAGTAAGTGAGAGTTGGATACTAACATGTACATAATAAATTCTTTATTGCAATTGTTAAATACTTGTTGTTTTAAAAATCATTTTTACAATCGGGCTCTGACCCGTTTCCTTGCATATTCTCTTTTCTATTGTACCTTCTATATCACGTGTCCAGCAGCAGGGACGCCAACCATAGAGGATTATGACGAGCTATGGAGCTATCGAGTATTTCTTAGAGGTCTATCTTCATTTTATTCATAGTATTCTTTTAGTTAGGACATGTTGCCCAAAGGAATTCAATTATCTCTTCTATCTGAGTCAAATACTCTTGTACTTGTGTCATTTTCATACATTAAATATTGTTGGGATTAATGTATTGGATTATTATGTGGGAATGTTTATTCCAATTGCATTTAAATTCTTTTGAGTTATCTGTTCAGTTATTAGTGTTGTAGAATAAAATGTGTTGTGTTATTCTAAAACTGAAAAGGGATTTTGCTGAATTAAAATTTGGAATTTTTTTTTTTAACACTAGCTTAATTGGGTATTGGGTGAGTTGTAAATGTTTTCGACAGTGATGCTAAGAATGAGCCAACTGTATATTTTGTTTTAATTTGGTATGGGACTGGCCACCCGATATTTAATTAGGCGGGGTGTTACACTAAGGATAGGGGTTCAGTAGGAGGGTGAATAGTAGATATAATCTGATTATTCGATGTTGAAAAATTAGAACATTGCTATATCTGCTATTCACCCTCCTATTGAATCCCTGTCCTTAGATATTGGAATTACATGCCAAGGTGGTAGTTCAACTAGGTTAGAAGTCTGTGCCTTCCTTAACCTTGAGAATGATGATAAACTACTTACCAATAAGAATATGCTAAATCCACTTTATAAGCAAGGTAATTATACCAATCTTATCCTTAATACGATAGGAAAACAACTCAACAAGATTGAGAACCTCCAGGCACATCTTACTATTAAGAAACTTGCAGACTTTAAGAAAAGTCTTGACCAACCTTTAGTTCTACCTCCCATAGATGTTAAAGGTTTTAAAATGGGTAATAAAACTGATTTTATGTCCCAACTCAAAGAGATTGAGAATAATCTCAAAGGGTTAAAACTTAACACCTTATCCCACTTAGATTTTGATTTAGAATTAGACTTACCCCTGAAAGAAGTTCATAATTTTGAAAATTCTTTCAAAAATTCTGAAAACCATGTCAATAAAATTACTTATGGTAATAATATTGGCTACGTTGGTACTGTTAGAAATTACTACCATAAACCAACTCCTCGGGATATTCTTTTCGAAGAAAACACTGTGATGAATCCACAAACCACCTTTCATGGAAAATCCATTTACGATTGGAATATTGATGAATAAACAGAAGGAGTAGAGAGATGATGTGACAATAGGTAAGGGATGCGATTTAAATAAGGGAGATCTCCTGTTGTTATAGAGAAAGAGAGAGAAAGAGACAAAACGGTTTTAAAACCAAAGTCAAAATAGGTATTAGGTATAGTTAATTGATACTGGGGTGGATTTTATCATAAATAAATAGATATTCAAAAAGTTAAAGCGACGGGCTATTTTTTGGCCAAATTGGTAGGACTTAGGAAATAATATGGGCCTTATTAATTCGATATCACTAGGGTTTGGAGCCACAACTATTTCATAAATATAAGGTACTAACATCTTAGATTTTTTAATATTTGGGGGAATCGTTCCCCTCTTTTTCTCTTGATAATTTCGTCTCTATGTACCAACGATATAAATTACTTAATAACTTACTTATATAAAGTTATGGTGCATGATAGACGGGAAATTCTAAAATAAAATTATTTCTTTCACTACGTGAATCCATCACACCTTATATATATATATATATATATATATATATACAGACACACCAGGGTATGCCCGTGCCTGAAGGAATAACTCTAATTTTTGAAAATGTACGTCGTTGATAGGACCATATGACGTATATAGCTCGCAACAGATAAATAATTTTTGAAATATTCTGTGGTTCAAACCTATTGGTTTAAAGCAATTGGAAAAATTTTGAATCTTGTATAAATAGGGCAGTGTTTCTTCAGTAGATATAATTATAAACAATTTGTAAATTTGGGCAAATTTTCATATGTTTATATTAGGACTGGCAAAACAGGTTAAGGGGTCGTGTTTTCAGGCTACCCGATACAACATAGTAAGAATCCCATAGACCCAAACATGACACGACACAATAGCTTTTTTTTTTCTTAACCGAAACACGATACATTAAAAATACCAAATCAAAATCATGACTGTTATAATAGAAAAAATTGTTTACAACATGATTCAAATGTGAAAACATATAAATGCGATGGTGTGTGATACCGATTTAAATTAATTCGCAAGTTTCCAATTAAAACTTACTTAATTAGAGTTATTTTTAAACCAAATTAATTCATCCTCTAAAAATGTAACTACGTGTGTGCGTGTGTCAAACCATAAATAAATAAAGCATGCGACACTAATTTTAGGAAAACTCCCTGCAGGGAAAAAACTTTTATTTCTAGAACTTTGAAAAGTTTACAAGACCATTGACTTACATACAACCTGATAATCGCCCACAAGTGTGTAATGCACGGTGTCTTCGTCAAACCTTTAAAGAAACGGCTAGAAATCTGCAGTGATTCACGCGCAGCTATACCAGAAGGACCGCAACCCAAAAACTCCGTAGTGACTCCCTCCACAATAGCACGCAGTTCTACGGTTGTAGAGTTATCCCCACAAAGAATGATCAAAAGAAAAGTGTGTTCTTGAACATCAAAACAATTCACCAATGCATATGGGATTTTTGTGAATTGAAACCAAAAGGGATAAAAACCCTAAAAGATGTCAAAAGGATTTTGCAGTTTCGTAGTTTTCTGTCATTCAAAACGCTGGGACTTCTTGATGAAAACGAAACCATTTAATGTGCGTTTATAGAAAAACGCGTCGCCTCAGTCGTTCGAACGCAATATCTATCTCACGCGAACGACGTACACGTGTCATTTGAACGACATCGCGCGACATGCACATGTCGCTCGAACGAGATGACATCTCATTTGAACGACCTGGCGTTAAAAATGAGGTACACTACAGAACTTAGAAAAATTACTCATTCTCAAATTTTGACGAAAAAGTCTGCTCCAACACTTAGAAAATATTTTGAAAAAATATCCCAAAGCTCTAAGTGCAAAGTTAAGGTATTAAAAGCATAACCTTATCAAAGTAAACTTCGCAAAGTCTTTTTGATGAAGAACCTTGATAAATTTGGATCCGTCTTGATGTAGATTGCTCTTTAACTTCTTCGATAGTTGTAATGGTATATGACATAATAAATTGATAACGGATTTATAAAAATATGTCCTTACAAATCTCCCCCTATGCCTATGCCTGTACATACATAAAAACATCCGAATTATCAAATACCAAAATGCCTATACAAATCTACCCACCCATGAATAAATTTGCAAGATCTCAAACTGTTCGTCAAAAATCTTCATCAAATCTCAAAGCTTTTCTCATCAGGGTGTGCAACATAATGTTATTCAATCATTGTACCTACACACATGAGATAATGCAAAATACCTTCATGACGCATCGAGTTTGAAATGATATAAGAATAAATCATTAATAAATCAAATCTCCCCGATAATGCAAAAACTCCCCCATACCATGATAATTCTTTCTCCCCCTTTTTATGATGTCCCCAAATAGACAGATAAGAAGAAACAATCAAAACATGGAGTGTCATGATAAAAAATGCATAGCAAACATGAATCAAACTATGAGCATGCAGAGGTATATCTCAAAAACTTTCACAAACTATTTTTTATTTTTCAAATTTGTCATAAAAATAAGATACCAAAAATCACACTATGGATTTATAGTAAAACAACCAAGTCATGGAAATGGAATGTATGGATGTGAACACATTCGATAGGTAAATCAACTCAATCAATCATATGTGCACGATGAACACGTTTACTCCTAGCGAATGAACATCAAAAGTATCCTTAGGTGTAAAAATTGTTGAATTTAGATGACATCGTCTTATACAAATCAACAACTCAAAGTCAAAGTGATTTCGATACCAATAATGTCCAAAACTATTTCACGCATTTTCAAGACTTTCAAGGATGTGCAAACCCATTTTGATTCTCCATCCAAACTCACTCAAATATTTTTTTTTATTAGAGGTGTAGAAACTAAATTCTCAAACTTTGGAGAATTGGTGCAAAAACCTAATGGCCCATTTTTGGCATGAATTTCTTTTTATTGCCTTTAAATGTTTTTGGGCTCTTTTAAACCTCTTTGGACCCCGGATAATAAAATTCTTCAATTTCTTAGGTCCAATTTAAACGCTGGCTTAATCGCAAAGGATAAATGAGTACCTTTCGTAGACCTTCACCATTTTCAAATAAAGCACACAAACTCACAAACGGCTCTTCTATGCACAACTTTCTTGTCAAGTTTTATCGCGCTTGGTTCGTTTTAAGGACATGATTGAAGTGAAAACACCCAACCAACATGTGATAAGACAAGCACAATTATCAAACAAATCCGTGCATGTGTGCAATAAAGGAAATCATGAGTCAACATGTAGGAAGTAAAACTTAATTACATCTTAATGACTCAAAATATTATAAAGCACATGGATGAATTGACCTATTATCTCAAAACACTATCAACTAGTCATATGAAAAAAATAGAATGATGTTGTGACTCGGTCATCCTAAGTGTCTACCCATAAACGGTGTAAACAAAATACAAAACTCTTTTTGGATTTTTCAAAAATTTTATCAAAATAAAATCTTTTTGTATTTTTCAAAAATGTTCACAGAAATGGAAAACATACAAAAATGATACATACTAATAATAGGCAAATAATGACATCATGGAAAACATCTTATGCTAGTAAACAAGTCAAACCTCAATCGTTAGGTGCGGGGGGGTTTTCCAAAGGTGGTGCCAACTTATGAAAACACTAGACTTCGACTACCTAGGGCATCTTATGATACCAATTTGTAAAATGCACGACGGCGCGGAGTTTTGGAAACCAACAAAACACTAGACTTCGACTTCCTAGGACATCTTCCAAGATCAAAAGAAAATCTCCTAAGGTGACCTTTCCTACCACAATGCGAACATGTGTAAACGGGACGAATGTTACCTAAAGTGTGATCTTTTCTAACGTCCTTGGGATTAATTAACCCTCTAAAACAAATAATGGTTTTGGCTTTAGCACTAGAAGCATGAGAACAAGATGAGCCATTACCATCACTATCAAACCTGCTTGAATCGTTTAAATCATTTTTCAAATTCCAAATGTTTGATTCAAGCAACAAATTAGACTCTTCCCAAAGACAGGGATTTATTTTTCAAATTTTCAATTAAACTTAAAAGTTTATCACGCTCGCCCTCAATTAAAACAAACTCATCCCTAAGAGTCTTTTCACGTGTCGTAAAATCATCGATTAATTTTTTATCCTCGATGGCACAAACGCAAACACTATAATTTTTAAAGTCCTCCAATTCTTTTTCTAAAAATAGGACTCTATCATCACTCTCCTTTTTGGACAATTTTAAATCATTAAAGTCTCGGTCCAAAGAAATAAGTTTCTCACGATAAAAATCTCTTTGATTTTGAACCGTTTGCAAGTGATCCACAACGGATTTAAAACGAGAATTTTCTTTTTCCAAAAAGTTAATTCTCTTAGCAAACTTCAAACTCAAACTATTTAAATCATCAAAATTTTGATTCGTGTCATAAAGGGGGGGCATCCGATTACATAAGTGCTCCATTGAAAAAATTGCGATTTTTCACAAAAATGATTTTTTAAAAAAAATCAATATTACACAATTTTGCAGAAAATAGGAATACGCAATAAATTAGCGCAACCTGCTCTGATACCAATTTGACGACGTGAGAAGTCAAATTGTATTAAAAAAAAATCCTTGAAGAATCAGGATCACGTGATAAATTAGCGTAACCCGCTCTGATACCAATTTGAAAACATATAAATGCGACGGTGTGTGATACCAATTTAACTTAATTCGCAAGTTTCCAATTAAACCTCACTTAATTAGAGTCTATTTTTAAACCAAATTAATTCAGCCCCTAAACATGCAACTACGTGTGTGCATGTGTCAAACCATAAATAAATAAAGCACGCGACACAAATTTCAGGAAAAATCTCTGCAGGGTAAAACCTTTTATTTCTAGAACTTTGAAAAGTTTATAAGACCATTGACTTACATACAACCTGATAATCGCCCACAAGTGTGTAATGCACAGTGTCTTCGTCAAACCTTTAAAGCAATGACTAGAAACCTGTAGTGGTTCACGCGCAGCTATACCGTAGAGACTCCCTCCACAATAGCACGCAGCTCTCCGGTTGTAGAGTTTTCCCCACAAAGAATGATCAAAAGAAAAGTGTATTCTTGAACACCAAAATAATTCACCAAAGCATATTTCATTTTTGTGAATTGAAACTAAAAGGGATAAAAACCCTAAAAGAAGTCAAAAGGATTCTGTAGTTTCGCAGTTTTCTGTCTTTCAAAACGCTGGGACTTCTTGATGAAAATGAAACCATTTAATGAGTGTTTATAAAAAAACGCACCGCCTCAGTCACTCGAACGAAATAGCTATCTCGCGCGAACGACGTACACATGTTGTTTGAACGACATCGCGTGACATGCACATCTCTCTCGAACGAGATGATATCTCGTTTGAACCACCTGACATAAAAAATGAGGTACGCTACAGGACTCAGAAAAATTACTCATTCTCAAATTTTGACGAAAAAGTCTACTCCAAAACTTAGAAAATATTTTGAAAAAAATATCCCAAAGCTCTAAGTGCAAAGTTAAGGTATTAAAAACATAACCTTACCAAAGTAAACTTCGCGGAGTCTTTTTGTTGAAGAACCTCGATAAATTAAGATCCGTCTTGATGTAGATTGCTCTTGAACTTCTTCGACGGTTGTAACAGTATATGACATAATAAATTGATAATGGACTTATAAAAATATGTCCTTACAAAATGATAATACAAATATTTACATGTCTAGATATTTTAAGATTTACCATTTTTTTGTCCATTCGAAAATTTGTTAAATCCTCTGTATAGTCGATTTGGTATAGCGGTGCACCAGTACTCAAACCTCAACTTACATGTAATTAGTTTTCGTAAAATGATTTGAGTCGCAAAAGATGTATCAAATCATCCCCACAGGAGTTACGATAAAATTAATTATTTTACTTATCCCCAAACCCACTTCTTCTCCTCGTTTATTTATAAATACATAAATATCAATGAAAGAAAGTTTTTTTATGATTTTATTTAACAAACTATTTTATAAAGTATGAAAGACTTTTATACAACATAAGAAAACTCTGGTATACAATTAGAAATAAAACTGTTTAATAAAATTTTAAAATTACATGTTCTTCATTCTTTAATAACACATAAAATGTAAATGATTGTCACGTTTATAAAAAGTAAAGCATTGTATTTTGTTGCTAATATTCATATTTTAATGAATTTCAAGTTCTTAGGTGTTTAACAAAGGAGGAGTTCAAAAATGAATTCCAAACCTAAAGATATAACAAAAAAACAAAAAATTCTATAATAATTTCTATAAAGGGATTTTAGCTTTGGCTATATTCAAAATGGAAATAGCATGCATATGAACTAAGTTCACTTGTAAAACATGAAACGTGATATGTGATTTTAAAATGTTTAGAAAAAGTTTTTATCAAACAATTAATTTTTAGGTTGATTAATTGTTATTTTAATTTTAAAAGATTTTTGGTATAAATAATGATAATTTATTAACTTAAGTATTTTTTTCTTAAATGACTCATTAAATTTACATTGATACAAAGAGCCAGAGTTATAATTATTAAACCCAACTTCTATATTTGGATTATGTGACATCTTCTCACATAACCTAGAAATATTTGTATGTGCTTGCTTGCTTGCAGTTCTTATATTTGTGTAAGAGAGCTTTTAGAGCCACTCTCTCTTTTTCCTCACTAAAGGACAAAAAAGAAGTAAAACTTAGTTTTTTTAATAAAATTAAAAAAATTGTATTTTCAATAAAAATAGTTTTAAAACAAAATTGTTTTTAATAAAAGTATGAAAAAATATTTTTTAAACGCTAGCGCGGACCCACATTATCGCGACTGGATAATGCCGCTGGCGCGGACCCATGTCATTTAAACTATTTTTTTAAATGACTTTTATTGAAAATACAAATTTTTAATAAAAGTCATTTTAAAAAAAATAGTGTAATGTTTTTTTTAATACATTTATAAAAAGTTTAAAACATTAAAAAACTATTTTTTTAAAACTATTTTTAATAAATTATAAAAATTAATTTTTTAAACGCTGGCGCGAACCCACGTTATCGCGATTGGTTAGTGGGGCACGGAGACACGTCATTTAACGATTTTTTTAAAATGACTTTTATTGAAAATATGAATTTTCAATAAAAGTCATTTAAAAAAAAAAAATAGTGAAATGTTTTTTTTTTTTTTTTTCTAAAACAGTTATAAGAAGTTAAAAATTTATGTTTTTTAAAACAGTTTTAAAAATTGTCTTTATTGAAAATACAAAATTTTGGTTCTCATTAAAAACAAATTGGACCAATGGTTATGTGCCAAGTCAGTGTGACTCACATTGTGAGTCACAAATCAAGAGTCGCTCTAGATTTTTTCATCGGCATAATTGATTGGTCTTTAAAGAGATCATAGACTGATTTAAGATTTTGCCTACAACCACACATGACAACTTAGGTGTGCAGCCTTATTAGCCCCTAACACCCTGATATATCAAAATTTATATTCTGATCTTTTATTGTGATAGCGGATAACTATTTAAAAACAAAAAATATTCACTCAAATACTTAGATCAAATTTAAATTTTAATATTAACGTTGTATTTCATACATTAAAAATATTAAAGATATCAAAAGACAAAAACAATTGTTGACACCAAAATTAGTATGCTGATGTGGACGAATAATAAGAAGACACGTGTCAATCTACGTGGCACAATGGCAACGAGGAAGATTGTTTCCCCGACCAACATACTCACTCCGAGGAACACCAACCTTCTGAGGAACTCTTATCCTCCGAGGAACTCCAATGCTCCGAGGAACTTTTGGACGATGAGCAACTAAGGCGGTTCGAGCTGCACCTCGACCACATCATTAATTGCCAGATAATCAACAGTTCAACTATTCATTGAATGCTTATCATCTTGACGCGCATGTTTGAAGAACATTAAATGAATTACCCTTTCATATGTGTATCATTTAATGTAACACCCTTTCATGTACAGCCTAATGGCTATAAATACCTTGTATCACCCACATTCAAGGGGACCGGAATTTCTTGAGAGAACTTATAATTGAGAACTCCCAAACACTCAGCAATAACGTAACAGTGGACGTAGGCCATTCATACAAGGCTGAACCACTTTAAAATCTTTGTTTCATTTTATTTATCTGTGATTGAATAATTAGAGCTATCTAATTTTTTACATCAACAGATTGGCGCCGTTTGTGGGAAACGATTGTTATTATCGTTTTTCACCAAAAATCATTCATCATCAATGGCGGATAATCCAGAATCTAGCAATCGAAACGCTGGAAATGCTGGAAATCCTCCAAATCCCTCTGCACCTCCAGATCTGGCCGGAATTATGACGAATCTGGTTCAAGGACAAACCGCCATGCAAGACACAATGAGGCAACTTATACAAACCCTTCATAGCGATGCACCTGCACGTTCAGGACATCGAAGTGGTCAGAGGCAAACTTATTTACTTTCTTCACGATCCAGACGTACTGAGTCATATCGTAATGAGGAGTCTGATGATTTCTCTTATCAACCTAGGCGAACTTCGTCAATAAGGGCTACAGATACTGATCAACGTATCACTCTCTCTACAGAAAGACCCAGTGCCTTAGAAAGACTGAGTAGGGTGTCTCCTTTCAGTCGATTAGGCCCTAGGAGGAATAGGAGTCCACCTAAGACCGTGTCGAGAAGTTTTCGACGACCATCAGATCTAAGAGAAGGATCAGCACAATCACGACCAGTTGTTCGTCAAGAAAAATCTCAAGAGGCCACATCAGAACAATCAATTGCTCGAACTAATAAGCCCGAGGAAGGAAACGATGCATGGAAGGGTTCCATTCAGCGTTTGGAGGATAGATTGGGAGAAATGGCTAAGGCGAGGAATCCCTTACAATGAACTTTTGTTCAAGGGACACCTTTTGTCCAGGCCATTGTGGGTTTTCCTACCCCATCAAAGTTTAAAGCACTAGTAGTGACCCCTAAATATGATGGAAAGACAGATCATGTCCTTCATATAGAGCAATATCAAGCTGCCGCCGATATCTATGCTGTCCCCGACGAGATGAGATGCAGAGCGTTCTCAGGAACTCTTACTGGAGCTGCCCAGATATGGTACAACAATCTTCCTCGGGGTAAGATTTCAACTTTCTTTCAGTTGGCTGAGTTGTTCATCGGCAATTTCTATTTTGGAGCAAAGCCAGTAAAACGGGTAGCACATTTGCTAAGTGTTAAACAAAAATCTGGTGAGAGTACTAGAGATTACATAACTCGTTTCAATAACGAGAAGCTGGAAGTTATAGATTACGAGGAGAAGACAGCAATCACCGCCTTGATGAGTGGGTTGTTGCCTAATAAGTTGTATTACACCTTGGCGAAAGATCCACCTAAAACTATTTCAGAGTTGATGGCAAAGGCGGCCAAAATCATGAATGCCGAGGAAGCTATGGCTGCAAAGAAGAATATAGATAAAGACACCAAGATGGACGTCGACAAGTCTAAAAATAAAGAGCATAAGGGAAATGGTGGCGACAAGCGTTCCAGAAATAATAAGTCATCATGGGAAGTCCTGAAGAAATTCGATAATTATACTCCCTTGAAAATGGGTATTAATCATGTCTTGGAAGAAATCAAGAATAACGAGGAAGTAAAGTGGCCAAAGAAACTGAGGTCAGACCCTAAACAGAGGAACAGGGATAAATATTGCGAGTTCCATAAGGATCACGGCCATATGACAAAAAATTGCATAGCTCTTCAGAACGAGATTGAAACGCTCATCCGAAGAGGGAAACTGGCAAAGTACGTTGATCGGGGAGGCGAAAGAAGAAATAATGAGCGAACTAGAGAAAGGTCTAGATCTCCTCATCGAGCAGAAGAGAAAAAGAAGAGAGACCACGAAGATGATGCCGAGGATGACCCCGATCTTCCCAAGAAACCAAGGCAGCCAGAACGAGAGGTATTTCCAATACATTTTGGGTCATTTGATTGTAATGTTATTACAGGAGGAGATGCAGGAGGAGGAGATCTCACTGCAGAAAGAAAAGCTTACCTCGGAGAGGCACAAGCTTGCTCGTACATTCAGCGAATAAATTTGGCCGAGGAGGATCGTCCGAGGAAGGTAAACAAAGAGAAGCTGGTTATTGGCTTTTCAAAAAATGACCTGGCAGGTGTTCTTTACCCTCACGACGACCCCTTGGTGATCAAAAGGAGGATGAAAGAAGTAGTGATTTCAAGGGTGCTGGTAGACAATGGCAGTTCGGCAGACATCATGTACTATTCATGCTTTGACAGTTTAAATTTGAAGTTATCTCAATTGGAGCCTTATCACAGACCTCTTCTGGGTTTTGCTGGCGAGAAAGTTTTTCCACTTGGGACGATCAAGTTGGATATATTTATTGGAACTTGGCCTGCTTATCGACCAGAAAGAATACGCTTCTTTGTGATGGATAAGAATATGCAGTCAGCCTACAACATCATCATGGGAAGAGTTGGTTTGAAGAAGTTCGAAGCAGTCCCATCTACAGTACATCAATGTTTAAAATTCCCAATAAATTTAGGAGTGGGAGTGGTGAAAGGTGATCAAAAAGTAGCTCGAGAATGCTATTATTCATCTGCCGAGCAAGAGGAACTTGAAGAATCAAGGAAAAAGACTACTACCTACCAGGTGGAAGAAGATACAGAGATTGAAACTCTCGATCCCAGAGATGAATCCCAACTTGTAAAAGGACAGGTGGTAGAATCTACAGAAAATGTTATTCTGGACGACGAGCACCCTGAACGAGTAACCCAGATAGGTTCATCGTTGGATGTTTCAATAAAACAGGAGTTGATAGCTTTCTTGAGAGACAGAAAGAAAACTTTTGCGTGGAGTCATGAAGACATGCCAGGAATAGATCCAAACTTCTTATGTCACGAGCTCAATGTGAATAAGGAAATCAAACCTGTAAAGCAAAGGAGAAGAGTATTCAGTCCCGAGAAGAATCAAGCTATACAAGAGGAAGTCGAGAAACTCCAGAAAGCCCAATTCATTGAAGATGTGAAGTATCCAGACTGGTTGGAAAATGTAGTGATGGTGAAGAAGAAAAATTATAAATGGAGAATGTGTGTTGATTTCACTGATCTCAACAAGGCATGCCCAAAGGATCACTTTCCATTACCCAAAATTGATCAACTAGTGGATGCTACCTCGGGACACGAGCTGCTCAGCTTCGTGGATGCTTACTCTGGCTACAACCAGATCAAAATGAAACCTGAAGACAGGGAAAGTACTTCTTTTATCACCCCTAGGGGAACTTATTGTTATAATGTTATGCCTTTTGGTTTGAAAAATGCAGGAGCGACATACCAGCGGCTGATGAACAAGGTTTTTACCGAACAAATCAGTTGTAATATGGAAGTCTATGTCGACGACATGCTGACAAAAAGCAAGAAAACTGCTGATCATCTAGTTGATTTAAGCCAGACTTTTGATCAACTGGATAAATATCAAATGAAGCTCAATCCGACGAAGTGCACATTTGGAGTACGAGAAGGAAAGTTCCCCGGATACATCGTCAACCAATGAGGCATTGAGGCAAATCCAGCAAAGATCAAAGCTCTTTTAGGGTTGCGATCTCCAACGACGAAGAAAGAAGTGTAGAGTCTTACAGGACGAGTTGCAGCGCTCAATAGATTTGTATCTCGAGCAATTGATAGGTGTCTTCCATTCTTCAAAACACTCCGAAAAACTTTCGAGTGGAATGATGAATGTGAAAAAGCCTTTCAAGACTTGAAGAAATATCTGGGAACACCTCCATTGCTGTCCAGACCAGTAATGGGAGAGAAATTATACTTGTACCTAGCAGTATCAGAGAATGCAGTCAACTCAGCATTGATCAGATTGGAGAATGGAGTCCAGAAGCCAATTTATTACACAAGTAAGGCTTTCCGAGGTGCATAGATCAGGTACCCAAAGTTGGAAAAATTAGCATTGGCATTAATTGAAGCAAGTAGAAGAATGAGGCCTTATTTCCAGGCCCACACCATCATCGTGTATACCGACATGCCATTAAGACAAGCCCTTCATAAGCCCGAAAAATCAGGGAGACTGATGTACTGGGCGATAGAGTTCGGTGAATATGATATTGTGTATGAACCCATATCATCATTAAAAGGGCAAGCTGTAGAAGATTTTATAGCAGAGTTTACTTATCCTGATACCCCCGAGGAACAAAAGATGCTCGCTGACCAACCTGTGGACGTTACAGGACCAACAAACGTAAGTCCAAATCAACCCCGGTTGGTAAAAGGACTTGTGGATGTGGAAAGATCATCAAATTCAAACCCAGACCAACTACGGTTGGTAAAAGGGCAAGAAGAGATGGTCGATGAGGAGCGAAAATTGTCAGGGGAGGATGAAAGAAAATAGCAGATATTTCACCGAGGAACTCTGTCAGATAAGAAATTTGAAGACGAGTTACCTATATGGAGGTTATATGTAGATGGCTCATCTTGCACTGCAGGATGTGTCGCTGGAATAGTTCTGAGCACTCCAGATGAGATCGACGTGGAATACGCCCTGCGATTCCAATTCAAAGCTTCCAATAATGAGGCTGAATATGAGGCGATGATAGCAGGTCTTAATTTAGCAAAGATTATGGAAGCACAACAAGTGATGGTATTCAGTGATTCTCAATTAATTGTGAATCAGATAATAGGAACGAATGAAGTTAAAGGAGAATTAATGATCAAGTATCATGCAAAGGCGATGGAGTTGTTGGCAGAATTTGATGCCATTCAGTTGATAAGAATACCAAGAATGGAAAATGCACAAGCAGACGCACTGGCCCGACTAGCATCAACTACTCGTACCAAGTTGCAAAGAACGATACCAATTGAGGTGTTAGAAAGTCGAAGCATAGACGAAGACCTGACGATGAATATTATTACTCTTAATTTAGGACCATCTTGGATGGATCCCATCAGGGCATAGGTCGAGGAAGGAGAATTACCGGAGGATAAGATCGCTGCCAAGAAATTGAAGTTTAAAGCTGCTCGGTATGTATTAACTAATGGTTTTTTATATAGACGAGGAATTATGGCAGGTTTGCAAAGATGTGTACATCCCTCCGAGGTGAAAGAATTGATTGAAGAAATCCATGAAGGGTCCTGTGGAGCCCATGTAGCAGGTCGAACACTTTTGTAAAGAGTGATGACGCAAGGATACTACTGGCCGACGATGAGGGCTGATTGTATATCATATGCCAAGAAGTGTGACAAGTGCCAACGTTTTTCCTCTATTCGGCGAAATCCACAAGCATTGCTGACACCCATAACTTCCCCTTGGCCTTTTGCCATGTGGGGAATGGATTTGGTTGGACCCCTGCCAACGACCCGAGGAAGATTCAAGTACCTTGTCGTGGCAGTGGATTATTTTACTAAGTGGGTAGAAGCTGAGCCACTTATTGATATGACGTACGAGAAGGTATACCAATTTGTTTGGAAGAATATCATATGCCGATATGGTCTCCCTCATGACTTCATCACAGATCATGGAACACAATTCGATAATGAGGAGTTTGCCGCCTATTGTCATCAGTCAAACATTTTGAAGGTTCATTCAACACCAGGCCATCCTCAAAGCAATGGACAGACTGAAGTGACGAACATAACATTATTAAATGGTTTGAAGAAGAGGTTAAATGAGGCTAACGCAAATTGGATTAATGAGCTACAGTTAGTATTGTGGGTTTACCGAACAACTCCCCGAGCAGCAACTGAAGAGTCCCCATATATGTTGGCATTTGGAAGTGAGGCTATAATACCTGCCGAGTTGGGTCTACCAACACACAGAGTGCTGAATTTCAATTCCCCATTCAGTGATTTGATGAGAAGATTAGATTTGGACATGCTCGAGGAGGTTAGAGAATAAGCAGCCATTAGGAATGCTGCATATCAACAACGAACAGCTTTGTTCTACAACAAAAGGGTGAAGAAATGCGATTTAAAGGAAGGAGATTACGTGCTAAAGAAGGTCATTCAGAAGCACAATAAATTGGAAGCAAATTGGCATGGACCTTACCGAGTTACAGAAGTTGTTCGACCAAGAACTTACCGAATAACAACTCTAGAAGGAGAGGAATTCAAGAATGCCTGGAATGCTGAACACCTTCGCAAGTATTATCAGTGATGTAAAATGTACAGCAGGTCCATCAATATGAATAAAACGATGATGTTTCACCATTTTTCTCTCCTTTGTTTGAAAGTTTTTCGGGGAATATTAGTGTTGTACACTACGCTGCTCGACAGCAAAAAGAAGACGATAGTTCAAACCCACGATCAACTTCGGTTGGTAAAAGGGCGAGAACAAACTATACTCCTTTGGTTAGGAGGCGTACACTAGCGTGACCAACTCCGGTTGGTAAAATAACTAGTGGACACTGATAGTTCGAGCGTGATCAACTTCGGTTGGTAAAATAGCTAGAACACGATAGTTCAGACCCACAATCAACCCCGGTTGGTAAAAGGGCGAGAACAAACTATACTACTTTGGTTAGGAGGCATACACTAGCGTGACCAACTTCGGTTGGTAAAATAACTAGTGGACACTGATAGTTCGAGCGTGATCAACTTCGGTTGGTAAAATAGCGAGAACACGATAGTTCAGACCCACGACCAACTCCGGTTGGTAAAAGGGCGAGAACAAACTATACTCCGTTGGTTAGGAGGCATACACTAGCGTGACCAACTCCGGTTGGTAAAATAACTAGTGGACATGATAGTTCCAAAGGGCAAGAACAATATTCTTAATATGCTCTCAAACGCCAACTTATGTTGGCCGGGAAGTAAGTTTATTACATAAAAGTTCATCAAAGAACAAATATTCCAAACTGAACCAAGTATAGTTGGTCGGGGATAAAAACCCACTAACTGTAGTTGGTCGACGAGGAAAAATCTTCGACCTTGGTTGGTCGGGCACATTTTATGAAAAAAGGCAAAATTTACCAAGTATAGCTAGTCGAGGATAAAAACCCATTAACTATAATTGGTCGACCAGCTCAATTTAAACAACCTTGGTTGGTTGTAAGAAATTTTAACATTTTTATACTCATTACTTTATTGTTAAGTAGTCGAGCAACATTACTGGTACTTGTAAGTTATTACTAGATTGGTCGATGAACCACAAAGTATTGTTATGCAATCACAAATATAAAGTGTTTGACAAGCACGAAAACAATAACAATACAAATTTGCAAACAAAAATGAAAGTCTTTCATTAAAATTCAAAATGAATTACAAATTACATGTATACTAACTATTACATTGAAATCCCTATTCTATTGGTTTCTTTCCTTCAGCTTTTGAAATAGGTTCCTCGCCAGCAGGAGGATCATTTAAGGTCTGAGGAGAATTGATAAAATTCGAGTCCTTCAACATTCTGACATTCATTACTGAAGGAGTATCCAATAGATGCTCGGGACGAGATACTTCAATTTGAGAATGAAGATTATAGTCACCAAGATATTTTGAAATCAAGCTCCGAGGAATGGCACGAGCTGGGATCCATTCCATGTCCAATTTATAGGGCGGCACAGGCAAGTCTAGTAGCCCAGGAGTATGATAATCCCACAGGTAGTGCCCCTGTTCGAGCTTCTGCACACCCAGGGCGTTCAACCATCCCTGTTTATAACCTTCATTATTGGCATTTTCAATGCGAGCATCCAAGTGATAAAGGGCCTCATTGTAGCCTGCATTCCAGAATTCGCGAGGTTGTTTATGGAATTGAAAAGTTAATCTTTCTAACTGCTCATGAAGGTTCCTGGCAAAAATATCCTTATTCTTCAAGGCAGACTTCGTCGCAGTAAGTTGATCTTCCAAAGTTAGGATTTTCTTGGACATTTCAGACAAAGCCCGATCTTTGGCATTTAATTGGTACGCTTGAGTTTCCATTGTTGACAGAGTACGAGCTTCTTCAATACTACGAGGAGTCCTTGATCGACTCCGAGCAGGTGGAGTACTTCACTCCTCGGCAACATTCTGGGCAACTCTTCCTCGCCCACGAGAACCTCTTCCTTGTCCCCGAGCAGAAGTAGGAGTATCAGATCTTCGTAGGACATCCAACTCTTGCCTTAATTTGGCATTCTCAACTTCTAAGAAGGAAAATCCCTCATCGGTCACTGGGATTACCGCTGTTGAAGAAGAAGCTGCAGACTTATACTGTGCCAACTCTGTCTGCAAATTGTTGTTCTCTTGTTCCAGCAGCTCGGCGATCTGTCTGCAGGCCTCAACTTCACCTTTTAGGGTCCTCTCCCTGACATCATACCCAGCAATGAGTTTGTCATGGCCCTTCTCGGCAGAAAGCTGTTGATATTTTTTTTCATACCCCTCATGTAACAAGGCATTTGACTCCCTGTACTGATCCTTGAGATCTTCTAGAGTATATTGAAGCTCCTCGATCATATCATAGTAGGCCACGTTATTGGCCACTGCTCTATCAAGTAAGTCCTTCAAGTACTGATAAGCTTCGATTGCTTGCTCTGAAGCACTATGACCAAGGATATCGGCAATTTCGGATGTACTGAGGTCTGTGTGACCAGCTTTATAATACTCATGGCATTGCTGCATCAACTTTGTGTCGTTAGCAGACAAAAGATCCATCCTGGTCAGAAACTAACAGAGAAAGAAAAAGAAGATCAAGACAGAGTGCAGATAAAGAAGAGACTATGGAAAGAAATAACTCAAATTTTATTAGATCATAAGGCAAAAGTTACAAAGAGCTGAGATACAAAGTACAGATAAAGATAAAAATAGAAAGATAGTACCGAACAACTTCACACCTTTTCCTTGTCTCCCAAGACTTTCTCGGGAGGCTGGGACGAGGAGCTTGGTTGCTTGGTGGGAACACTGATTTGATCGGCTGGAGTTGGGATTTGTTCAAGAGGAGCAGGCAAAGAAGAAATCTCCTCAGCAGATGTCTGGTTGAGTTGAGGAGCATGGATCTAATCACCCACAATCATTGAAGATTCTTCAGATGCAGCTTCGTCTTCATCTTCGTCTTCAATAACTGGAAGAGGACCAGGGAGATGCTGTTGAAATAGCTCGGAGTCCTCGCTCACCTTCAATTCCTGCAAGGCAGCAACCCAACCATCATGGAAGAATTTCAAACTTCCATAATTCACCTGGGTCATCATTGCTGCTACCCCCTATCCCATCCTTTATCCCAACCAGTTCGAAAGGATTTCTTCACAGCTGTTTTTCTCTTCATCTTCTCCGAGGAGAGCTTCTCGGATAGAAGGTCCTCGGAGGCTTTCAGCTTGGCCTCCAACTCCTCCTTCTGACGATTTGCTTCGCGCAGAAGTGACAGCTCTTCCTCAGCTGATATCAGCTTATTTTCAAGCTCCCCGAAAGTAGTGAGCTTCTCGGAGTATTTCTTGTTCTCCTTCTCCAATTCCTTCACTTTGTTTCCCAACTGCACCTTTTCTGCTTCAGATGCAGCCAATTTCTTCTCCCATACACCTTTATCCTCGTCGTACTTCTGATGGGATTCCTTCAGAGATTGGGCCAAATCCTGGAATGCATCCTTTACTCCAGACGAGGAGCTTGAAGCCTTGAGCGCTTCATCTTTCTTCACAATGGTGTTAAAACAACTCACCAGCTGAAAAAAGAATGTAGTGATGAGTTAGTGCCGAGATTCATATATTGATAGAAGGAAAAACTCGAGATAAAAAGAAACTTACTGAAGCAATGTGACGAGTAGCCAGGGATGTCAGCATATCCCTAGACATGTTTTCCTCGATGCCTTGGACTTCAGGAATAATCCAAGTCTTTACCGAGCTCATTGCAGAGCTCGAAGGAATGATGGTTGGAACACCAGCTCCACTAGTTTGGAGCTGGGGAATGGCTTCAGAAAAACTAACCGAGGAGGATTTCTTCAATCTCCTCAGTGGAACTTCAGCAGTTTCAGCCAAAGAACCCTTAGTGGGGGAAATAGTGATCACTTCCACAGAAGTACTTTTCTTGCTCGGAGCCATTGGAGGCTTCTCGGCAGCCTTCTGAACAGCAACAGAAGGAACAACATTAATTTTCTTGGTCCCCTTTGGGACTTCAGCCTTGTTCCTCTTTCCATCCCCGACAGAGGAAGTCTCCTCGAAGATAGTAGGAACTCTTCTCTTACCCATCTTCTGACTTAGAGGAATATGGGATTCTGGTGAAGATTCCTCGGAAGCTGGCAATGGGTCACTAATGCTGACCACGGGACGAGCAGTAAAGGATGATGTGTAGCTCCTGTACTGCAACAAATATGAAGCAGACCTGATGTGCTCGTCCGCAATTCTCTGATGCAAACTCCAGATATGTTTCAACTGCTTTATCTTGACTTCTGACTCTTTTGGAGTTTTTCTCTTGCTGTCAACTGTAAACAAGAACATATTGAAATATCAGTCATACATTTTATCAAATACCATGAAATCATAATTTCAAAAACAAAATAAGATGAAAATGACCTATCCCATTGCCATATGGGGGGCATCTGGGACCCTCATATACAGCATCTCCAACCAAAGGGGCATGTTGCCAATTTTTTATAACTACCCCGTGTTCAAAATAATCCCTGTTGGCATCAGGGAGGTTGACTACTAAGGCCCTATTCAAAAACCTAGTTTTTAAATAAAAAACATTGTCTAAAACATCCCATCTGTAAGAGTACATAATCTCAGGAATTCCTATACGAGTTCCATGAGTTTGATTTAACCTATATACCCCATTAACTATTCTCCATGTGTTGGGGGCTATTTTTGCAGGGACAATGTCGAAGTACTGACAGAACTCTAAACACAACGGATTTGGTGGAAAAGAAAATCCACATTCAGCAATAAATAAGCTAGGGAACCAGTGTCCCTCAGCCAAATCAAAATAACTTGAAGGCTCAGAAAGAACCTCCAAAGTTACCCAAGAAGGAATAGAGAAGTCAGAGCGGAACTTCTCAAGAGATTCGATAATGTAAACCATGATGAATAAAAGAAGAAGGAAGAAGAGCTTACAGGGAAAAAAGAGATCTGTTGACAAACGAAGGAGGAAATGAACGCACAAGAGAGATAAAAGCTTTAGAAAACTCGAAAGAAAAAAATTGAAAAGGTAGAAGACGATGGGATTGCCTCTGAAGTTTAAATACCTTGCCTTGGGAAACGGCGAAAGAAATGATTACAAAAAGGAAATATTACGCTACCGGCGGCTAAAAGGACAAAAAGGGCACGAAGATCGAAGCGCCTATAAAAATGCAAAAAGGCGGATTCTGCGAATTTGGAAGGAAATTTAAATACGAAGAAAAGGCTCCTAAAACCCAGGAAGGTCATTTAATATCGCCATATACCGAGAAAGAATGTTCCATACTCCTCAAAGTTCGAAATATGAAACATTGGGGACTTCTGTTGACACCAAAATTAGTATGCTGATGTGGACGAATAATAAGAAGACACGTGTCAATCTACGTGGCACAATGGCAACGAGGAAGATTGTTTCCCCGACCAACATACTCACTCCGAGGAACACCAACCTTCCGAGGAACTCTTATCCTCCGAGGAACTCCAATGCTCCGAGGAACTTTTGGACGATGAGCAACTAAGGCGGTTCGAGCTGCACCTCGACCACAGCATTAATTGCCAGATAATCAACAGTTCAACTATTCATTGAATGCTTATCATTTTGAAGCGCACGTTTGAAGAACATTAAATGAATTACCCTTTAATATGTGTATCATTTAATGTAACACCCTTTCATGTACAACCTAATGGCTATAAATACCTTGTATCACCCACATTCAAGGGGACCGGAGTTTCTTGAGAGAACTTATAATCGAGAATTCCCAAACACTCAGCAATAACGTAACAGTGGACGTAGGCCATTCATACAAGGCTGAACCACTTTAAAATCTTTGTTTCATTTTATTTATCTGTGATTGAATAATTAGAGCTATCTAATTTTTTACATCAACAACAATATTCCTCAAATATGCAAAAGACATAAATAAATAAAAAATTATACAACCATGAACATTAACCCGTCACAATTAACAAACCAAACTCTCTTATTTTGCAAAATCTTTTGAAATATGAATTATCCCCTTACTTAGCACTCCCTGACAGACCTACAAATATTACCAAAGAGTAATGTCAAGGAGACCCAATTTCTGCACCCTTTTTCCAAACCCAGTGATGTGTCAAATACACATTAGGTGATGTTTTACATCATATGAAATCCATTACAAATGCCACTCAATGTGTACTTGACACATCACTGGGTTTGAAAAAAAGGTAAAAAAATTGAATCTAGCATTACTCCATTACCAAAAACAATTCATAATAAAAGTATTATACACTCAAGAAATAGAAACTGAAAAGACAACAAATCAATCCTGCTAACAAACAGGAATATCCTCTGCATTTGATAAGGCTTATGTGATCTTCTTAAACATTTCAATTGAAATTAAACCTAAAACAAAACTCATGACTATTAGACATCATAATCATATCTGAGTTAACTAAAAAGACACATAAATACGACCATAGGTTGTTTCCCTTTGCATAGTTGTTAATTCAAAAAATTACACCCGAATGGAAAAATAGAATAAAATTAGCTTAGTTCAGTTTAAATTACAAAAAATGGGACTCACATATGACATATATGTTTGATATTATAGGGGAGAGAGAGAGTACACAATGATGAAACTCCTCAAACCCAAAACCTATCATTCTCTCTCTAACTGGCACATTTTTTTAACTCTCCAAAGTCATTACCATAGCTAAATCGATTCTCCTCAACCCACACTCCAATAGCCCAAAGACCTAAAGTAATTTCATTCTCTAGTTTGGTTCTTTGTTGGTTAGGATGCTTCATCTCTCCTTTGAGTTTTTTTATTTGGTTTTAACTGTTTGAGAGATTTAGTTTGATTTGGTTGTATAATTTCGGTGCCATTGACGCGTGGTTTGGTTTTGTGGGTTTGGCCTACATATGTTCTCGTCTGATGTGTAGCCTAAGTAAAAATCGTATACAGTTAATCCACAAAAAATAAAATAGATAATACAAGCAAAAAAAAAATCAACTTTTTTGATAACCCATAAAATTGAAATAGTTAATCCAAACCACAAAAAAATTCACCATAAAATGTAAAAGTAGAGATAAAAACCCATATAAAGTGAGAGATTTACAACTGTGGTGTTCGGTGTGGAAAAATGACAGAGCGTGAGGGTTATTGTAGAAAGACATGGCTATTATAGAAAATGTGAGCAGATGAAACTGTGTAAATATTCAAATTAAAGTGGAAATCGTTTCCCATGCTTCTCGAGCCACACAACTGTACAGTACGGGCAGAGTGAGTGAATAATTCTTTGGGAAATTACTATCACAAAATAGATCTTCTACGTGGGACCAAAATTAATCATTAGATACAAACACTTATAGTTTACCAAATTAGCCCTTATATTTGAATTAAAGGGAAAGAGGGGGAATTAATTAGTGACAAAAAAAGAGGAGGAATCCAAAATTTTCAAGGACAAAAGAGGTAGTGGAGAAAAAACTTATCTTGTGACATCATAAGCTAAGCTTATGACATACATAAGTTTTGTAACTTATATATATATATATATATCTTGACCCTAGGTTCGATGGCACTATTTTCAATTTCATCACTCAATGAAAAAGTAAAAAATTGCACTAATTGTTCTCAAATGCTAAAATAATTGCAAAAAAAGAAAAGTCTCAAGAGAGAGATATAAGGAAGAGACATCTAAAGTAAATACACTTCAATTCTAGCTCAAATTTATATTTATAAGAAGATTACCTACTCACTCCTCTTAAAATGTGGGTAACAAACCCCAATTATTTCTTATAAATAGTAGTGTCGAAGAGACTCAGTCAAAAGGTAATTGTGAAATAATTAATTAAAATATTGATAAATGGAACTTGAAAATTGTAGATAATATTTAATCACTTAAATGGCCATCAAAATTTTGTGAAACTTTTAATTAAAATCTCAGCGTTTTACTTGTTTTAATTTGGACCTTAATGTTTTGATTTTGTTTTTATTTAGCCCTCAATATTTGTTGGGGTTCAATTAGACCGTTTAAGGTCTCCTCCAGTTTCACCATCGCAAGATTGCAATTATATGACGTCCACGTTGTAATGGCAACCAGTTGAGGGTCCTACCATCAAGTCCCCAATCACAAGTAGTATCTTCGAATTTAGTCCCAAGGCAACAACTACGACATGGCCCTTATCGTTGAAACCTCGTAGACGCACAAAATACATGACAATTGGAAGAGAAATTATTCCCCCACTGACCAATAACTGAGCTGCCGAAGGGGAAATGTGGAGAAATTATGTTAATAGTGCACAAGAAGACGGGGGGAATTCGGGCACAAATGTCGCCATAATGGGATTAATCTGTAACATGGCTAAAAACTACTCATATGTTAGATAAACCTCGTCTAAGACAAATAGAGAGTCGTGATCCTCGGGATACAAAAATTGCACTGGCGCCACCAACAGGTTCCAATAAATAGCCCAGTTATGCCATACCGAGACTCGACGCAAATTGAAGGCTTCATAATCTATGTTATATAAACACATAGCTTCTAGGCTCTCGAGATATGAAGCGAATTATGCACTCATGGGAAGGACCATTTGGAAAATAATAAGGCAGAAGGCAAGAAATAAGAAATAAGAGAAAATGTGTATGGGTGAAAAACTACACCCCCTTTACCACCTTTTATACCCAAATACCATGGCTAAAGACAAGAAACCCAAAGGGACCACAATAAAACCTAACTTACCAAGTACTTTAGGTTGTAAGAAAGTGCAATCAAATCCTTAGGGTGATTTGACTGGACTCACCTATCGATATGCAGGACAATGGGTATGCCGATCGGCAAGCCCCTTGTTTTAGAAAATTCTTTCTTTCCTTTTTTTGTCAAAATAATTTCTTAAAAAAAATAAATCCTTATTTAAAAAAAAAATTAAGGTTATGTCTTCCTATATTATTCATTGTTACTCATCCTTTATCAAAATAAATCTTCTCTGGAGTTATTTAATTAAACATCCCATCCTTTTTACGATCTCAGTAACAAAGAAAAAAGTGCATACGTCATTTAAGAACAAGTAAATAAACAAAAACCTCATTCATTTTAGATATTTCCATTTGCATTGTTACTTTTGCTAGGAAGAAAAAGAAAACAAAACAATACAGAGTAAAAATAGCGGAACTCATCCTGAAACCCCCAATCTCAATCTTTCTCTTTCTACGGTGAGCGTGCTTCCTCCGACGGTGAGATATGGAACATCTACTCTCTAATCTCGATCCCTCCTCCAAGGTAGGAGATGACACCAGACAGGAAGGAACCGAAACTGAGTCCCTATAGGCACTCGCGGAGGCCACTCAGTACTGAATGTCCCTAAACTAAGTAGTCGACACCTGGACATGCTGCAAACAAAGCAACAGAAATAAAAGTCAAATGCAACACCCCGTGTTTTTATTAATTAACTTAATTAATTAATTAATTGGAATATTCGAGAAAGATAAATTTTTATATTTAATGATTTTTATTAAATAAATATGTTGCTTATGATTTTAAAAGAATAAAACTTCAAGCGGAATCGAAATTGGATTTAAAATGAAGTTTTTATGAGAGTTTTAAGTTTAGCCCTTACAAAAAAAAACATTTGTCACGAATTTAGGCCGTGACTAATGAAATTTTTTATTTTTAGTTAAATGGTATTAAACGAAGGGGAATGGCAGTGGTCGCGTACCTCATCGATCGATCGATCTACCTAGGGAGTCGATCGATCGACTATGCCAGATTTGAGGCGGTTCAGTGATTTTATTTGTAGTATTAAAGTGGGATTATGACTCCTAATTAGTATATAAGAGTAATAATCCTTAGGGGGACTTATCATAGTAACTTTTTCCCAACTTTTTCACTAGAGAACTCTTCCCAAAGTTTTTCCTCTCCACCATAATCATCAACCTCCAACATAATCAAGTTTTTTGTCACAAGTTTTGGGAGGCTTAATTAGGGTTTAATCAAGTTTGTTCAAGAACACTTCTTTGCTAATTTTCAAGAGGAATCCATTCGTGCTACCAATTTTTCTTCAGCTTAATCTCAGGCATAAATACTCTATTCTTTTACTTTAGTATTAAGCGTTTTAAGTGTCGCCTAAACACTTAATTACAAGTTTTCTTAAAATCAATTAGTAACTTAATCAGAGAAAGTGGACACTAACTATGGCACTGTTTTTATGAAATCTTTTAATCTGAATAATATTCATAACCCTCGGGTACGTAGGATTGATGAGTGGATTTTGGGTTTTATTAGTGTAGGTTGCATGTAGAAAAATCATAGTTTTGAAATAAATGATTTTTCAGTGCGTATAACTCACGTAATTTATGTAGAGATAATGAAATTAAAATTTTGTTGTATAAATGATGAAATATCGGTGTATTTAAGTTAAAATAATTAAATGGGAGACGTTATGATAATTAAATTTAGATTTAATTGAATTGGACTATCATGCGCAGTTGTATACGTTGATTAATTATGATTTGTTGTGTGACTTGTTGGTATTATATAATTGCCTTTTGTGACGATGGGTTGTTGGTTATTTTTGCTCTCCCTACATTTTAGGATGCCTTTCTAGGTATGGGACTAGTGGGTAGGCCTTTTGATGATTTACTCCTTCTAAGTTGGGACTAGTGAGGGTAGATTATTATTACAACTTTACTATGTCGGGCGTGGGCTGATTTCTGTCACTTTATCGTCATTACGGTATCCTAGCCATGAGACTAGGTTGAGGTTTATGTTAGAAATTCATCCTATACATAGGGTAAGACGTATTGAGAACTTGGGGACCCTTAGGTATGGGACTAAGGGGATTTTGAGGATCTCACATCGATTAAAAGGGTGGGATAATTTATAAATTGAGAATTAGTGCCTAAAGATAAAATCGAGTATTGAAATTAGTGGTGACATAACGTGTCAATGACCGACAGTTTAGATGGGTCATCTTGGGCGATTTATGCCGTGTCTTGAGTTGAAACCTTGTCATATTGCGGGGGATCGACAGTTTAAACGGATTCGACTGGCTATTGAAAAGGGGAAGTGTGACACTTTGGTGGATTACCACCCGGGACGGGAGGACCGCCATAATAAAAAGTGAGAACAATAATAAAATGGGCTAATTAAATTAAAATTAGCATCGGGTGACTTGGGAATTTAAAATCATATTGGTTTGCCTTTTTAAATGGGGATCTCTACGGGTAGTTAGTGATTTATATTTATCGCGTTTAATTATCTCGTTAAATTAAAATATTCTATTGTGATATTTATTGCGTATAATGCTTCTTTCTGGATTCAAGGATCCTATTTGAGGGGAGTAGTGTGTATTCATGCTCGGGGCTCTGACCTTGTTCATTGACTAACTTTTTTCAGGATCAGTTTTGGGGAAGCTGCAAAGGATTGTCTTAGTTATCAGTTGGAGTTTATTGGTTTTACTACATTGTTTAGTTAGACTTTTCTTTTCAGTCGTATTTAATTATGAGACTTCATCTGAATTTTATTGGGTCATTCGGTTGTAATAACCCGCGTAATTTTGGGCTATTTTAATTAATTTTTTAAAAATGGAAGAAAATAAAGTTTTTGATAAAATTATTTTTATTGCTCAAATATGTTGGTTACTATTTTTAAAGGCGAGAATTTCAAACGGTTTCAAAAACGGAGTTAAAACGGATTTCGTGAACATTAAGTAATTTTCAAGAGTTATTTTGGCTTCCAACTCTTCATTTCTTTGCCTTATTTAAAGGAGACTTTTGGATTCCAACTCTTCATTTCTTCGCATTATAAAAAGGAAGTCGTGGGCAACCCTTTTAACCTAATTTTGGCACAAATTTTGGCAGCAAAATATATTTTATATTCCTCTCCTTTTTAATTATACTTTGGCCCTTGAGATTTATGAGTTCCAACCTTAGATTAGAGGTGTTCTTGGGGCTATTTTGTTGGAGGTTCTTGGAGGAGCTTTTGTAGATCGTTTGTGTTGATATTGAGGATGTGATCATTAGTTTCTCATCATGGTTTGAGGTATGGGGTTTTACACAATATGCTCCATAAATCTCGCGAGTGTCATTCTCTTTGAATTCTTGTTAATTGAACTCATATTTGAATTGATAAATTCATTGAAATCTGGAAAATAATTGTTGAAAGTATTTTGATTCATGTGGTATCATTATATTATTGTTGAGCACGTTGTCATGAGATTTTAATATGGCACGGATGTTGTGAACCCACCAAAATACCTATTCCCGGGCTATGACTTGATAAAGCATATGCGAATGGGGTGAGGCCTGGTGACCCATTGATGCGTTGTTGAGAAATTATATTGATAAATGCTTTGAGATTTTCATTTTGATTTAAATATTCGTACTCGTGTTGTTACGTTTTATTCATCGCTAACATATATTTGTTGAGCATTTTTCTTGTCGTATTGTGTACTTCCCCATATTTTCTTTTAGTGGCAGGTTAGCGCGGATTTTGGGGCGCTATGGAGATTGATTTTAGCGAGGATTGTTTGGGAAAGATTTGTATTATTTTGATGTATATAGCTTTGGAGATTTGTATTTTATTTTCGAGTTAGTTGTTTGGGAAGTGTAATAACCCGCGTAATTTTGGGCTATTTTAATTAATTTCTGAAAAATGGAAGAAAATAAAGTTTTTGATAAAATTATTTGTATTGCTCAAATATGTTGGTTATTATTTTTAAAGGCGAGAATTTCAAATCGTTTCAAAAACGGAGTTAAAACGGATTTCGTGAACATTAAGTAATTTTCAAGAGTTGTTTTGGCTTCCAACTCTTCATTTCTTTGCCTTATTTAAAGGACTCTTTTGGATTCCAACTCTTCATTTCTTTGCATTATAAAAAGGAAGTCGTGGGAAACCCTTTTAACCTACTTTTGGAAAAAAAGTTTGGCAGCAAATATATTTTATATTCCTCTCCTTTTTAATTATACTTTGGCCCTTGAGATTTGTGAGTTTCAACCTTAGATTAGAGGTGTTCTTGGGGCTATTTTGTTGCAGGTTCTTGGAGGAACTTTTGTAGATCTTTTGTGTTGATCTTGAGGATGTGATCATTGGTTTCTCATCATGGTTTGAGGTATGGGGTTTTACACAATATGCTCCTTAAATCTCGCGAGTGTCATTCTCTTTGAATTCTTGTTAATTGAACTCATATTTGAATTGATAAATTCATTGAAATCTGGAAAATAATTGTTGAAATTATTTTGATTCATGTGGTATCATTATATTATTATTGAGCACGTTGTCATGAGATTTTAATATGGCACGGATATTGTGAACCTGTCAAAATACCTATTCCCGGGCTATGACTTGATAAAGCATATGCGAATGGGGTGAGGCCTGGTGACCCATTGATGTGTTGTTGAGAAATTATATTGATAAATTCTTTGAGATTTGTATTTTGATTTGAATATTCGTACTCGTGTTGTTACATTTTGTTCATCGCTAACATATATTTGTTGAGCATCTTTCTTGTCGTATTGTGTACTTCCTCATATTTTCTTTTAGTGGCAGGTTAGCTCGGATTTTGGGGCTCTATGGAGACTGATTTTAGCGAGGATTGTTTGGGAAATATTTGTATTATTTTGATGTATAGAGCTTTGGAGATTTGTATTTTATTTTCGAGTTAGTTGTTTGGAAAGTTTAATAACCCGCGTAATTTTGGGCTATTTTAATTAATTTCTAGAAAATGGAGGAAAATAAAGTTTTTGATAAAATTATTTTTATTGCTCAAATATGTTGTTTATTATTTTTAAAGGCGAGAATTTCAAACGGTTTAAAAAATGGAGTTAAAACGGATTTCGTGAACATTAAGTAATTTTCAAGAGTTGTTTTGGCTTCCAACTCTTCATTTCTTTGCCTTATTTAAAGGACTCTTTTGAATTCCAACTCTTCATTTATTTGCATTATAAAAACGAAGTCGTGGGAAACCCTTTTAACCTACTTTTGGAAAAAAAGTTTGGCAGCAAATATATTTTATATTCCTCTCCTTTTTAATTATACTTTGGCCCTTGAGATTTGTGAGTTCCAACCTTAGATTAGAGGTGTTCTTGGGGCTATTTTGTTGCAGGTTCTTGGATGAGCTTTTGTAGATCTTTTGTGTTGATCTTGAGGATGTGATCATTGGTTTCTCATCATGGTTTGAGGTATGGGGTTTTACACAATATGCTCCTTAAATCTCGCGAGTGTCATTCTCTTTGAATTCTTGTTAATTGAACTCATATTTGGATTGATAAATTCATTGAAATCTGGAAAATAATTGTTGAAATTATTTTGATTCATGTGGTATCATTATATTATTGTTGAGCACGTTGTCATGAGATTTTAATATGGCACGGATGTTGTGAACCCGCCAAAATACCTATTCCCGGGCTATGACTTGATAAAGCATATTCAAATGGGGTGAGGCCTGGTGACCCATTGATGTGTTGTTGAGAAATTATATTGATAAATGCTTTGAGATTTGCATTTTGATTTGAATATTCGTACTCGTGTTGTTACATTTTATTCATCGCTAACATATATTTGTTTAGCATCTTTCTTGTCGTATTGTGTACCTCCCCATATTTTCTTTTAGTGGCAGGTTAGCGCGGATTTTGGGGCGCTATGGAGATTGATTTTAGCGAGGATTGTTTGGAAAATATTTGTATTATTTTGATGTATAGAGCTTTGGAGATTTGTATTTTATTTTCGAGTTAGTTTTTGTTGTAATTCGAGAGATTTGGTATTTAATTTGAAGAGATTGAGATTAGTAGTTTCTCTTTTGTTGTTGTGGGACTTAGATGCTCTATACCTTTTCACTTGTAGATTTGGATTTATTTTATCGCATTAGTGCTCCGTTCGCTCTCCCCGGGCGGGCAGGGTGTTACTAATGGTATCAGAGCTTAGGTATACGACAACCCTCGGGGCTTGAGTTTTGGGTTCATTGCGTGGTTAGCAATTTTTGGGGATAGAAAATTTTAGATGATATTCGTGTTAGGTTTCGAGATTAGAGGTGAGGAATTTTTTTTTGGTGACGTGATTTATTTTTGGAGATAGTGTAGTTGCCTGATTTTTTAAAGTTAGGCATTCGGCGAATTTCGAGGGCGAAATTCCATTGTTAGTGGGGAAGTGTAATAACCCGCGTAATTTTAGGCTATTTTAATTAATTTCTAGAAAATGGAGGAAAATAAAGTTTTTGATAAAATTATTTTTATTGCTCAAATATGTTGGTTATTATTTTTAAAGGCGAGAATTTCAAATGGTTTCAAAAACGGAGTTAAAACGGATTTCGTGAACATTAAGTAATTTTCAAGAGTTGTTTTGGCTTCCAACTCTTCATTTCTTTGCCTTATTTAAAGGAGTCCTTTGGATTCCAACTCTTCATTTCTTTGCATTATAAAAAGGAAGTCGTGGGCAACCCTTTTAACCTAATTTTGGCACAAATTTTGGCACCAAAAATATTTTATATTCCTCTCCTTTTTAATTATACTTTGGCCCTTGAGATTTGTGAGTTCCAACCTTAGATTAAAGGTGTTCTTGGGGCTATTTTGTTGGAGGTTCTTGGAGGAGCTTTTGTAGATATTTTGTGTTGATCTTTAGGATGTGATCATTGGTTTCTTATCATGGTTTGAGGTATGGGGTTTTACACAATATGCTCCTTAAATCTTGCGAGTGTCATTCTCTTTGAATTCTTGTTAATTGAACTCATATTTGAATTGATAAATTCATTGAAATCTGGAAAATAATTGTTGAAATTATTTTGATTCATGTGGTATCATTATATTATTGTTAACCATGTTGTCATGAGATTTTAATATGGCACGGATGTTGTGAACCCGCGAAAATACCTATTCCCGGGCAATGACTTGATAAAGCATATGCGAATGGGGTGAGGCTTGGTGACCCATTGATGTGTTGTTGAGAAATTATATTGATAAATGCTTTCAGATTTGCATTTTGATTTGAATATTCATACTCGTGTTGTTACGTTTTATTCATCGCTAACATATATTTGTTGAGCATCTTTCTTGTCGTATTGTGTACTTCCCCATATTTTTTTGTAGTGTCAGGTTAGCGCGGATTTTGGGGCGCTATGGAGATTGATTTTAGCGAGGATTGTTTGGGAAAGATTTGTATTATTTTGATGTGTAGAGCTTTGGAGATTTGTATTTTATTTTCGAGTTAGTTGTTGTATGTAATTCGATAGATTTGGTATTTAATTTGAAGAGATTGAGATTAGTAGTTTCTCTTTTGTTGTTGTCGTACTTAGATGCTCTATACCTTGTCACTTATGGATTTGGATTTATTTTATCGCATTAGCGCTCCGTTCTCTCTCCCCGGGCGGGGGGGGGGGGGGGGGGGTGTTACATGATGGATGTCGACAAGAGTCATCGTCATCTCCTCGAATTCCAAATGAATGGTGTGGGTAGTGTCCCATCACCTCTCCCCCAATGCGCATAGAGCAATCGTAAAGTGTGGTGTCTCATTTAAAGTAACCGCCAGAAGACCAAAACCTGCAGAAAAAACTCCCTACCCACCCATTGTTCGTAATTACATCTTCCCCTTCCCAAGGCTGCCTAGAAGACCATGCCACTGCCAAATGACACCCATTAATCAGCTGTCCCCTTGAAATTTCATAAAAAATGCCAAAAAACTCTAAAAATTATTTGGAAAATCTTAAAATTGCCAAATAAATATTGGAACATTTCTTCACCAATAAAACTATTTTTCAAGATCTCAAAATACCCATTAGGATTAAAACAACATTCTTGTCACCAATTTAAATCTTAAAACGGTGCGCTCGCGTCCCAGAGTCCACTACAATTCTCTAGCGAAATTCCAAAACCTCAAGTCATCCCCAACGGAACTCAAAAATCAAATGTTTCCCCAGCAGGACCACGCAATATCCTTCCCATTTCCCTAGAGTAATTTCCAAATTAAACTTTCTCCCAGAGAAATTCCAACTTCCCCAGTGGCGCATAAGAGAAACACATTCCATAGCAAAACCACAAGTGTATCCAAACTCCGAAAGATTAATTAAAGACTCCCCAAAGAAAGATAAAAAACCGGCCACAACTTTAGGTCCTCATAATTGATTCGACCCACAGAATTTATCGCCACAATTTTAGGTCCTCATAATTGACCTCGACTTGTAGAATTGGTCGCCACAACTTTAGGTCCTAAGAATCAACCTCGACCTGCAAAATTGGTCTCCATAACTTTAGGGCCCCAGAATTGATCTCGACCCAGAAATTTGGTCCACCCTACTTTAGGTCCTCAGAATTGAACTCGACCCGCATAATTGGTCGTCGCAACTATAGGTCCTCAGAATTGATCTCGACCCTCAGAATTGGTCGCCATAGCTTTAGGTCCTCAAAATTGACCTCGACCCATAGAATTGGTCTCCATAACTATAAGTCCTCAGAATTGACCTCGACCCACAGAATTGGTCACCCTAACTTTAGGTCATCAGAATTGACCTTGGCCCGTAGAATCGATGTTCTTAAAATTTAGGTCCTCAGAATTGACCTCGACCTACATAATCAATCCCCTTAACCTTAGGTCCTTAGAATCGACCTTGACCCTCTAAAAAGGTCATCCTCGTCCCTTTGGTCTGCAGAATTGACCTCTTTCCTAAAACATCCATATGGTGTCTATTCAATGGCTTTCACTTATTCTAAGCTCACACGGCGAGGGGCATTATAGAAACTATATTCTAGGACACCCATAAGTCTCTCCTTAGGTCCCTAGAATCTCTCCATTTACCATAAACCCTAGGCCATACTCTGAGTAACGATCTAGAGGCCATCGGGCTTTCCCAGGCCCCTTTTGACTCCGGTAAACTTCATCACCAGAGAAAAATCTCAACGAATCTTTGAAGGGATTTGAATCCCCTTTCCAATAGTCTACCCAGTTCACAAACCCGATATAACGGTTCGGATGAATGAACTATTTTACTATCAAAAGTTGATCTAGAATCCATCGGGCGCCCTCGGGGCCCATTTGACCCTAAACAATTTCATCGTTTGAGAGAAATCTCAATGAATCTTTGAAAGGAACTAAATCCCCTTTCCAAAGGTCTACCTCGTGCACAAAACATCATAATGATTCAGATAAATGGACCATTTTCCCCCAAAAAACACTAATCTAGAGGCCATCAGGCTCTCTCGAGCTTCGTTTAACCAAATTTAGTTTCTCAGCTCAAACAAGAATGAATGAATCTTCTAAGGGCATTGAATACCCTTTCCAATGGACCATCCCATGCATGAATCAGCCTTACGATACATATAAATGACCTATTTTACTCGGAAGGGTCACCGAGTGCTTCTTGCCCCGTTTGACCAAAGTAAAATCTTTGAATTGAGAGAATCACTTTGAAACATCGAATTGCCTCGTATAACATTTCCAAGGGTCTACCCCATGCACGATTCGGACTTACGATTTGGACAAATGACCCATTGTCGTCTGATAATCTCTTGTTTAAAGAACCAATAGGCATTTTCGAGCCCCGTTTGACCCAAAGTCATCTCCCAGACCCAGAAGTGACCCAAGGATTCTTAAATGTATCTGAGCAACCTTTCCAACGGTATGCACTGTGGATGATTTAGACTTACGAATTGCATTTTATGATCATTTTTCATAAAATCTACACGATACTACAAATTGCCAGGTCCATCTCCTGCCTATCGACGGTATGTTTAGGGTTACCTGCTGATAGGAAGGAGAGGGACAATCTGATCCACAGTCCCCTGACCCTATATAAGGAGAGCATGAGCTCACTTTGAAAGGCACCTCAAAAACATCAACTTCAGTAATCTCAGCAACATGCTTCTAAAGTCAGTGAAGTTTCCTTGTTTTAAACCTCTATCCACCTTTCATTTTTATCACTTTCACATACAATTTAGCAAAATCCCCCTATATTCCTTACCCACATGCAAGGAAACTCATCAACAATCAAGATCAATCTTCAAGTTTTCAAAGAAGGTCCAAACATTCTCCTCTCTCTTTAAATTTGTTTATTTTTGCATTAGTTATATAAATTCTTATTTTATCTTTTACTCTATATCATACACGTATAAATATTCAATCCTTTATTAGTATTATTGCAAATAATATATTTTGTATAAAAAAACCCAAAATAAGAAAAAGAGGGTTACACCTATAAATTCGAAACGAGATTTTTCACCACATTTTCTCAAAACAAAAACACCTTCTTTACAGACACACATAAATAAAATCCTCGTCTGAATTTATAGGATAAGCCCCACTCGTATCGCATGCAAACTACATGGAATTTGATTCCTTTATAGGCTACATAGGCGTCTCGGGTTGCGAGTCCTATTTACCTATTTTTCTATTTTATCCATACATTATTTATCTATATTATACTTGGGATTAATATGCGCATCTTATCTAACACATATTATCATTTCATCATAACGATCAATATCTCGGTAAATGCACACATCATATTTTTAATTTATATTTTGGGAATACTCCTATGGATGACCTCACTTCGTCGCAATCCAAACGATTCCGATCTTCACTTATAATACATGCATACAAACTTCACGTAGAAATTAAGGAGAATAATAACAATAAGCCCATGATAGATCAAAAGGGAAGGATGGGTTCCTGACACCTACCCATTTCGTAATTATTCCCCTGAACCTCTCAACTAATTGGTTTCGCAAGTATCAGTATGTGTTTGATGTCATTCTCTCGAGGCGACCACTTTTTTATCTGTTTTGTGCAAAATAGGCTGGCAACTCTATCACTTTACATCACCCCAAAATCGATGACGGTCGAAGCGCCGCAAGGAAGGGAGAGAGATCTTTATCTCCCTCCCCTCACCCGCGTGCACATAAACGCCGGAACACCACCCCCCATGTGGAGGGTAGTTAAAAGTGGTTTCTCATTTGGTTCATTCTCATCATCACTGTCGAAAATCAAATTAATTACTAACCACCTATTAGTTAATTAAGCTTGCGTTAAAATTTTATCTTTCATTAAACAATTGATAATAATATGCTGAAAGAAAATTAAAAACATTCACACCATTAGTATAGTCTCAACCATCATAATGAAATAAATAAATGAATAATGTTTTGCCGAATAAACCATCGGCTAAAATCCAATCCAAATAATATTCCAACAAATATGAAAATAAATCCCACTACAAGTTTGAAATGAAAAATAAAAAATAAATAAAGTCTGATTGAGGCAACATGCCCAACTGACATACTGGAATGAAAGCCTACACTAAGAAAGTCCTGCAAGCCTCCACGGTGCTACAACTAATCGTGTCCGGAATGGATTGTAAAGTCTGGCGTCCCTGTGGCTGGACACCTAAAAGGTTTTGAAAAAGATTTATAGCAAGGGTTAGGACCTAAAATATTTTGAAAATATTTATAATAATTTAAAAATCAGTTATTAATTACACGTGTAAGGTTCACGTACACTCCCTTGAGTTTCCTCACCTCTCATCTATTGTGCATGCCTAACGTTTCTACATAGCCCACCTAGCCATACTACCCAAGATAACTATATATAAGTATCTAATTGGTCTAACGACACCTATAATTCCCCCGTACTGCCCATACAGTAAGCTATTTTAATTAACATCTCTCGTATGTTATTGATATCATAAGTACCATTCTCCATCCCTGGTCATTTAATCATTTAATTAAGTTTCACGACTTAATTTATTATTTATATGCACACTATCAATTCGCTTACTATCACACGTAAGTAAAATTATTCAAATGGTTATATATATTTATCTCACTAATATATATAGTTACGATGTCTCTTAAAAGGACCACCATACAAATAGGCATGCTCTGCTATCAGTCCATGTACCTCTTGTACTAAAATAAGGACTAGTGGTTCGGTATGTCTCCTAGAACCCAAAATAAAATAACAAGCACTGGAGGCGGACATAGTTCTAAGCCTATGGGCTACGCACATACATAACTTACCAAATGACCCGCCAGTATCACTAATACATGACACATAGTGAGCCTCCCTAAGTTCTATGTCCTGGGATAGAAATCCAAACCTCCTTAGAATCAGCAAGGTGGGATCGCCCACTGCACGAAAACCTCTGTGATTGCAGGCAGCGTAGGTATGTTCACGTACAATCACTAATCATATGTATATATATATATATATATATATATATGTATATATATATATATGTATATATATATGTATGTATATATATATGTATGTATATATATATATATATATGTATGTATATATGTATGTATATATATATGTATGTATATATATATATATATATGTATGTATATATATATATATATACATACATATATATATATATATATACATACATATATATATATATACATACATATATATATATATATATATATATATATATATATATATATATATATATATATATATATATATATATATCAATTCAGTAGGTATACACACAACCCCATTTATTGTATTTCGTACATAGTATTTATGCCTCGAATACTCATCGTACTATCATGTTACGAATACACTCACTATCGTAATTGATCAAGTTTTGTTCTTTACTCTGAAGGTCCAAGTTATCCCTTCTATGAATTCAGTAGCTACCTCAATCTTACACTACCGGTCTACTTCACAAGTTTGTTCTAAACATTTGTAATTTATTCTCATTCTCACGAATTAATTACTTTACTATTTAAGCCCAAATAAATTTATCCTTAACTCTCTCTCAATAAGACTACTATCTGATCCTACAAAGGACCTACTGTAATCCCATAAGTTCCTCATAATGGTTTAAAGAGTCCCTAAAGGTCACCCAATCATCTACACAAAGTTTAAAGGCTTAAATAGGCAAAATAAGCAATTCTTGGCAAACCGAATAGATTCTCCCTATGGACGAATCAATTCTCCTTGCCAAAATAATTCACCCTTGTGACGAATCGATTTGTTTTACACTTGATCATCTTCTTACCCCATGCAAGTGCATTTTTCACCATTGTCATTAACATAACTCTCATGTTTCTCCACCAAACTTGAAAACGATTGTCCCAAACCTATTCCAGACGAATTAGGATGGTTTCTAACGAAAATTTAACTTCAAAACATTAAGATTTCCATTCAAAAACAGATTGAGTCATCTACACATTAAAAATCCTAGGTTTCAATATTCTCCATTAATATTCATATAAAAACCAGATTAAATTGGTGATCATTAACACATAACCTCTGATTTCTTAACCTCTACAGATATTAAATCATACTAGATGATTTTCCTACCCAAACATGCATTCAAATAATTATTTTCTTCCAAAAACATCAACTTAAATCATTATATTTTTAAACCCTATCAACTTGGGTATTATAACCTCAAAAGAATTGCAAATAAACACTTTCCTTTGATCAGTAGGGCCTGATTTCGTGATTTGAGTTGCTAAAGGTTTCCTTCCCTTCTAATCCACACTCCTAGGATGATAAGGATTCAAGAACAAGGTTCAATCCTTCAAGGACTCTCTCTTAAGCTTCAAGAATGGACCCTCCTCCTTCTCCAAAGGCCTCTCTAGGATTTTTATCTTTCTAAACCTAGCCTCTAGCCTCTATATGTTGATAAAGGAGTTAGAAATTCGTAGGTCTCCTAACCCTCATTTTTCAAATGAATAAAATGCCCTTATAAAGTGTTGGTTTAGTCTAAACTTGCCCCGGGACCCAACCAACACCCCCAGGTATACTATTCTGATTATTTCAATCCTTCCGGAGTCATCTGTGAACTCAAAATTACCTTCCAAATCACTCTACACAATTTTCCTATCTCCACCTCAATTTAGTCTACATGTGACTCCCAGTTGAGATAAATTCAATTTCGCCAATTTCACCCGTTATGACGGGTAATAATTTCCACAACTCATTTACTATTCACTTAGTAAATTATTTAACACATAATGTTAATCATTATTTCTTTTTCTTGATTAATATTTAATAACCACATTTTTATTTAATTCCATTAAATTACTTTGCTCGCGTAATTTAATATAAACGAATAATCTATCGAATTTAGTAAATTTCAAATACACAGAAATACGGGGGATTACATTTTGCTTTTTTTCTTTAAAGGACTCAACGTATAACTTGGCGTATGCACACTATAGGCCACTCTCGTTCTTACTTGTTTCATCCTCACCCTCGCTCACGTCATTCTCACTATAGAGGTGTCCTTGTGAAGAAGCTTCCTCGTCGTCATGAATGAAGCTTCCTCACGTGACTAGCCATGAATCCAGTGAAGTTACATTCATCCGGTAATTCTTCTTCTGAATCCACCCACTCGGCCTCACTGTCGTCACTAAGGGTGGCATTTAAGGTAGCTTTGTCCTTGGCTTAATGCATTAACCTAGTTGGGCACTTATATGCTTTGTGATCTCTCTCACCACACTCGTAACACCTTTCTTCCTCTCTCTTTGGGGCATCCTTTTTATCTTTTTCAAATTTCTTCCCACTATTATTTATGTCAAATCTCTTTTTATCTTTAGATGTGCCATTATTTTTAAATTTGAGAAATTTCTTAAAGTTTTTAGTAAGAAGGGATATATCATCTAAATTAAAGTCATACTTAGAATCAGATGACACCTCATCTCTCTTTCTGGACATCTCCTCACACTTTCTAGACTGGCCTTAAGTGCGATCCCTTTCTCTTTTGATTTTAAAGTTTTAGGAAACATGTCGATTTCATAAGTTTGAAGTTCTCCCATGATTTCTTTTAACCTAAGGGAATCTAACATTCCAAAAGAATTAAGCACAATGACTTTGGGGATAAAACGGGTAGGCAATGATCTTAAAATCTTTTTGACTAGTCTAGTGTCAGGAATTTTTTCACCAAGATTAAAACATGAATTAAAAATATCCGACAGGCGAGATAAAATTCATCAAATCTCTCGAATTTAATCATGGTTATAGTTTCAAACTGAGTAGTCAAATTTTAAAATTTAGATGCCTTAATAGTATTTGTGCCCTCATGTGTAAGTTGCTAGATATCCCATGCCTCTTTTGACGTGGTTCATGTCATAATACATCATAACTCGTCAGATGTGATGGCTTCGAAATAACACTAAGTCAACATGAATTAAAGTTACTCCATTTCAATTCTTCTTGAGTCCATAAATTCACAGGTTGAGGATTAATATCATTACCCACAACTATAGTGGGTGGTGTCCACAATCTTTCACATGTAATCTAGACTCGTTCATCAGTAGCCTTCAAAGTGGATCTCATTATAGCCTTCCAATAAGCATAATTGGATCCATCAAAAGTTGGCATTCTCTTATATAAGTTATTTATTTGAACTTAATGTATTCAAAAATTAATTTTTCTAAAAAATTGATATCAAGATTTTTTTTGCAAAAAATCAATTACACGGTAAAGTTGTGTAAATAACTCTGATACCAATTTCAGAGTGCGCTACGGTTCAATGGTCTAAACTTATTTAATTAAATGTCAACTTTTAACCAGTTTAGAACCATAGGTCATGCAACTAAGTGATTAAAAGCAATCATACAAGTATGCAACCAAATAATCAAGACGATTACTTTGTAGAAAAATTCCCGCAGGGCAAAACCATTTCTTATTTCACTATATATGCAAATCGCAACATACATGTACATAGAGAAATACAAACATTGACAGAAAAAAAATCCCAAAGGCTTTGGTCCGTCTTCTTCAGCATTAGCTCCCATGAGAACTACAAGTCCAACAATGGAGATATAAATGGTATAAAATCTGAGCTAAAGCTTTGATACCAATTTGTAAAATGGGTGTGCGATATTGATTATTAATTTAATTCGTAAATTTACAATTTTAAACTTATTTAATTAAATGTCAATTATTTATCCAGATTAATCAAACCCTAAAATATGCATCTAGGTGAATAAAATAATCATGCAAATGCAATAACCTGAGATTCAGGAAAAATTCCCTTTAGTGTAAAATCTTTATTTCACTATGAGCAGTAAATTGCAACTTACAAAGTAAACAATGAAATCCACAAAGAATCTCCCACAAAAAATTCATATAGACCGCAACCCAAATCATCAATGGACTCCCTCAAGAATCGCAACTCTTCCTTCAACAAAGAACACCCTCAAGTCTTCTCAATGACTGCAGTCGTCAGCCAACAACTCCCCCAAGATAAACGTCAACAAAATTGTGTCTTTGGTTCCAAAATGATTCACTAAAGTAGTTGGGATGATTTGTGAATCGAAAACAAAGTTTTTAAACCCTAAAAGTGAAGAATTTTTTTTGCAGTTATGCAGTTTTCGTTCAGCAAATGTCTTAAGAAAAAAGAACTCATAAAATAGGTATTTATAAAAAAATTGAGTCAGAGGGATCGTTCGAACGAGATGTCAAGGTCGTTCGAACGACAATTGATGCTGTTTGATCCTTGATCGAGCGACCTATCTAACGACCTTAAAAAACAAAATAATATGCTATCATTAGATGAAATTATCAAACGATCTTCTGATGACCTATCGAGCGACATGTAATATCGTTTGAAGCTGTCATTTTAACGACTCTTCCTGTCGTTTGAAGACATATAGATGCCATTAGAACGACTGAAGAGAAAAATATTTTTCTTTAAAAACTCCGCCTACAGGTATTAGAAAATTATTTTGACTCAATAAAATGCCTCAACACTAAAATGAAACATTAATGAACTTCAAACACAACCTTACCAAAATCAATCTTGCGGAGGCGTGTTATTGAATAAGCTTGATATTCGAATCCGTCGTCATGACCAATTGATCATGCACATTCTTCGACGAGTGTAACGGTATACGACATACTTAATGTAAAATGGACTATGTAAAATATGTCCTTAAAAATTTCCCCTATGTCTATGCCGGTACAAACTAAAAACAATCCGAATTATCAAATCAAATATCCTATACAAATCTAATACCCTCCAATGAACCCAAAAGTGGGAAGATACTACAAATGTAAGTCTTCAACTTTTACACTTTCAAATATCCACACACGAGACACATGAGACAAGAAACAAATACCTTCGTGACGTATCTAGTTTTGAAATGAGATAAACATATAAATCAAATCAAAGATCAAATATCTCAAATCACCCCCATACTCCAAAAACTCACTCCCCTATAATTCATAATTTGTTCTCCCCATTTTATTTTTTCGAAATAGACAAGGAAAATAATAAACTAAAATAAACACGAAGTGACAGAATAAGCAAATCATCATGAATAGATCAACTACGATCATGCAATGTGAAACTCAAAAGTGCTCACAAACTCTTTTTGATTTTTTAAATTTTCAAGCAAAGAAAAATTTATTAAAACAACACACACCGTGAATTTACACTAAGATAACCAAATCGTGAAAATGTAATTAACGGGTGTGAACATAATCAATAGGTAAATCAACTCAAATATAGATAACAAATGTGCACGATGAATATTAATACTCCTAACGAATGAACTTCACAATCATCCTTAGGTGTAAAAATTATTGAATTTAAATGACATCAACTTAATCAGATCAACATTTCAAAGTCTAAAATGATTTCTACACATATGACGTCTGAAACTATTTATTGCTTTTCCACGACTTGGTCAGAACGTGCAAACCTGTTGATATATTTCCAACCAAACTACCTCAAATATAATATGATGATCATATTTTTATATTCAATGATTTTCTTTTGAATGATCATATCAAACAAAACTAATTTGGACTTGGCTACTTATTTTCAATGCCATACTTTTTTTGGCACTTTTAAATTCTTTGGACCTTGGCTACTTTTTACAGCGCCACACTTTTTTTAGGTCCGATTTAAATGGTGGCTTAATCGCAAAGGATATTATGATTACCTTTTGTAGACCTTCCCCATTTTTCACGCACACACACACACACACACACACACACACACACACACACACACACATATATATATATATATTGAAACAAATTCCTCACGGGTAACGATTCTTACATGCAATACTTTCATTGTTATGATTTATCGCATATGGTTCATTTTAAAAACATGATTGAGATGGAAACACTTCGATTAATATGTGATAGACAAGAACAATAATAAAAAAAATCCGTGCGAGTGTTCATTAAAGGAAATCATGAGTCAAACATGCAGAAAGTAATCTCAAATCTCATCTTAATGATTCCAAACATTATAAAGCACATGGATGAAATGATGTATCATATCAAAACGCTATCAATTAGTCATATGGATATGGAATCATATTGTGACTTTGTCATCCTAAATGGCCATACATAAACGGTGTATAACAAAATACAAAAATCTTTTTGCCTTTTTCCAAAAAATTTATCGAAATAAAATATTCTGGTTTTTTCAATTTTTTTCCTCAAAAAATAGAAAATCTTTTTGTATTTTGTTTTTCAAAAAAATTTCAAAGACTAAAACATTTTTTATTTTTCGAAAAATATATCAAAATATAAAATAAATAGAAAAGGGGTACACACTAGAAAAAGGCATATGATATCATCATGAAAATCATCCTATGCTATAAAACAAGTCTAAACCTCAACCATTAGGTACGTAGGAGTTTTGCAAAGATGGTGACATCCTATGAAAAATAGCCATCAAATCATGTGAAGTTTTGACCAAAAACTTAACTTGCTCTCGAATGTGTGCAAACTCTCTCAATGTGAAAACTCTCTCAAAGTATCATGTGTGGGTGAGTGTGTGGAAACATGTGGTAAAACACTATGTGACACACTACCCAACTTAAAATAGAATTCCCTAAGGTGTCCTTTCTTCTTGCAATGGGTGCAAACATACACAGACCTAGGAAAACCTTTCTCAAAATGTCTAGTACACACTCACATATCTCGAATGGGATGCCTAGGTGGGTTAGGTTGAGAGCCATAAGGATCTATAACAAACTCGGGAACCGGATCGGGTGCAACATGGAAAGTAGACGCACCATCATGACCTATTCCTAATCAGTCAACATTACCCAAAGCGGGACCCAGGAGCATATTTTCTACCTTCTTAGATGTATCCTCTATACTGAACTTTACCTCACCGGCCCATTCGAGATCTCTCTTGAGTTAGACCACACGGGCTTCAAGTTCACTCTTTTCCCGACGTATGACGATCAACTACTCACTAAAAGTAACATTCACCTTCTTGAGCTGACTAGCTGACGTCTCAAATCATATCAAAATCTCTATCTCTCTCTCTCCAAATCTAACACCTTAAGGCCTAATTCCCTATTCAACTTCTTAGTCTTTAAGGTCTCGACGTATAAATTTCTAAATTCTTTTTGGAGTTCACTTTCACCTTCACTCTCAAACTCACCATCACTCTCACTAAAAACACTCAAATCATCATCGGGTCCCTCACGTACACAAGTATTCTCATCGTCATGGGACAAACTAGGTGTTCTCATGTGACTTGCCATAAAGGCGACACACATACCATGTGATGACTCATCCTCGGAATCATTCACCTCTTCCTCACTATCGCTAAGAGTGGCTGGCATGGAAATTTTCTCGCCCTTTCTCTTAAGCATAGTGGGACATTCAAACATTTTGTGCCCTTTGCCCTCGCACTCAAAACATATATTCTCTTCCTATTTGTCTTTCTCACTGCTCTCTTTAGCCTCTTCTTTCTTTTTATTTTTCTCAAAAATCTTTTTATTGGAAGAATTTTCTTTCGAAAATTTCAGAAACGTTTTGCAATTTTTTGCAAGCATGGGCACATCGTCAAAATCAAACTCGCCCTCATACTTGAACTCACAAACTTTCACTTTTTTTCTTCTCTCTCTTAGACACTTTCTCACTTTTTTTAAACTGGGCTTTAAGTGTTATCCCTCTATCCTTAGGCTTGACAGTGTCAGAAAACATGCCAATTTCAAATGTCGGAAGGTGGTCTCCTACTAGTTCTTGTAACTTCAGATTGCTCAAATTTCCTAAGGAATTCAACACAGTGACTTTTGGGATAAAACGTTTAGGCAAGGATCTCAAAATCTTTTTAACTACTCATTCATCAAGAATATGTTCACCAAGATTCAAACTAGTGTTGACAATGTCAGCAGACGTGCATAAAACTCATCAAAACACACCAATTCAAGCATGGTAATTATTTCAAATTGAGTAGTCAAAATTTAGACTCTTTCATTGCATTCGTGCCTTCATGGGTAAGTTGTAGAACATCTCATGCTTCCTTTGACGTAGTACACATCACGATGTGTTGGAACTCATTAGGCGTGACATCTCAAGAAATTGCACTTAGCCCACTAGAATTATACGTGCTCCATTTAAATTAATCCTCAGTCCAGTCAGACACTGGTTTAAGATTTTCCACATTATTAACGGTAACAGTGGGAGGATTCCACCCTCTTTCACAAATAACCCAAACACGTTCATCGATTTCTTTTAAGGATGATTTCATGTGGGCCTTCCAATAGGCATAATTAGTCTCATAAAAAATAGGCAATCGATTATACAAGTTATCCATCAGAAAAATTGAAAAAGTTTTCAAAATCAAATTTTTTCAAAAAAATTGATATCCCCAAAATTTTGCAAAAAAATGATCTCATGGTAATTTGATTAAACCTGCTATGATACCAATTTGTAGATGCTATAAAATATGTACTAAAGCTCTAATACCAATTTGTAAAATAGGTGTGCGACCATTTTAAATTTATTTAATTAAATGTAAATTTTTTATCCAAATTAATTAAACCCCAAAACATGCATCTAGGTGAATAAAATAATATTGTAAATCCAACAACCAGAGATTCAGGAAAAAAAAAACTTTCGAGTAAAACCTTTATTTTATATGAATAGTAAATCACAACTTGTAAAGCAGACAATGAAATCCGCAATGAATCTCCCACATAAAATTCACATAGACTGCAGCCTAGATCAGCAATGGACACCCTTAAGAACCCATAAGAACTTGAATTATTCGTTTCGTAAAGAACATCCTCGAGTCTTCTCAACGACTGCAGTCGTCAACTAGAAACTCCCTTAAGAGTTAACAATCCAGTAGTAGACATTTCATCTCTGTAAGAGAAACTTCAACAAAATTGTGTCTTGGGTTCCAAAATGATTCACTAAAGTAATTGGGATGATTTGTGAATCAAAAACAAAGTTTTTAAGCCCTAAAAGTGAAGACAAAATTTTTGCAGTTATGCCGTTTTCATTCAGCAAACGTCTTAAGTAAAAAGGACTAAAAAACAGGTATTTATAAAAAACTTGAGTCGGCGGGGTCGTTCAAATGAGATGCTAAGGTCGTTTGAACAACAACTGATGTCGTTTGATCCTTAATCGAGTGGCCTTTGCAACGACCTCGAAAACACAAAATAGTATGTTGTCGTTAGATGAAATTATCAAACGAGATTCTTACAACCTTTCGAGAGGCATGTAATGTCGTTTGAACGACATAAAGATATCGTTAGAACGATCGAAGCAAAAAATATTCTTCTTTAAAAAACTTGCCTAAAGGTCTTAGAAAATTTATTTTGACTCAATAAAATGCCTCAGGTTTATAAAAACATTTTAGAAAAAATATCCCAACACTTAAATGAAACATTAATGAACTTTAAACATAGCTTTACAAAAATCAATCTTGCGAAGGCTTTTTGTTGAAGAAGCTTGATATTTGGATCCGTCGTCTTGACCAAATGACAGTGAACATTATTTGACGGGTGTAATGGTATATGACATACTTAATGTTAAACGGGCTATGTATAATATGTCATTATAAGAGACACCTTCTCCACAAGAGAAACTCTAATAATTTAATATGTGATTACAAGGGTTTCAAAGTGTTTCACAAAATATTAATTGGGAGGTTTGTGTGAATCAAAGTATGTTTTAGCCTTTAAAAGGTGAGACATTTGTGCAACAAATATGTAGAAATGACATTTTTAAAAGTCTTCCACAATACCTACATAAAGCAAGTTTCTATAGGCAAACACAAGAATCGAGGCGGCGTCAGGTCGTTCAAACGAGTTCAGGAGGTCATTCGAACGAGATATGCATCTAGCCAGAAACGAACTTCTAATGACCCATCTAACGACCTTAAAAAACTAAAACAGTACACCTTTGTTTGATCCATATTCGATGTCAGACATCAAATGATGTATCAAACGACATATGAATGTTGTTTAAACGACAAGGCCATGTCATTATAATGACATAAGGCAAAAAATACATTTTATTAAAATTCCAGCCTAATAAAACAGAGTAAAATTTAAATAAAATTATCCCAGAAAATATTTGCGAAAAAAAAATAACACCAAATAAAGAATATACCATAAAGATGTGGATCAACAGAGAACGGTTGAAGTAGAACATGATGCACGTTAAAGATGAGTGGTGCATAATGATATTGAACTTTGCTAAAGATTCAGATGGAGGACATCGTGGCTAATAATGTAGACATGCCAATGTAATGGAATACGCCTTATCTATGTGATCTAGGACGATACAGACAAGGCCTAAATTCTAGTGCACAATGACAGAAATATGTCCTTACAACTTTGGGTGAAACTAGGGTTTGAGAGATTTGGAAATGAATAGGAAAATGTTTTCTACTAAAAGTCTCTCTAAGAACAACTGTCTGAAACCCCTTTATATAGAAAAAACATTTTTTAAGAAAGTTCGTTCGAATGAAAATAAGACCTCGTTCGAGTGAAGTTTCAATCTCGTTCGAACCAAATCAAGCCTCATTCGAATGAACAACCAATCTCGTTCGAACTAGCTTTGATCGAGATTCAAATGAGTTTAGTTCTATAAATAGATAAAACGTATTTGATGTTCGTTTGAACAAACTTCCATTATCGTTAGAATGAAACCCTAAAGTCGTTCGAATGACTTTAAAAAAAATATTTTTCTTTTAAAAACAGCTCCAAACAATTTTGTAAAAAAAAACACCCAAAAATAAAATTTCCAATGATCAAAATTCATATCCATTGATACCAGAGAGATACTTAAAAACACAAAGACAAAATATGTCACGAAACACGGTATGGTATCTTATCAATGAAGCTTTGCTTCTATGTTTTCAATGAAATATGTTATAGGCTTGAAAGGTTAACAATTCAAAGCCTAACCTATGACTCAAAATGTTTTATCCGAAATTAAGTTAATATATACATATTAACTGAATTGGAAATTTGTCCTTCAAACTCCCCCTTTGGCTATTCTAGGAAAAAACCAAACAAAAACACCTATTGGATGTCAAGCGTTCTAAAAGACTCAATCTCTAGCCCTTGAAATGAAAAAGGACAGATGCTCAACAGACACATACACTGAGTAGATTTGCAAGCTTGTAAACTTTTCCACATGTTGTGAACTTGAACATTTAAACACACCTTCAGATGCAAAGAGAATATATAAATGATATAAATTTGCGTATGAATAATCTCTCATACGTTTAGCAATCCCTATCTAGGTAAGACGTATCCACCTAAGAAAAATATATGCTCCTAACACTAAAGTGAATGATACCATGTCTCCCCCTTTTTGTTCAAGAATAGATAAAGAAATGATTTATAAAATTATTCATCCCCCATAAACCATTTCTCCCCCTAAATGTGAGAACATATGATACCAAGAGAAATTAAGGAAAAATGAATAATATTATGTAACGGTGTAAAGTGAAACAAAACACAACATGATAAAACAAGCACATAGAATCCAAACAATGATTAATTAATACCAATATTGACGCAAATATTATACCAACTAAGATACACAATGAAGCATGAGATATCAATGCAAATAAGCAATAAGAGATACTAATATGATCATATAACATGCTAATTTGATCCAAATAAAAAGCACATGGCAAACATGAATTATATGCAAACACAAAGACTCAAAATAAAAACGATACCATATATATAAATATGACAAATAAACCAATGACACACAGGTGCACGAGAGGGGGCGCACACACACACACATTATATATATATATATATATATATATATATATATATATATATATATATATATATATATATATATATATATATATATATAAAATGACCACAAAATACATAATCTTTACACACTAGCATAGTATCGACGTGTCTAAATATATAGGATGGAATGTACAGGAGTGGAATAGATATAAATGAATTATGACCCAATCACTATAACATGTACAAGGAGTTCTATTTGATCGCAAAAATTTATCAAACTAAGATTTAGACTCAACTGACGGATAAAGTGAACTCAAAGAACAAACAAGCTCAATGCCGATAAGCCTAGAATATTGATGATTTTACAAATCAATAGCATCATGACATGATAAGAATAACTAGGATTCATTGTGCAAACCTATTAATTTTGAACTATAACACCCTCAAAAGCTAAACAAATATCATATATTTTTTCTACTCAAATCTTTTGAAGATACCATATTTGAAAATCAATTAAAGAAAATAGTTGGGCTTTAATCTCTTCTTTTTACCTCTCATTATTTTAGGCTCTTGAAAATGGTTTCTTTCCCGCAAAGGTTTTATCCTTTTGTATCCCTATCCTGTGAACCCTTATATATTCAATAAAAACCAACAAACTCAAGGGAAACGGTTCTTGCATGGATAAATCTCCCATAGTCAACAGATATTTATACGACAAGATTGACGGGAGAACATCTCACTAAGCTCAAGTATAACATATGGAATTATAATTCAAAAGAGCTCGTATATGTGTGTGTGGAGACATATGCAAAGTGAAACCATAAAGAAAATCAAAGTTGAAAAAACTCCATGCAAGCATGATTAAGAACAATCTAAGCATTAAAAGTCATAAATAAATGTCCTAGTCACATGAAAATTTGGAATGGAGTGGATTCAAACACACCAATATGCCACACAAAATGTGTAAAACTAAACTACACATAAACCAAAAATATTTTTTAGTTTTAAAACATTTTTCATGAATGATACCAATTTTAAAAAAAACAACTCAAAAGACAAACTAAATATTTTTGTATTTTTCAATATGTCCTAATAAATGAAAAATTAAAATACAAAAGACGCAAACCACATACAAATAGCAAACACATTTATCACGAGGTACAAATATTAGTGTATACAAACATTCGAACATAATCAACCAATAGATATAGCATGAGAAGTATCATGTGTAAGAATTTGAGAATCAACAAGTCTGTCATGTAAAGCCTTTAAATTAGATTTCCTAACCTAGATAGGTGTGACGTGACATTCTAGAGTTTTGGGAACATTGGTGACTTTAGGCTTAGACTTTCTATAAGTGTTTCAAATATCAAATCAAAGACGCCTAAGGTATATGTATGCTCAAAATAGTGATAACAATGGCAGCATATGAGTATACTATATATATAAGAGATTGTGGTGAGGAGAAGAGGGTTAAGACCGAAATATAAGTGGTTCAGCCAATTAGGCCTACATCCACTGTGCTAGTGTGTGATTAATATCACTACAAGAGGGAACTAATGGCCATAGATACAATCTCTTCGGCTTTCTCTCTCTACTATATATTTGGACAGAGTTTCAGCTAGGGTTGCCAATTTCGGATCCTTTACAAGGTAGAGTATGACCTCTATATATAGTGCCTGGGGGGTGTAAATGTACCCCCTAAGCATGCAATGAACATGTGCATGAGGATCGAACCAGTATGAGAATGACACATGGCTGATCTCATGTAGATAATGATGACCTCAATATTCCCTCATGTGAGGGGACTGATTCGATTATAACTGGTTGTGTACACGTGTTCCCAACAATACATATGCTGCTAAGGGCTCGGCCATGTGTGAATGGTCCCAACCTCGGCCAAGAAGAGGACGAGTTGGTGACATTGGCTCAGTGGGAGAGCTGAGGTAAGACATGTTAAGCTGTGACGTCGGCCTGGGCCATGGTAATGGTGGGAACGTCGACTGATCCTCAACCGAGATTGGTTATGATGATGGGGATGGAAACCTCGGCCTGAACCAAGCCGAGGTTGTAAGCCTTGGATGACCAGATGGATAATCTCCCCTGTAGATTACGGAGACCTCACTTGCCGAGGTAGCTAGTAACGTCGGCCATGGCCGACCTTGCCTGGGACAAGACCATTGGTTGTTGATCTAAGGCCCTTCCAACATTGGCCATCTCCATGGCCGAGGTTGATGTCTCTGGGCCGAGGGGGTACTTTTAGGGCATATCAATCACCCCTAGCCCTTAGTTTCCCGTGTGATCAGGGTGCCTAAGGGGTATATTTGCCCGAGGTTGGACTTCCTTAGGTGTTAATACCTTTTTGACAAGTGTCAGTTGCTAAAGTGTCTAGTGTGTCTGACAAGTGTAATGATTGCTGCCTTTTGGGCTCCCAAGGCAATGATGGGCATGGGATGTGTGTGGGGCTATTTGAGGGTTAAACCCTCATTTCCTTTCTCTTTCTTCCCCACTTCTTCATTTCTTCACCTGAAATTTTTTGCCTCTCTCTTTCTCTACAAGAGCTCTGGTTAGAAGTGCATTGGGTGGACTTTTCCTTGCCAACTCGTCCTCTCTTCTCATCATTCTCCATCAAGTACCTTCTATCATCCATTCATCTATGCTTTTTCCTGCCTTGTTCTTATTTTTTGCATTTTTTGGCGAGTTCTTTGGGTTTTCTGGTCATCGCTTGTGTTTTTCGGTGGCCCTGGTTCTTATTGTTCTTGGTTTCTTTTTGCTCAAAGTTAATAGTTTGATCTTCAATTTAATTGCCAATCCTATTTATTTAGGAGAGTCACAAGTGTAGGATCTGCCTCATATGCTTAGACCCCTTTACCAACTCTTAGAGGAATTCCCCTCTCTTAGGGAGAAGACCTTAGATAAAATTAGAAAAATAGAAAGAGCAGAAGAGGAAGCTCGTAGGGTAGAGGCATTTCCACTCATACCTATCTTTCCACCCCCTTCAAAGGTCATATACCCTGAGCCAGTCGAACCAGTTAAAACAGTAGAGGTCCCTAGTTGAACCTACCCCCATGTCTAAGTCTGAGTCGTCCACCTCAAACCCTATGTCTGTGGACTCCTTTAAAAAGGCCATGGACTTTTCCGCTCGCAAGGATCGAGTCCCTGATCAAGCCAAGGTTTCCAGTCGGGCCTCGTCTCACATGAGTTCAAGCACATCGCACTCTTCCTCCGACGTTGAGGTTGTAGGACCCAGCATGGATGTTCCTCCAATCCTTGAAGCCATTCCCCTCTCGGCCGTCATAGGAGCCGAGTTTGCTCAGAGGTTCCTAGGTGGCGCCCCATCGTCCGCTCAAGTTGATGTTGAACCGGATGATGATGATGGGGATGAGAGCGATGTTGACACCTCGGAGGCATCCGAGATAGAAAGCAATGTCACCGAGCTCAACCTTCTTGCCTTTAGGCTTCTATATTCCATTAGACCCTCCAAAAAACTCAGGAGACCTCTGAGGAAAGAGAGGGATTTTGGTGGCCGAGATGGAGAGATCTGCTTGTACGAGAAGATGTTCAAGTTGGGGTTTCGTTTGCCCATTCATCCCACCATTAGGGCCATACTTTCCTACATCAACTTAGCGCCTTCCCAACTATCACCCAATGCTTGTAGGGTGATAATAGGAGCTATTGTCTTATGGAGGGTAGTCCATCATTCAGACCTTCGTGTTCAGGTCTTCACCAGATGCTACATCCCTTCCTGTGCTAGGAATCATCCGAGTTGTTTCCATTTCTTAGCTCAGAAGTCAACTAAGAAGATGTTGTAGGTCACCCAAACTAGTAATCATAACTGGAAGCCATGGTATTTCTTTGCCTCGGGGTTATGGGAATTTGGCCCTTGTGTCCCCTCTTCAAACTTAGAGCCGAGAATACCCCTGAGATGGGGAAAGGTGTCAATGGCTGCCCAGGCTGACCCTGGGCTAAGCCAAAATAATCTTCAAAGAGTAAAAGACCTTCAAGATTAGGGGGAGCATGGTCTGTTGGTCAAGTTTGAACATCTGATGAACCCCTACTATCTCTCTAAGACTGGCCTTAGGGGGAGTCCTTTGACCGAGCTTCATAAGTGCTTATTTTATTATTTCAGCTAACTCAGACCTTTCCATTTGCAAAACGTCCTGAAGGAATCTCAGATGATATCTGGGAGATGTCTGCCCTAAGTCTCATAAAGCTGGTGAAGAGGGCAGGCTTGAGTGCACCCCCTCCTCCCCCACCGAAGAAGAGTGTCGGCACGTCCAAGGCTGACGCCATAAGAAAGAGGAAAACTACAACAACTTACCCTGAGGATCAGAGGAAGAGCAAGGCCCAAATGGCCATCCCCATATCCTCTGAAGATGCACTGGCTACTCATCTGGAGCAGCTAAAAATTAATGATAGTATTATAGGCCATAACCTTCAGGCGTTAGATTCCATCGGCTCTACTATGACCGATGCTGACAAATGCTTTTATTGCTCAATGGATACTCCTCTACTAGTTGAGTTCGGCCTTCACAGGTCCATTCAGGTAAAATTTTGGATTTTAATTTAATTCCGAAGTGTAACCTCTATTTTGAATTTGAACTTATACAGTTGATTTCTTGATTTGCAGGGCATCATTGCTATGCACCATCTTGCCAACTGGACTTTGAAGAAGTTACCTCTCATCGAGAAAGGCCAAGAGGCCGAGAAGGTGCAGGACACTCTGAACGCTGAGGTAGATCATCTGAAGTCTGCCTTTGAGGGGTCTGACAAGAAGGTTAAGCAGTTGGAGAAAGAGATCTCCAAACTTAAAAATGAACACACCTCTGCTCTGAAGGCCAAGGACGACGCTCTCCAGAAGAAGGTTGATGCTGCAGTGAAGGCAGCCCTTGAGAATGCTTCTAAGGGGATCCTGGATGATTACAAAGTCTCTGATGAATTCATCAGCTTTGTCTTTGAATACCTAGAAAGTGGTATTAAATCAACTGGCAAATGGGTGGCCGCTAAGGAGAAGGATTCAGGGAGCTTGAAAGCCTCTGACTTCATTGGTTTGGGTTTTGCTAATCCTTAATTTGACCAGGCCCTTCAAGAGGTCGAATAGGAAGATGCTTCCCCTGGAGAGACTGCGCCGCAAGATGTTACAGAGACTGAAGGTGCCAACCTCAGAGATGAAGGGGCCAAGGTGACCAACGTCGGCCAAAGGAATGAAGTCGAGGATGCCAACATTGTAGTTTCAAACCCTTAGGGAATTTTTATGAAGCCTTTTATACTTTTTCATTATGCATTTAAATTGTAAACTCTGATGACAAATTGGACTACCTTGTAGCTTGTAACTACTTTAATCTATATCTACCTCTAATGAGGGCTTTATTTCTTTATTTGGTGAATGTTCTCTGAATGATTCTCGTTGCCATGCCATGTGTGTTCAGCTCTGAAGTCTCAATATAATTTTTAACCAAATTAATGATGTTCAGGGTCTGAGGTCATCCAAGTATAATGTCTGACCTCAGACCTTGTCACCAAATCATGATGTTATAAGGTCTGACGTCATCAACTAAGATGTTATCCCTATAAATAATTTTCACCAACATAATGATGTTAAGGGTCTGAGGTCATCCAAGAATGATGTCTGACCTCAGACCTTGTCACCAAATCATGATGTTATAAGGTCTGAGGCCATCAACTAAGATGTTATCCCCATAAATAATTTTCACCAAATTAATGATGTTCGGGGTCTGAGGTTATCCAATTATGATGTCTGACCTCAGACCTTGTCACTAAATTATGATGTTATAAGGTCTGAGGTCATCAACTAAAGATGTTATCCCCATAATATTTTCACCAAATTAATGATGTCTAGGGTCTGAGGTCATCCAAGTATGATTTCTGACCTCAGACCTTGTCACCAAATCATGATGTAATATGGTCTGAGGTCATCAACTGAGATGTTATCCCCATAAATAATTTTCACCAAATTAATGATGTTCAGGGTCTGAGGTCATCCAAGTATGATGCCTAACCTCAGACCTTGTCACCAAATCATGATGTTATATGTTCTGAGGTCATCAACTAAGATGTTACCCCCATAAATAATTTTCACTAAATTAATGATGTTCAGGATCTGAGGTCATCCAAGTATGATATCTGGCCTTAGACCTTGTCACCAAATCATGATGTTCTATGGTATGAGGTCATCAACTAAGATGTTACCCCCATAAATAATTTTCACCAACTTAATGATGTTTAGGGTCTGAGGTTATCCAAGTATGATGTCTTACCTCAGACCTTGTCACCAAATTATGATGTTATAAGGTCTGAGGTCATCAACTAAGATGTTATCCCCATAAAATTCTACCATTCGAGCATAATGAACCAAGAATAGACATAGAAACCGATCTTCTCATTAATAATCTCTTTATAATATGATACATGTATATGAAAGCCCTGACAACATCATATGTAATACTTTTTTAGATGATCGGCATTCCAAGGATTGGAAAAAGGTTCCCCTTCGAGGTTCTCTATCCTGTAGGTCCCGGGTATAACCTCCTCAATCACTTTATAAGGACCATGCCAATTTGGGTGAAGCTTGTTTGCCTTCTGTAACATCTTCTTCAGCACTAGGTCTCCCACTGCTATGGGTCTTGATTTTACTCTCTGATTATAGAACTTTGTTGCTCTCTGTTGGTAAGTTGCTTACCTGATTTCTGCATCTTCCCTTTTCTCTTCAATCAAGTCTAGGTCGAGTCTTCTCTCCTCCCTATTCTTCTCAGGGTCATAAGTCTAAACCCTATGATTAGGGAGTCCTACCTCTGTTGGTATGACGGTCTCTGAGCCATGTGATAACATAAACGGGGTCTCCCCCATTGTTGTCCTAGCCATTGTTCTGTAGTCCCATAGCACAGGATAAACCTCTTCAGTCCATCTACCTTTAGCTTCTTCTAACCTCTTCTTGATCCTGTCAAGGATCATTCTGTTTGTGACTTCAGTTTGACCGTTTGCTTGAGGTCGGTTAGGAAAAGAGAAAAATTGCTTTATCCCAACTCTTTCATAGTATTTTTCCAAGGAAGAATTCTTGAACCGGGTCTCGTTGTCCGAAATGAGGGTGTTTGGGAGGCCATGTCTGCATATGATATTTTTCCAAATAAATTGGAAGGTCTTCTGCTCTGTAATCGTGATCATCGGCTCTACCCTACCCACTTGGAGAAGTAGTCAATGGAAACTATCAGAAATCGGTAATTATTTGCAGCTCTTAACAGGGGACCCACTAAGTCAATTCCCCATACTGCGAATGGCCAAGGGGAACTAATTGACATCATAGGCTGATGAGTTTGATGTGGGATTTTAGAGAATCTTTTACATTTGTCGCACCTCTTCACGTAGGCTGCAGCATATTTGGCCAAGGTCGACCACCAATATCCTTACATGATAATCCTCTTCGCCAAAGGTCTACCTCCTATGTGACTGGAGCAAGAACCCTCATGTACCTCCTGTAAGACATAGGGAACTTCTGTGGGATGAACGCATCTGAGGAGGGGTAATAGGAATCCTTTCCTATACAGGACATCTCCTACTATTGAGAACTTTGCATCTCTGTACCTCAGTTTCCTCCACTCTAACTTTCACTCCGGTAGCACCCCCTCTCTGATATATCTGATAAGGGGATCTATCCATGAGTCCCCTAGGTTCAAATTGAGGCAAGGGTTACTGGCCTCTTCTTCTTCAATGGTCACTCTGGGCAAGATCTCAACAGGGTCTGTCCTTCTGATATCTGTCCTCGTTGCTGAAGCTAGTCTTGCTAATGATTTTGCATGACTGTTATTTTGCCGAGGTATTCTTTTCATCTTTACCTCTTCGAAACCTTCAAGTATCATTCTCACCCTCTTTAGGTATTTGGCCATCCTTTCATCCTTGGCTTCATAAACCCCCAATACTTGATTAATAACCAACCTTGAGTCACTGTGAATGAGGAGTTGTCTTATCCCAAGGGTCCTTGCTAAGGAGAGGCCTGCTATCATGGACTCGTATTCTGACTCGTTGTTTGATGCCTTGAAGTTAAACCTTAGGGCGTATTCAATATTGGTACCATCCGGGGCTGAAAGTATAATCCCGGCACCGCTTCCACTATCGCAAGAAGACCCATCGACGAAGAGGTTCCAGATGTCTTTATCTGACGAGAAACCCTCTTCTATCATGACTCCTTGCCTGAAAAGGTATCGATCTTCCTCATTCTCGGCTATTCCATCTCTGGCTCCCTTGGATATAACCTCTTCCGGGTCTCAGAAGACGTTGCTATTTGGCCTTTCCATAGTCTCTAGGTTATTCTCAACCTCGACCTCTTCCAATGTGAACTCTGCGATAAAATCTTCCAGTGCCTGCCCTTTAATAGCCACCCTGGGATGATAAGTAAGGTCATACTCCCCTAGTTCAATGGCCCATGCCATCAATCTGCCCGACTTCTCAGGTTTATGGAGGACCTGTCTTAGTGGGGAGTTAGTGAGGACGACCATAGAATGGGATTAAAAGTAGGGCTTCATCCTCATAGAAGCATGTATTAAGGCGTAGGCTAACTTTTCCATCCGAGGGTAATTCTGTTCAGATCCCTGAAGGGCCTTACTATTGAAGTATACTGGCCTTTGAACCCCAACATCCTCTTGTACAATGGCCACACTTATAGCCGATTCAGAGACTGCTAGGTAAACGAATAGCCTCTCTCCCGCTATTGGCCGAGATAAGAGCAAGGGAGATACAAGGTAGGACTTGAGTTGGTCAAAAGCCACATCACACTCTTAGTCCCATTCTAAGGCCTTTCTAAGCACCTTAAAGAACAGAAGACACTTGTCGGTTGCCCTGAAAATAAATCTGTTGAGCGCAGCTACTCTTCCAGTGAGCCTATGAATGCCCTTGATACTCCTTGGTGTCTTCATGTCAAGCAAAGCCTTGATTTTCTTAGGATTCGCCTCTATTCCCCTCTGATTGACAATGAATCCGAGAAATTTCCCATCTCCTACCCCAAAGACACACTTCGCAGGGTTGAGATTCATTCTGTATAAGTCCATGGTATCGAAGGTCTTTTCTAGGTCTGCCATGTGAGTGCAGGCCTTTAAGCTTTTCGTTAGCATATCGTCTACGTACACATCCATATTCTTACCTATTTGAGCCTCAAACTTCTTATTCACACGACATTGGTATGTTGCCCCTGCATTTTTTAATCCGAAGGGCATAACCTTGTAGCAATATGTCCCTTTGTCCGTGATGAAGGTTGTCTTCTCTGAGTCTTTGGCATCCATGAAGATCTGGTTGTAGCCTGAATACGCGTCCATGAAGCTCATGGGATCATGTCCTGCAATTGCATCTACCTTCTGGTCGATCCAAGGTAAGGGATAACTGTCTTTTGGGCAAGACTTATTCAGGTCGGTGAAGTCTACGCACATTCTCCATTTTTCGTTGGCTTTGGGCACAATGACTGCATTCGATAGCCACTCCGGATATATGACTTCTCTGATAAACTCAGCCTCTTCCAACTTCTTGACTTCTTCCCGGATGACATCGTACTTCTCCCTAGAGTATATTCTTCATCTTTGTTTAATTGTCCTAACATCCTTAGTCACATTCAGCTTGTGACACATAACCTTAGGGCTGATGCTAGGCATGTCCGCGTGACTCCCAGCGAAGACACTTTGCCTCTTCCTCAGGAAGTTTATCAGTTCTTCCTTGATTTCTGCCTTTAAGGCTTTGCCGACCTGGACATTTTTTTTTACTTGTCCTCATTGAGGTTGATGGATTCTACCTCTTTCGCAGCCTCTCCTTTCTTCAATTTCGTTTCATCTCTGGGGTCGAGTGTATCAATGTTATATGTGGTAGTTGCTATCTTATGAGCCTCTCTCTCTTCAGTCGAGTTGATGTAGCATTCTCGTGCTATGGTCTGGTTACCCTACACTTCCCCTACCCCATAGGGGGTCGGGAATTTTAGTATATGGTGGACCGTCGACAGTACAGCCTCAAACTCCTTAAGGGCTACTCTTCCTATGATGAGGTTATAGGCCGAGAAGATGTTTTCGTCCATAATGAAAAAATTGATCTTCCGGGTTAACCTCTTAGGCCACTCATCGCCCATTCGTACGTCCATCTCATACATGCCCAATGGATGGACCTTTTCATCGCTGAACCCCATTAATGGATGAAGATAGGGTACCAGCCTAGCTCTGCTAAGGCCTAGGCTTTTGAAGCAGGGTCAGAACATCACATCTGTTGAACTTCCTCCATCTATAAGAATTCTTTGCACCTCACATCCATGAACTCTTGTTGTGATTACCAAAGGGTCATCATGTGGAGCTAGGATGCCTTTGAAGTTGAGTCGGGAGAACCCGACTATGAGAGTGTCCATATCCACCTTCTTTCTCTTCTGCATTGTCTCAGAAGACATTAGATTTACTATTTCAAGTTAGGTCACTGACTTGGCCTCTACCACATGAGCTTTCTGGTCAGCCACTTCTGAACCACCCTCTGCAAGTCCTTCGCATATGGTGTTAACACCAAAGGATATCATACCAACCCTCTTCACGGGGGTGTTGTCGTCCTTTGGTGGGAGGTTAGGATCGTCTTCATCATCACCATCTCTTCTTGCTGTGGTATCGTCACGACACCTATCATGTCTCTTCTTTTTGGGGTCATCTCTTCCCCTTTTGAGAGCTTTGCCATCAATATATTTCCTCAACTTTCCCGACTTCAACATCTTCTCGATCTCATCCTTTAAGGTGAAGCATTTGTCTGTTATATGGCTATAGTCTTGGTGGAATTCACACCATAAGTTCTGATTCCTCTTATGGGGAGGAGCCTTCAGCTTCTCTGGCCATCATAGGGACCGGTTATTCTTGATCTCATCGAGGATATGTTTGCAGCTTACAGTAAGAGGGGTATAATGTGCAAACTTATCATCAGCTGTCCTCTTCTTTCCATCCTTCTTTCTTTAGAACTTTCCACTGCTACCACCATTCTCGTCTTCATACTTAGCGGCCATAGCCTCTTCAGCGTTCATGACCCTTCCTGTAGTTGCCAATAGCTCCGCCATGGACTTTGGAGGGTCTTCCGCAAGTTTCCACAATAACTTCCCTTTCTAAAGACCTCCTATGAGGGCGGTCATGGCAATATTCTCTTCATAATCTTCAACCTCAAGTTTTTCTTTATTGAACCTGGCGATGTAGTCTCTTAGGCTCTCGTTCTTGCCTTACTTGACATACAACAGATGGGTGGTCTTATTTTGAGGTCTTACCCCAAAGCAAAAATTGTGAATGAACCATTCAGCCAAGCCCTTAAAGTTCTCAATTGAATTCTTCGAAAGAGAAGTAAAACATATGTGCGTAGCTCCCGTCAAAGTCCCGGAGAAGGCCCGACATTTTATCTCATCTGGTATTGAGTAAATGTCTGCTGCTAACTAGTATATCTCAATATGATGTACTGGATTGGTGCTACCATCATACTTGGGAGTCACTGTAGGCGTATTGAACTTGGTTGGGGTAGGGAAACTCACTATCTTAGCCACGAATGGAGAGCCTTCTGAGAAACCTCTTTACAGTGGATCCCAAATTTTGATGAGGTCTTCTATCTTGTCCTCAAGGCATTGGATGGAGTCATTCCATGGTCTAGAAAAGTTGGCTTGGCCGAGGTTGTCCCCAGCCACCTCCAAAGGATGGACTGAGGGTTCCCCAGCCGAAGCACAGTGTTTGCTCTTAACCTCTTCTTGGTCTCTTCCTCGTCCCGGTTGAGGCCGATGTTATCTCTCTTCCCTTTGTGAGTCGGCTTCACTTATCGACCTCTATAACCTTTATCTTAGGTTGTTTACTGGGCTGAGCCTTTTAAAGGCTGAACTTTGCTCAGTTGATCAAAATCTAATCCTCGTTGTTGGGCTTCTTCACCTCTTCTGCCCCTATAACCTTGGCTCCGTTGGATAGGACGAACTGTATTATTTGAAACCTCATACGGCTCCCAAAAATCTTCCGGGACATCTTTCGCCTCTAGATCATCATACTTATCCTCAGGGCAAGGGTTTCCTCACCTCCCCAGACGTAAGCGCCTAGGGTCAGCAACGTCCCTCCTCCGCTGGGGCGTAGGGTGATCCTTTTGCGGTGCCTGGGGTGGTCCCCTGGCTTCTGGATGTGCCTAGACAGCCGCCGGTGTAATCATCTCCGATGAGACTCCAAGTGGCCTCATCATATTTTGGCTGAGCTGTGCGAATTGCTCCTGCATCGCTTGTTGCGTTGCAGCCAAAGATCTAAGGCTGCGGCCACCTCTGCCATTTTGGATTGGGGCGGTGTCTGGATGGAGCTAGGTCCACCAGCCCCAGGCGACGGTATAGGTGGTGGTAATTCCGGTGCCATGTGTTAGAACAAAAGAACTGGTGTAGTAGATGAGCTTGATACCTTACATGACCTCTTTCAATGGTGAAACAGCTCCACGCAAGGGGTGAGGCCTGGTTCACCACCAGAGTCTCCGGTGAGGTTAAGAAAACAAACTGGAAGAGACAACTTCTCGTTCCCATAGACGGCGCCAAGCTGATGATGCTGGAAATAGCACCACCAGTCAAGGTGTTTGTATGCTCAAAATAGTGATAACAATGGCAGCATATGAGTATACTATATATATAAGAGATTGTGGTGAGGAGAAGAGGGTTAAGACCATAATATAAGTGGTTCAGCCAATTATGCCTACGTCCACTGTGCTAGTGTGTGATTTATATCACTGCAAGAGGGCACTAATGGCCATAGATACAATCTCTCAAGCTTTCTCTCTCTACTGTATATTTGGACAGAGTTTCAGTTAGGGTTGCCAATTTCGGATCCTTTACAAGGTAGAGGATGCCCTCTATATATAGTGTCTGGGGGGTGTAATGTACCCCCTAAGCATGCAATGAACATGTGCATGAGGATCGAACTAGTATAAGAATGGCACCTGTTTGATCTCATGTAGAAAATGATGACCTCAATATTCCCTCACGTGAGGGGAATGATTTGGTTATAACTGATTGTGTACACGTGTTCCCAACAATACATATGTTGATAAGGGCTCGGCCATGTGTGAATGGTCCTAACCTCGGCCTAGAAGAGGATGAGGTGGTGATATTAGCTTAGTGGGAGAGCTAAGGTAAGGCATGTTGAGCTGTGACGTCGTCCTGGACCGAGGTAATGGTGGCGTAGCAGGAACATCGGTTGATCCTCAGCTGAGATTGGTTATGATGATGGGATGGTAACCTCGGCCTGAACCAAGCCGAGGTTGTAAGCCTTGGATGACCAGATGGATAACCGCCCTTATGGATTACGGAGACCTCACTTGCCGAGGTAGCTAGTAACGTCATCCATGGCCGACCTTGCCTGGGACGAGACCACTGGTTGTTGATCTAAGTCCCTTCCAACATCGGCCATCTCCATGGCCAAGGTTGATGTCTCTGGTCCGAGGGGGTACATTTAGGGCATATCAATTAAATCTATCAAAAGTACAGTCTTCACTTTAGTAGTAGAAGCATTTGGAATATCAAAGCCAATTCTACACTCGTTATCTTTGATTCAGACGGTGCCTAACATTCTATCCAACATCTTCGTCCTAGATTACAAATCAAATTTGACATGACTCGAGTCTCTCAATATTTCTTCTATCTCCTTTTCCTAGTGTTGAATAAACGCCTAGAGTCTTTAAACTCAAGAAGATCCTTATTCAAAGCCTCCATCCAACTATGGGGGAAATCTCTATCACCCTCAACATACTCGAGCTTTTCTCTAATATTCCTATCACATGTCCTAAGATCATCAATCAAAATACTCTCATCATCCCCTATGTCACGTTCTTTCAACCTAGAAACTAACTTCAAGTTTTCCTTTTTCACTTTTAATGTTTTTTCATACAACTCACGGAAGGCAACTTGGAGTTCATTTTCCTCATTCTCTTCTTCATCTCCACTCTCTTCACCATCAATCACTAGGGAATTATGGCCTCAAAAGTGTCATGCTCAGAATTATCTTCATGGGAAGATTTCTCATTGGGGATCTCATGACTAGACATGAATGCTATCTAGTTATGCTCAATGGAAGAATCCAATTCCTCTTCCGGATCACTATTAATAAAGGTGACACTATACACCTTAGGTTTCTTTCCCTCCTTCCTTAGTTTAGTCGAACACTCAGCTTCCTTATGTCTATAACCCTCACAACCAAAGCATCTATCTGAATCATTCTCTTCAAATTATCATTATGAATTTTAGAGAATTGATTCGCCTTGTTATACTTATTTTTTACAAACTTCTTTACATCTTTTGATTGTTTTTAAAACATAACAAATTTTATGAACTTCTTTGTAAACATGTCCATATCATCAAAATTGATACCAATCTCATCATCTAAAATAAGTGTTTTCTCCTTTCGAGCTTTCAATGCAATGCCCTTAATTTTCTTCTTTGTTTTTGAGTAAAATATGTGAAGCTCATAAGTTTGAAGGTCTCCTACAAGATCTTCAAGTTTCATAGAGTCCAAAGTACGCAAGGAATTCAAAAATATCACTTTTAAATTAAATCTTTAAGGCAATGACCTTAAGATTTTTTTGATTATTCAGTTTTCGAGTATTTTCTCTCCCAAATTAAAAGACGAATTCACAATATCAGACAATTTAGCATAGAACTCATCAAAGGTTTCACTCTCCTCAATCTTGATGGTTTCAAATTGAGTGGTGGTGAGGTTTTAGAGTTTAGAATCCTTAAGATCGCTAGTTCCTTCATGGGTGAGTTGGAGTATGTCCTAAGCCTCTTTAGACATTTCATAAGTCATAATACGATGGAACCACTCCGACGTGACTAAACAAAACAGAGTATTTAATCCACGCAAGTTATAATTTGCTAACCTATGCTCATCCTCACTCCAGGATTCTATGGGTTTGGGAATCCTATATTCACCAGTCAAGGTTGTGGGTAGGGACCAACCATTAAGAACCGTTGTCCATACCCGCTCATCTATCACCTTAAGTCCTTATTTCATATGCCTTTTTTAGTATGTATTATTAGACACATCAAACATCGATGCCTTAGAAATTGAATGACCTTTTGAATAAAAACCACCAAATTTCATGCTTAAACACGGATCTAAACACGATGACTTAGTGTTCTAGCTCTGATACGAATTTGAAGGTCCCGGGAGGGTAGGGTCTGAACAATAAAAGTCAATATTTTAATTTTTTTCAAATTAAATATAAAACCTTAAACAGAATTAACCCAAATGAAACTTTGCACCAATTTCAATTAGAGTTGTTGTGATAAAACAATTTATCAAATCTTATCTTAATCTAAAACATGTATCTAGGTGATATTAGATAACATAAATAAATCAATTGCATAACACGCCGATGTAGGCTGAAAACCCATAATGGGGAAAATCTCGGATGATTCAGCCACGTAAATTCACTATGAATCGGATTTACACGTCTATAAATGACTTATTCAACGACTCAAGACCCTCGTAAGCCTTGACATGTATTCTATCTTCAACCGCCCTTCCCCAGTGACAATTCATGAGTCCACCCATGAAAGTTTCCACAATGTGCGAGTCCACACACGCCTCGATACCCATCGATCCAGGCTCAATAATTGTCAATGGATAAGAACACGGAATCCACCACTTTTTTATCGTAACACCACACCACGGAGTCCACCGTTTGTAAACATATTGTGTGATGAGTCCACCGCAAAAACTTTTCTCTATCAAGATGATGAGAGAAACAAACTATGGTTCCCACAAATAAGATCTCAAAGCATATAAAAAGATAAAACGTGGATCTTAAACACTTTGGCTGAAACTAGGGTTTGGGAAATTTTTGATATGTATAGGAAAATATTTTCTCCGAAAGTCTCTCTAAAAATAAATGCTTGAACCCCTTTATATAGAAAACACATTTTTTAGGCGGCACATTTTTCGAGAAAGGTTGTTTGAACAAAAATAAGATCTCTTTTGAACGAAGCTACAATCTCGTTTAAACCAAATCAAACCTCGTTCGAACTAACAATCAATCTCATTCGAACGAGATTGAAACGAGTTTTATTCTATAAACAGATAAAATTTGTTTGATGTTTATTTAAAGTTCGTTTAAACGAATTGCCATTCTCCTTAGAAGGAAACCCTAAAATCGTTCGAACGAATTTAAAACAAGAAATATCTTTCTTTTAAAAATAGCTCCGAACAAATTTGTAAAAACAATCACCCAAACATAAAATTTTTAAGGATCAAAATTAATATGTATTCATACATGAGAGATCCTAGGAAACATGAAGACGAAATGTGGCACAAAAAATGGTACAATATGTAATCTCTGAGGCTTTGACACTACGTCTTCAATCCACATTATAGACTTGAAAAATCAACAACTCAAATCCTAACTTATGACTAAAAATATTTTATATAGAATTAAGCTAATAAATATAAATTGACTCAATTGAAAATTTGTCCTTACACCTAGGTCCACGAGAAAAGTGGAAGATCATCATATTATTGAGGAAAAAAAGGATAATTAGAGTTATAGGTTTGCTAGATGAGACTCAAAATCGTCATGATTGAAGTGCAATTAAATATCCAAAAATAGGGCGATGTTATCTCTATTTATAAGTACAAGGTTCCTACAAATCTAGGACTTTTATTTTGATCTTATCTCTGGGATGGTAGATTTGTGTTAGATTTAATCGCGTGTGATTTATTCTGATATTTCCAAATTATGATTTATCCCTTACTTAGTATTCGTCTCACTGCACCGCTTTAATACCTAGATTCCACATGTCATGATCGGATAAGTCTACCTACAGTATTCAATTGTGTTTCACAGTTATAAAGGATGTTGCATTATCGACTACGAAAGTAAATTATGTGCCGATAATGGAAGTTAACAATGATATGATTTGGGTACTAGGACTGTTAATATAATTAGTATTCTAACATGCGAGGATTGTCTAGCACAGGGACAACAAATAAAAATAAATTATAGTGGTACTCAACTTCAGTGGGTATTCAATCTTAAAAGGCAAAAAATTCTTACACATAATGTTCATTGATGGAAGTTAAGTCTGGAGGATAAATATGTTTCAAGATTTAGAATTCTGCAATTGGTCTCTATGTGGGAGATTGGTATAGTGTTTGACTAATTAAAATATGTGCGGCCGAAAGTATTAGTGTGTTTGCTATCACGTGGGATACTCATTCACCTAATTGTTGGATGATAGAAAGAATTTTGAAATCTAATGTTAATTGAAAACACATTAGGCTACTATTAGGCACGTAGTGAATTGAATACCACATCCACTACATTGTCCCATATATTTAGAGTTAGCATATTAGAAAATTCACCATTGAGAAAAGGTGTAGCTAAAGCAATGAAGACTCAAAAAGTGTTTGAGAGAAAAATACTAAGAGTGAAAGAGTGATCCAATAAAGTGTGCATCAGTGCTAGTTATTTTTTAGTGAAAAGGGGTGTGAGTTATGAACATAGAAAAATTCACAAACCACATAAATATTTGTCTTGTACGTTCGTATGTTTTTTCTTGCACTTTTATTCTCATGTTAATTTTCTGACAGTGTAATTTTTAATTATGTCCCAAATAGCGGTGTTTCCAAACATGTTGTTCTTTATTATTATCTTGAGGCATTGAATCCCGAGGTATTGGCAAAACTATTAAAGAAATTAATAGGTGTTAATTTTTTAACATAAAAGATTGACTACTATGAGTGGGAGAAAATAAATAAAGATATATCATTTAAAAATGGAAGAGAGCATAATAATAGAATAAGGCACAAGTGTTTCACAATCTTACAACTTACATAGATTATCTATCTTGACGTGGAACTTGAACTTGTCCATGAGCCTCCAAGTGAATCGAGTCTCATAAATTTATCTAAATAGTAAACTATATATTAAGCCCTTAAAGTTTTAAGTTGTGTCAATTTAGTCCTTAAAGTTTAAATTGTGTCTATCAAGCCCTTAAAGTTTGATAAGTGTGTTCAATCAGTCCATAAATTTTTACCTTGTACAATAAGATCCTAAAGTATTTAAAAGGTATACATTTAACCCTTGTTTATTTTCAGTAATATTACAAAAGTTTATCGTATATGTTTTAATTTTTCACATATTTGTGGCCATCCGAGAGATCTTTAATAACGGACTGATCACCTGGTATTTAATTAGGCGGGGAGTAACAGATGGTATCAGAGCATCAGGTCCTAGTGTCCATAGGATCTATACGACCTATTATGAATTCTGCGTATAGTTCTTGTGATATAGAGCCCTATTATTAGGACTGTTGCTTTTATCTTTACGTATTTGAGATAACGTGCTTATGCTATTAAACATTGTATAAACTGTGTACTTATACAATTAGATCTATTTTCAGATGCCACCGAGGAGAAAGAGACCAACTAGGGCAGCAGCCATGGATGAGGTGAGGGAGTCTCACCAGGAGCCACAGGAGGTTCCTCAGCCACAGCCACCACCAGAGATGATCTCAACGGCATAGGTGGCATAGATTATAGCCCAAGTTATCAACACATCTATGACAGCGCTGATCGTTCATTTCCTATATCCCCAGTAGCAGCAGCCAGTGGCAATGGTGGTTCAGGCCCAGACAAGGCCATCTACTTATCAGAGAGTTAGAGAGACGTTTCAGAAGGACCACCCACCCGAGTTTTAGGACAGTTCTGATGTGGTAGAGGCGTGTCAATGGAAGAAGAATATATAGCATAATCGGCACATGGTGGAGTGTAGTGAGACATAGAAATAGATGCTAGATATTTTTAGACTTGATGGGGTGTCACTATAATTATGGGAGTTAGTTGCCACCGTTGAGGAGAGAGATATGGTGACAATTACTGAGTTCTGGGTGCTGTTTGACCTTAAGTACTTTTCGCCAGCAATGGAGACTGAAGTACGGAAAAAAATTCAATGGGGTGACCGCTCTGTAGTAGAGTATGAGGAGGAGTTCACCCGTCTGGATAATTTTTTGCTAGACGAGGTGAGAAACGAGGAATGAAAGAACAAAAAATTCATGGATGGATTATCCAGGAGGATCAGGCAACACTTAATTGGTAACCCCACATTGGTGACGTATACAGATGTCATCAATGCCTCTTTATTACACTTCCAAGAGAATAGCTTCCACTTGAAGGGAAACAAATGAGGAGGTGAGCTGAGTCAACTGGTCAAGGCAAGTGGGGGTAGTGTTAGTAGAGCATCACAATAGGCAGGCAGGAAACAGGGGAAGGATTCCCAATAGGGGGATCATGCCAAGAGGTTCAGGTCAAGGGGATACCGGCCAGAGGGCCAGGGATACAGGCAGGGTCAACAAGGCCCTAATCAGCAATAGTAGGTTCCTCAGGGCTATCAGGGCTAAGGGAACCATGGAGGTGTCCAGCAGCGTCAAGGTCATCAAGGACAGCATCAGACCCATCCTCGATAGGGCCAGCAGGGCCAGAGGTAGAGACCGTTTTCAGGACAATGTTTTATATGTGGCCAGAAGGGTCATAATAAGAAAAATTTCTCACAGTTGGGCAGGGCATAGCAGCAGGGTGCCCAATAGGGGTAGCGGGCTCCATTACCTCTAGTACCAGCACCAACACGCCCAGCCCCACAGCAGCAGCATCGTCAGATGCACTACGGGCGTGTATATAATGTTTGGGATATGCTTATGTTGTCAGACCCTCAGGCGCTTCTAGCAGCCGAGGGTACGCGCACCCTCAGGCGCTATCTCTTTTATACGAGCACATCACACACCTTTATTGATACTAGATTTGCGTGAACATTCAACCTTTTAGAGACAACTAGCACGCGCCTTATGTTTATAGAGTCACCATTGGGCAGTGGATCACTTATACACTCTGTATGTAGTGGTGTGGATATTATTTTAGGGAGTTTGAGCTTAGCATTAGATCTTCTTATGCTAGACATGAAAGGATATAATATCATCCTAGGTATGGATTGGTTGGTAGGATACAGGGTGACAGTAGACTGTTATGAGTTCTCCATTTTAGGTTAAGAGATGTTCTTAGTGGCGATGCCTTTTCTCGAAGGAGGGTCGTGCACCCACCTATACTATATTAAGGAGGAGACCTCACAGGAGGTAGTCATTCTGAAAGACTCGGTTCCAGTTGTAAGAGATTTTGAGGATGTATTTCAGGAGATATCGGGGTTACCACCCAACTGAGAGATCGAGTTTGCTATCGACCTCGCACCAGGTACGAGGATGATTGCTCGAGCACCATAGCGCATGGCCCCTGTAGAGATGTGAGAGTTTAGGTAGCAGATTTAGTAGCTTTTGGGGTAGGTTGCATTAGGCGGATTACATCTCCTTGGGGTGCATCGGTGTTATTTATAAAAAAGAGGGATGTTTTTCTTCTCTTGTGTGTGGATTACAGGGAGCTAAATAAGGTCACGATACGGAATAAATATCTATTATCGAGGATCGATGACCTATTTGATCAGTTGAGAGGGGCCACATACTTCTCAAATATTGATTTGAGATTTGAATACCACAAGTTACGCATTCAAGAAGAGGATGCTCCCAAGACTGCTTTCTTGTTGCGGTATGGGTTGTACGAGTTCAGGGTGATGCTATTTGGGCTCACCAATATGCCAGTAGTGTTCATGAATATCATGGATAGGGTATTTAGGGAGTTTTCGGACCAGTTCGTAATCGTGTTTATAGACGATTCATGTCTACTCTCATATTGAGGAGGAGCACACGAAGCATTTGCGTAAGGTCTTGCAGACACTCCAGGATTATCAGTTGTATGAGAAATTCAGGAAGTGTGTACTTTGTCTATGGGAGGTATAGTTTCTTATCCACATCGTATCTGATAAGGGTATTGTAGTGGATCCGAGTAAGGTATTGACGGTGAGGGAGTGGGGACAGTCCACAACACCGACAGAGATTCGCAGCTTCTTGGGGTTGGTCGGGTATTATCGTTGCTTCATTAAGTGATTTTCAAAGATTGCGGGTCCATTGACGAACCTGACTAGCAAGGGGATACATTTTTGTGGAATGATCATTATAAGATAGCCTATGATGAGATAAAGGATAAGCTGATGTCAGCACATGTACTTGCATTGCCTAGGAGTGGGGTAAAGTATCGGGTCTACATGAATGCATCCCTACAGGAACTTAGGGGTGTATTGCACCAGGAGGCAAGGGCCATAGATTATGCGTCTCGAAAGCTTAAGACCCATAAGAAGAATTACCACACCCACGACCTTGAGTTAGCAGTGGTGGTGTTTTCTCTGAGGATATGGAGACACTATCTATTAGAGGAGCAGTTTACATTGTTCATAAATCATAAGTCACTTCATTATCTCTTTACACATAAGGATATGAATATAAGGCACAAAGGATGGCTAGAATTTGTGAAGTATTACCAGTATGATATACAATATCATCCTGGTAAGGCTAATGTGGTAGTAGACTGTTGAGCTAGAGACCCACCTGGGTGTCGGCAGAAGTCTAGAAGGAAAAGTGGAGTGAGCTTTGATAGGATGATGAGGTTGCCAGAGAGAGCATGTAAGCTTTAGCTATCACCCCCGAGATTATCATGCGGGTAGTGAAAGCACATACGGAGGATCCATACTATCAGGATATAGTGCGCCAGTTATTAGCTGAGGGTATAGATTCTTACTCGATCAGCTCAGGGGGAGGCTTACATTTTAATGGGAGACCAGTTGTGCCAGTGGATGAGTACTCAAGGCATGCGATTATAACTGAGTCACACGGATCGAGGTTTACTGTAAATCCTAATGGGTATAAGATGTACCAGTGCATGTGGAGATAATGAGACATAACAGAGTTTGTCTCAAAGTGTGTCACCTGTCAGTTAGTTAAGGTAGACCACCAGAGACCTTCAAGGATGATACATCCATTGGATATTCCAGCGTGGTAGTGGGAAAGTATTTTGATGGACTTTATTACGGGACTGCTGACGTCATAGAGGAGTCATGACTCCATTTGGGTGATAGTGGATCGGCTGACCAAGGTGGCCCATCTCTTGCCAATTCATACTGATTTTGAGACGATGCAGTATGCACAGTTGTTTATAGTGGAGATAGTTAAGCTGCACAGGGTACCAGTCAAAATTATATCCATTAGAGAGAAGATATTTGTGTCTTAATTCTGGCAAAGATTTTAGGAGTTCATGGGCATTGACTTACGACTGAGTACCACATACCATCAATAGACAGATGGAAAGATTGATAGGGTCAATAAATGTTAGGGGATAAGTTAAGGATGTGCATTTTGGACTTCGAAGGAGGATGGGAGCGATATCTTCCATTGGTAGAGTTTGCTTATAACAACTCTTGCTAATTTATCATCGGTATGGCACCGTTTGAGGCTCTTTATGGGAGACCTTATCATTCTCCCGTTTGCTGGTTAGTGATGGGGGATGACAAGTTATTCGCATAAGAGATGATACAGGAGACGACTACCAAGATCGATCTAATTTGGGGATGTATTTGAATAGCTCAGGACTTGCAGAAGAGTTATGTTGATGAAGATCGGAGGCACATAGAGTTAAAGGTTGGGGACCAGGTGTTGATATATGTGTCTCCTATGAAGGGGGCTATGAGGTTTAGCAATAAGGGTAAGCTAGGTCCGATATATGTGCGACCTTTTTCAATTATTAAGAGAGTGGGATCAGTGGCATATAGATTGGGATTACCAAAGAATCTTCAGCGGACACATGGCGTGTTCCACATGGCATCAGTGAGAAGTATAGGTGGAGCGAGAGATCTTTTTGGAACGGTCCACTCGAGAAGATTAATTTGTAGTCAGACGTCTCATATGAGGAGAGACTATTAGCTACTCTGGATCGTAGTGAACGAAAGTTGCGGTCTAAGGTTGTACAATTAGTCAGGGTTCAGTGGGGACACCAAAGCATTGACGAGTCAACATGGGAGCGAGAGGATGATATGCGAGAATAGTATTCAGAGTTATTCACTACAGGTATGACCAAATTTTGGGGATGAAATTTCCTATAAGGGGGAAGTATGTAATACCCTATATTTCTGCGTATTTAAAATTTATTTAATTCAGTAGTAGATTCATTTATTTTAAATTACTCGAGCGAAGTAATTTAATGGAATTAAATAAAAATGTGGTTATTAAATATTAATCAAGAGAAAGAAATATTGGTTAATATTATGTGTTAAAAATTTTACTAAGTGAATAGTAAATGAGTTATGGAAATTATTACACGTCAGGGTGAAATTAACGAAATTGAATTTATCTCAATCGAGTATCGCGTGTAGACTAAATTGAGGTCAAGATAGGAAAATTGTGTAGAGTGACTCAGATGATGACTTCGAAAGGATTGAGAATACCCGGGGTGTCAGTTGGGTCCCGGGGCAATTTTAGACTATACCGGCACCATATAGGGGCATTTTAGTCATTTAGGAAATAAGGGTTAGGAGACCTACGAATATCTAACTCCTTTATCATCATATAGAGGTTAAAGGCTAGGGTTAGAAAGATAAAAATTCTAGAGAGGTCATTGGAGAAGGAGGAGGGTCCATTCTTGAAGCTTAAGAGAGAGTCCTTGAAGGATTAAACCTTTTTCTTGTATCCTTATCATACCAGGAGTGTGGATTGGAAGGGAAAGAAACCTTTAGCAACTCAAATCATGATATCAGACCCTAATGATCAAAGGTAAGTGTTTATTTGCAATTCTTTCGAGGTTATAATGTCCATGTTGTTAGGGTTTCAAAATATAATGATTTAAATTGATATTTTTGGAAGAAAATAATTATTTGAATGCATGTTTGGGTATGAATGGCATTTAGTATCATTTAATATCTGTAAAGGATTAGAAATCAGAGATTATGTGTTAATGATCACGAGTTTAATCTTGGTTTTATATGAATATAAATGGAGAATATTGAAACCTATGATTTTTTATGAGTAAATGACTCAGTCTTGTTTGTATGGAAATCTTAATGTTTTGAGGTTCAATTTTCTTTAGAAACCATCCTAATTCGTGCAAATTTGGTTTGGGACAATTGGTTTCAAGTTTGGTGGAGAAACAGGAGAGTTATGTTAATGACAGTGGTGAAAAATGAATTTACGTGGGGGAAGAAGATGATCTAGTATAAAACGAATCAATTCGGCCCAAGGGTGAATAGATTCGGTAGGGCAAATCGATTCGGTTTGCCCAGAATTGCTTATTTTGCCTATTTAAGCCTTTAAACTTTGTGTAAATGATTGGGTGACGTTTGGGGCCTCTTTAAACCATTATGATGGAGTTATGGGATTACAGTAGGTCCTTGGTAGGAGCAGATATTAGTCTTATTAAAAGAGAGTTAAAGCTAAATTTATTTTGGCTTAAATAGTAAAGTAATTAATTCGTGAGAATGAGAATAAATTACGAATGTTTCAAACAAACTTCTGAAGTAGACCAGTAGGTAAGATTGATGTAGCTACTGAATTCATAGAAGCGATAACTGGGACCCTTAGAGTAAAGAATACAACTTGATTAATTACAATAGTGAGAATATTTGTAACATGATAGTACGATGAGTATTCGAGGGATAAATACTACGTACAAAGTACGATAAATGGGGATGTGTGTATACCTATTGAATTTATATATATATATATATATATATGATGGGTGATTGTACGTGAACATACATACTCTTGCTGTTATCACGGAGGTTTTCGCTCAGTGGGAGATCCCACCTTGCTGATTCTAGTGAGGTCTGTATTTATGCCCCATGACATAGAATTTAGGGTGGCTCACTATGTGTCGTGTATTACTGATACTGGTGCGTTATTTGGGTACGTTAGGTATGTGCTAGCCCAAAGGCTTAGAACTATGTCCGACTCCAGTTCTTGTTATTTGATTTTGGGTTCGAGGAGACATACCGAACCAATATTCCTTATTTTAGTCCAAGAGGTACATGGACTGATAGGGGTGTATACCTATTTGTACGGTGGTCCTTTTGAGAGACATCGTAACTATATATATTAGTGAGATAAATATATATAACCACTTGAATAATTCTACTAACATGTGATAGTAGACGAATTGATAGTGTGCATATAAATAATGAATTAAATTGTGAAACTTAATTAAATGATTAAATGACCAGGGATGGAGAATGGTACTTATGATATCAATAACATACGAGAGATGTTAATTCAGTTAGCGTACTGTATGGGCGGTACGGGGGACTTATAGGTGTCGTTAGCCCAATTATATACTTATGTCTAGTTAGCTTAGGTAGTATGGCTAGGTGGGCTATGTAGAAACGTTAGGTGTGCACGATAGATGAGAGGTGAGGAAACTCAAGGGAGTGTACGTGAAGCTAACACGTGTAATCAATAATCGATTTTTAAATTATGATAAATACTTGGAAAATATTTTCAAAATGTTTTGGGTCCTAACCCTTGCTATAAATCTTTTTAAAAAACTTTTAGGTGTCCAGCCACAGGGACGCCAGACTTCATGATCCATTCCAGAGACGATTAGCTGTAGCACTGTGGAAGTTTGTAGGACTTGCTTAGATGCTTTTAACATTCATTCTTAATGTTGGATTCATTCCAGTATCTCAGCTGGGCATGTTTCCCCAATCGGACTTTATTTATTTTTTATTATTCCTTTTAGACTTGTAGTGGGATTTATTTTCATATTTTTTGGATTATTATTTGGATGGGATTTTAGCCGATGGTTTATTCGATAAGACATTGTTCATTTATTTATTTCTTTGTGATGGTTAAGACTATATTAATGGTGTGAATGTTTTTAATTTTGTTTTAGACTATTATTATCAATTGTTTAATGAAAGATAAAATTTTGACACCAGTTTAATTAACTAATAGATGGTTAGTAATTAATATGATTTTCGACTGTGATGCTGAGAATGAACCAAATGAGAAACCTCTATTAATTAATAAAGGACTGATCACCCGGTATTTAATCAGGCAGGGTGTCACACAAAACAAAGGGTTAGAGACTAGGATCATTGAGCTAGAGAAAGAGTTATGAGAGACGAGAGATGAGAGATTCCTCTATTAGAGAGTCTTTGAGAGGGAGAGATAGAAATACAGAGAGAATTTGGAGAGAGAGAGAGAGAGATTTTGGAAAGAGAGACAGGAAATGAGAGTTTTTAAGAAAGAGAGAGGGGACTTGACTAAACAAGTGACTAGTCTTATGAGTGAGCTCCTTACATTCGTGGAGACTCAAACGAAACATGAAGCCCTTGTACCCCAACTCGGGAGAGATCTTGACAGATCCCAGGAGGTCAAGGTAAAGATTAGGATATTTCTGGGAATATGGGAAATATGTTCCTCGGACGCACTTTAGGGTTTAGTGAGAGGTGAGGAATAGTTTTTAATGATGCTTCCACGGCACATATCGAATCAGAACTGGTTCCTAAATTCATTATAATTCCTTATGGCCCTCAACCAAAGTCCCAAAGAAATTTTCGTCCAAGAAAAGCAAACCAAGTTTGGCCTAAGATTGTTTATTTCTGCACTTATTGCAAGAGAAAAGGCTACCTTAAGGAGTTTTGTTATAGTTTGGGTCGGACTCGACGTACACATACTCCGTCGCACCACTTTAGCAATTTTGCTAGCCTTAGAGAGCAAGTTGAGTGTCTATTCTCCACTTCTCATATCTTGATGGAAGTTTTCCAATGGATGTCTTTGCCGTCAGTGGATACTTTTAACATCCCGATAGACCCAACAACGATAAGGGTAAATAAAAGTTCACCACTACTTAGGTGACTAAGCGTGAAGAGAAAACCCTTATTTTTCATATCTCTCTTAAGGATAATAATATCTCCAAGTGGTATTTTGACAGTGGTTTCTCCAGGCATATGACTGGTGGCGTCTCATCTTTTACCAACCTTGAGGATCGCAAGGACGGTAAAGTCACCTTTGGAGATGGGAGTAAATCTATCATTATAGGACGAGGTACAATAGAGATACCCACATTTCCAAAGATAGATAATGTTTTGTATGTAAAAGGTTTGAAATCAAACCTTATCAGCATTATCAAGCTATGCAACACAGACTTTGATTTAAAGTTTCACCAGAACGAGTGTCACATTTTTTATCAATATGGTAAACTTTTATCGTAAGGGGTGAGGAAATGAGATAACTATTATGGGATTGTTCCCACGTCCTCATTTGTGTGCAACAATGCCAAGATCTCGTCTACGAATTTATGGCATCAACGTTCGGGTCATGTTAATTTTAGAGATTTGGATCGTTTAGCGAAGAAAGACCTAATACATGGCTTCCCGTCGCTTGGAAAGTCGACTTCCACAGTTTGTGGAAACTAGTCTGTAGTCCCCATAGGAAGTTGAATTCCATTACCACTTCAAGTTTTCTTGAGTTAATTCACATGGATCTTATAGGTCCTACTCACACTGAGAGTTTAAATAGTAAGAGGTATATCCTTGTGAAGGTAGATTATTTCTCTCAATACTCGATAGTTGGATTCCTCAGAGAGAAATATGATGATGTAGAGTTTATCACAACCAAGTGATGTGTCCTGTAAAATCTACATGATGTCACCATCAATAGGATGCCAAGTGACAACGAAACATAATTTAAAGAAGAAAAGTTGGATCATTACTGTGATAGCCTCGGAATTATTAATGAATTTTTGGATATGAAAACTCCACATCAAAATGGGATTGTTGAGAGGAAGAATCAGAAGATTCAAGAGATGGCTAAATACATGCTTCTTGGTCATAGAGCGTCTAGACGTTATTGGGAAGAGGCGGTGTCTACCTCATGACACATGGTGAAAAGGGTATATCTTTGTCCACACATGCTTCAGATGCCATATGAGTTGTGGATAAGGAATAAACCCAATATTTCACATTTCTGTGTGTTTAGGAGTAAATGCTACATCCTGAGGGATAAAGAGAAATTAGAAAAGTTTTACTCCTGGAGCAATGAGGGAATTATGTTAGGATATTCATCGATGAGCAGAGCTTATCGATTTTTAACATGAATATTTATAATGTTATGGAGTTAATAAAAATCACTATTAAATATAATGAGCCACCGAAGTTTATTGATCCTAACCATATGTGTGAGGATGGTGAACCCTTAGTGATGATCATATTGTTCCTCACACACCTCGAGTGGACCCTACTACTGATATAGGGGACACACATGCTTGTGTTTACAAGATTCATGACCCCTTTTCCATTTTAGGATATCCTAATTTAGGTGTTAAGACCCGCGCTCTCTATATAACGTTGTTAGTTTTCTATGCTACACGTCCAAAGTCGAGACCAAGAATATCAATGAAGCACTCAAAAATGAACACTAGATACCCGCTATGCAGGAAAAGTTGCTTCAGTTTAGAAAGAATGATATATGGGAACTTATCCCTCGACCAAGTAAGAAAAATTTGATTCGTACTAAGTGGATATTAAAAAATAAGATGTATGAGAATGGTACCATTATACGTAATAAGGCTAGGTTGGTCGCTTAGGGCTACACAAATATTGAGATTGTAGACTTTGAGGAGACATTTGCTCCTGTTACGAGGCTTGAGTTCGTCCGCATACTACTCGCCATAGCATGTCATCTGTGCTTCAAGTTATATCATATGGATGTCAAGAGTGTCTTTCTAGGAAACATCTATTATCTGAGGAAAGCCTTGAATGGTTTGAAGCAAGCACCCTGTTCTTGGTACAAGAGGCTTACTTCCTATCTCTTAGTTCATGAATTTAAGAGAGGGGGAGAAGATAAGACGTGTTTGTTAGGAAAGCAAAATGTGTTATTTAGTTACCTAAGTCTATGTGGATGACATAGTCTTTGGATCCATGTGCTACCACCATGCTCATAACTTTAAGGAGGAGATGAAAAGTTAGTTCTAGATGAGCTTGATCGACGAGATTACATTATTATTTGGTCTCCTAGTTCTTCAGTTAGAGGACAGGATGTTCATCTCCTAATCCAAGTATGAAAGAGACCTCGTGAAGATGTTTAGGTTAGATTTCGTTAAGCACTCACACACCCCTTTGAGTACCTCGATAAAGATTAGCAAGGATACTTCAGGCAAGGACGTAGAGTAAACATTATATCAGAGTATGATAGGTAGTCTTCGCTGCCTGACTGCCAGTCGTCCCGACGTAGCCTTTAGTGTTAGAATTTGTTCGTGATATCATTGATCGTCGAAAGAGTCACACTTACATTCTCTTAAATGTATTATCAAATACGTGAGTGGGACTCTCTCATACGATATTTGATATTCCTCTGATACCGACGATCGTTTATCCGCCTATTCGGATGCCGATGGGGATAGGTATGTAGATAGATTTAGGATCACTTAGGATGGGTGTTTTTATTTTGGGACTACTCTTGTCTCTTGGTTAAGCAAGAAGCAGAACTCCATCTCTTTGTTCACTATGGAGGTTGAGTACATCGTCGCCGGGTAATTGTTGAACGCAACTCTTGTGAATGAAGAAAATGCTAAAGGATTTTGGGATATTATAGGGCACCATGACTATTTCCTGTGATAACACGATCTAGATATATATATCCCAAAATCCAGTCCAACATTCGCATACGAATCACATTAGGATACACGATCATTTTATCCAAGAACTAGTAGAGGAAAAAGTCGTGTCCTTGAGCTTTGTGACCATCGATTGACAGTTAGGTGATATTTTCACAAAACCTTTAAATGCCCCTAGATTCGAGAGCCTTAGAAAGTACTTAGGTATCTGTATAGTTGACTGAGGGTTGGCTACTTCGTCTAGTATAGGATGATTTTTCACGTGCATATTCGTAATTCCTATTGCTAGATTATATCATTTGTACTATTCTTGTATTATATTTTGTTCGTATTCACATTTTAGAAAAATCCAAATTTTTTTTTGATTTTTTTGGAAAAATACAAAAAGATTTTTGTTTTTTAAAAAAGAGAAAAATTACAAAAATATTTTCGATTTTTAAGAAAAGTGAAAAAGGCAAAAAGATTTTCCTTTTATAATTTATTTTTGAAAAACACAAAACGATTTTTGTAGTTTGTTCACACCTTATATGGATGGACATTTATGATTACAAAGTCACAACATCATTCTATTATTCACGTGACTTTTTTTTAGTGTTTTGAGACACAACTTCATTTCATCCATGTGGTTTTTAATGTTTGGATTCATTGAATGTGATTAGTGATTACTTTCTATATGTTTGACTCATTGTCTCCTTTATTGCACACATGCACGAATTTATTTGAGTATTATACTTGTCTATCACATGTTGGTCAAAGTGTTTTCATCTAAATCCTATCTTTAAAATGAACCAAATGCGATAAAACGAGATAATGAAAGTAGTGCATGTAAGAACCATTTCCCAGATTGGAAAATTTAAAATTTATATCTCCCATAAATGTGTTTATTTAAAAGCAATGGCTCGAGCTATGAAAGTAAAAATATCTTTATGTGCATAGCCACCATTTGCAAAAGAAAAGAGCCTAAAAAATTAAAATCACTCAAATAAATATAAAGTGATAGGCCAAATTTAATAAATATTGATGCTTCACTACATATGAGCATTGATTTATTCAAAACAAAAGAGTTGAGTGAAATATTCTTTATGTGAGTTTTGAGGGAGTGAAGTTGAAGATCAATGGGTTTTCACGTCCGGAAAAAGTCTCGTAAAAACATTACGGAGTTTTAGACGTTATTTGTATGAAAACCATTTTAAACTTTGATTTGTTGATTAGATGGAGTCAATTTCATATGAATTCAACATTTTTACACCTAAGGACGATTTTGAGTTCATTCATTAGGAGTATCCAAAATTCGTCGTGCATATATATTATGATTGTTTGAGTTGATTTTCCTATTGAATATGTTCACACCCATTCAATTACGCTTTCACGAATTGGTTATCTTAGTGTTCTTCATGGTGTGATTTGTCATTGTATTTTTTTTTTGAAAAATTCCAAAAATAGTTGTTTATTGTTTGTGACACACTCCGGTTTTATTTATTATGTTTCTTTTCCTTGTCTATTTGGGACATCATAAAAGGGAGAGATTGAATTATGGGGGAGTGGAAGAGTCTGATGATTTAATGATTTGCTTGTGCTTCTTTATATATTCTCATCATTTATGCATATCATTTTATTAAGTTCAACTTTTACACATCATGGATATTTGGTTTCTTCTCTCATGTGTGTAGGATCATTTGAAGATCATATTAATGATACACTCAATGAAGACAAAGAAAATTAGAGACTTGAAGTTCTTTTGAAGATTTAAAGATTTCAAGACTTATATATTTTGCTATATTTCCATTTGAGGGTTTTGTGGGGAAATTAGAATATTATACATCTTAGGATTTTTTGGGGGTTGCATAAATCGGATGTTTTTATGTATGTACCGACATAGCCATCGGGGGAGATTTGTAAGGACATATTTTTGTCATTGGTCTCCAGAATCTAGGTAATATTTTTATTATCCTAGATCAAATAAGATATGGCGTATCCCGTTATATTGGCATGTCTACATGATCATCCATGACATCCTCCATATCAATCTTTGGAAACGTGCATCATCATCATGTACCACTCATCTTCAATGTGCATCATGTTCTACTTCAACCATTCTCCACTACTCCACATCTTTATGGTATATTCTTTATTTGGAGTTCTTAGCTTTTCACAAAAAAAATTTGGGAGAATTTTATTTAAATTTTACTTGGTTTTATTTTATCAAAACAAGGCTGGAATTTGAATAAAAAAAATATTTTTCACCTTATGTCGTTAGAACAACATGGCCTTGCCGTTAAAACGACATTCATAGATCGTTAGATACATCGTTTGATGAAATACAACGAATATGGATCAAACGAAGGCGTACTATTTTAGTTTTTTAAGATCGTTAGAAGGTCGCTTCTAGTGAGATGTATATCTCGTTCGAACAACTTGACGTCGCCTCAATTTTCACATTTTCCTATAAAAACCTGCTTTCTATAGGTATTTTGGAAGACTTTTAAAAACGCCATTTCTGTAGATCTGTTGCACAAAAGTCTCACCTTTTTTAAAGGCCAAAACACACTTTAATTCACACAAAACTCCCAATCAATATTTTATGAATCACTTTGAAACCCTCGTAATCACATATTCTATTCTTGGAGTTTCTCTTATGGAGAAGATGTCTCCACTGCTGGACTTGTAGTTCTTGTGGGAACTACTGTTGAAGAAGATGAACCGAAGCCTATATGATTTTCTTCTATCACTGTTTGTATTTTTTTATGTACATGTAAGTTATGATTTGCATATATAGTGAAATAAGAAAAGGTTTTTCCCAACATGGATTTTTCGTGAAACTGGTTTTCTTGATTATTTGGCTGCATGCTTATATGATTCACTATTTTCAATTACATAGTTCCATGAACTATGGTTTAAAACTGGTTAAAAGTTGACATATAATTAAATAAGTTTGGACCATTGAACTATAGTGCACTCTCAAAAGTGTTTAAGATCCAACTTTCATATTTCTATATGCTTGGAGATCTTGTTTGTGAAAACCATAGTTTGTTTTTCTTATCATCTTGATAGAGAAAAGTTTTTTGTGGTGGACTCAGTACACAATTTTCTGTTTACACATAGTGGACTCCATGGTATGGTGTTACGATCAAGAAGTGGCGGATTTCGTGTTCCTATTCGTTCACGGTTGCTGATCTTGGATCGATGGATACTGAGGCATGTGTGGACTCACATGTTTTGGAAACTTACGTGAGTGGACTTTTGTGTTGTCACTCTGGAGGAATGATTAAAGATCGAAGACATATCAAGGCTTGTGAGGACGTCGAGTCGTTAAGTAAGTCATTTGTCGACTTTTTTAGACCCTACCCTCCGGGACCTTCAGTATACAAGGTGATCTGCAAAACCACATACATATTACGTCACATATTTTATTACATGCATATATTTGTGACTAATTAGTAATATTTTAATATTATGGGTTTGATATCCCCTATAATTTGGTCTCGTCTATGGGAATGTTTTTAATTATTACCATCATGAATCATCATCACTATAATAATATGAGTGCTCATCAATCTCATCGTTCACAAGGTATAAGTTGTATCCAGTTTGAGGTAGTCACGAGGGAGAAAAATCTTTTGAGGTTCCCTCTACCACCTAATCGACTAAGGTCAAGGGGACGCTCACTTATAAGGTTTGCTCTAGCCGAAAATGGTATACTCCTTCAACATAGCGTCTTGTGGGAGAGAAACATCTCATTTGGTCATCCTTTAGGAGGATAGGTTAGACGATCGTGATGAAGAGATGTCCCATCTGACAAAGAAGTTGGTTGGGCAGTCATAAGAATGTAGCTCCAGTTCTTGTAATCTTGAACATTGCAGAAGGCAAAGTATTTGTTCTCCAATGCACTTCAGATAGGACTGAGTCAATAGAGTTTCCAGATCAAGGATCCATCATGAAATTTAATCTAATACATGACATGTCAAAAAGATACCGATAGGCCAGTTCAACCGATAGAGTCAACACACAACAGTAGATAATCCCATCCCAAGTTTTTACCAAAAAAGATTAGTAGTGATGATAGTATATACCTCATCGAAAAGGAGTTGGAAGGGAGTTTAAACCCCAACTTAGAACGAACTCTAAAAGATCTCTCTAAGAAAGCATTGGGTCTAGGATAGACCTCACCCTTTACGATGGAGATAGAAATTTTAGGTACATAGAAGAAGTTTTTCGTCCTAAATATCACCACTTATGATAGGATGGCAGACTTTGCTTATCAAATTACGCATTACATGCAGACAATTTCCTTTTAGAATCATCATGACACCATCATATGCTGGGTTTTCCCATCTACTCTGAGGGAGATCGGTCTCAAATGGTTTGAAAATTTAATACCCAAATCAAATTGACCATTCAGAGAACTAGCAGAGATATTCATTGCTCACTTCATTACCAACAACAAGGTATTTAAAAAGATCAATTCATCGATTTCCTTCATAAGAAAGAAAGGATATTACCTCAGGAAATACTCACATTTCTATTGGAAATAATTCAGTGAGATTAATGATTCCAATGATAACTTTAACATCTCGCCCTTCAAATTTAAACCCGCCAGATCGAACGATCTCTAATAATCCTTAATCAAGAAGAGAGATTCAACTATGGATGATCTAATGGAAAAAATTGAGAAATTCACCAAGGTGGAAGGTGAGCTTCTCAATGTGGAGATTCCAGTCAATCAGGGTTCTAAATAGTCTAGGCATAATGATCCAAAGAATATGCCTAAAGGGGAAAATGAGTCAACTCTATTAAATAAAAGAGCATAAAATGATACTCCCAAGGGACGTTCCAGGTCATAAAGCAGCGAGAGAACCTATCAGGTAATAGATACTTTTTTAAGGTTCCGATCTACAAGTCAATTCCTTATATAAAGGACAAATCATTCTTGAAGAAACCAACAAAGATAGTTAATGATCCAAATGATAGGGATGTCAATCTCAGGTGTACCTACCATTAAGACCGCAATCATTTCATAGAGAATTACAATATGTTCAAGTGTCACCTAAAGGATATCTCACACACTAGGAATCTTAAGGAGTATGTTAAATAAGCGAAGATAAAGTCCTCAATGGAAGTAAATGAAATCTAGAAAGTGGGAGAGGAAGATAATCTCCCACCCTCAGGAATTGTGATAGTAATAACGGTTAAATTGATTCCTTATAGTGCACTGGGAAGAATATCAAAGAGAGTAAAGATTGAAGTTTCTATGAAAAAAGCTTTCCTAATATAAGTATTCAATCATGTCCTAGATAAATAGGAGGGTAAGGATATAGATTTTCAATAAATAATATTGTTCACCGATAAGGATCTAGTAGATGTGAATATGCCCCATAAGAACACTCTAATTCTGACCCTACAGATAGAAAATTTTAATCTTAAAAGGATCTTGGTAGATCAAGGGAGATCTTTAGAGATCTTGTACCTCATCCTATTGCTCAAAATGGGGTACACTATCCAGGATTTGGATAAAAAGTTGGGAACGTTGATCGACTTCAACGGAGATGTGGAGTACCCATTGGGGAACATCAAGCTACTTGTGAAGCTTAGACCTATCAATCAAAAAATAGAGTTGCACATTATCCAACCAGAGTCACCCTATAATGTTATTCTGTGTTAATGTTGGCTCCATACTATGATGGTCGTCCCTTCATCTAATCACCATAAACTCAAGTTCTTTAGCGATCAGGGAGTTATACAGATTAAGGGAGACCAAGCGGTTGTCTGTAGTTGCATTGTAGCAGCCATTAAGACAAAGAAAAACCAGTCCAAGAAGATTCATAACAATGACAATTCAGAGGGAGACCATCCCAAATAGTAACTAAAGAGCGTTCAGTCGAGGGTTGAAGAAACCAGACTGACCCCCCGTCGAGAGAATAATAGAGGAATTGGTCACTTTTCCTCTAGATTCATCCTAACAAGGTATTTTTTATTGGATCAGAATTGAGTATCTCATTCACTTTATCATGACTAACATCGATGTCTTCACTATTAGGATTTTTCAAATATTGATCCAGGCATTGATTTTCGTCGGCTATGCGTGGATCTAACCCATCGATTGATTATGCATAAGTCGAGGAAAAAACACTAGAAAAAAGTAAGGGTCATAGAGAGAGAAGTCATAAATCTCCTCCATAATGGATACATCAGAGGAGTACAATTTCTACATTGCTTTTCCAACACCATCGTGGTTAGAAAGAAGAGCAGAAAATAGAGGGTCTGCGTTGATTTCACTGATCTCAACAAGCATTGTCCAAATGATAGTTTTTGGCCACTTCAAATTTATTATCTCTTAAATTCAATGGACGGACATCAGCATTTGAGTTTCATGGAATCCTACTACGAGTACCATGAGATACCACTGTTTGCCCTAGATCAATAGAAGTCATCGTCCATCATGACTTTAGGACTTTACTTTTAAAAAGTAATGCCCTTCGACCTGAAGAACACAAGGGTGACTTATCAACACCTCATAACCAATAAGTTTAAGAAGGAAATCAGTGACACTATGGAGGTCTATATCGATTACATACTTATTAAAACCAAACAGGTATCTGATCACATCAGAGACCAGCCAAAGACTTTTAAGATCCTCAGGGAATATAAACAAAAGCTAAATGCCTGCAAGTGTCTTTGGAGTTAGCTCTAGCAAGATCTTGGGGTACTTAATGATGGAAAAGGGGATATAAGTAAATCTAGATCAGATCGAGCCCTTATAAGAGATCAAAAATCTGAAACAATCAGACACATTTAGGTCCACGCTTGGATGTTAGAGATCACTGAAAAATATCGACCCTTCTTTCAAGATTTGAAGAAAGCAAGCACGACTGTTTGGACAGAGGAATGTGATCGAGAACTAGAACGAATTTGAGGGTACTTGGGATCTTTTCTCTTAATATCAACTTCTTCCATTGGAGAAGATCTTTACATATATTTGATTGTTTCACAACACACACAACCAGTAGAAAACTAGTATAATTACATTCATTATACTAATTTCCATCATTTATGTCAATTACAATTTTCTTGAGGTAGAAACAAGATATATGCCCATTGAGAAGATTTTCTTAGCACTAGTGATGTCCTCCAGAAAGCTGCGACACTACCTCAATGCCTACACGAGAGTCATAACAATGACTTATCTAATAAAGGAAGTGATGAATAAGGAAGATCTCTCCAATAGTGTAACAAATTGGTCATTAGAAAGAACTTTATATTTGGCATAATTCCTGACAAAACCTTTGAGTCATAGGTTAGGCTTTACATTGTCGATCTCGCAAGACTATGGCCTGTTTGATGAAGACATGGCGGCCAAAATTCAAAGTTGGATACATATCAAATGTTTTTATCGTGCCATGTTTGTCTTCCAGTTTATCGAGGATCTCATAGGTATGAATGCATGTTGCATATGGTCCTTGGATATTTTTTAGGGGTGTTTTGTTTTTGAACAAAATGATTTGGAACTATTTTTAAAATGTTTTTCATTCTGATCTTATTAGAACGAGATTTGAATCTCATTAGAAAAAAACACAGTTTCATTATAATGCCTTTTGATCTCGTTAAAATGAGTATGTAATCTCGTTGGAATGTGCATCTAACGAACATCAAACGAGGCCTCTCTGTATAGAAATAGAAATATCTTTAGAAGGTCATTGGAAGTTCGTTAGAATGAAAAAGGGTCCTCATTCGAAAGAATTTTATTCTCGTTAGAATAAAAACTCATTCTCGATCAAACATTCTGTGTAATCTCATTTAAATAAGTTTTCCACCTCGAAATTCATGTTTGACTAATTATAGGGGTGTTGGACTCGGTTTTTTAAGAACTTTTGGTGAACATTAATTCCTTACCTGTTTACCAATGTTCCAAAACTCTAGTTTCACCCTTTATGTTTATAAATCCATGTTCTTCATATACATATGATTTGAGATCTTTTATTTGGGCGCCAAGGGTCATTTCTCTACATCTTAAGAGAATGTGTTTCATGCGGTGGACTTCGTACTTGTTGTTTATACACAGTGGACTCCGTGATTATGGTGTTGTGGTGAAGAAGCGGTGGATTTTGTGTTCCAATATGTAGATGGTTGTTGAGCCTAATCGGTGGATATCGAGATTTGCATGGACTCGTATATTGTGGCAGCTTTCATGGGTGGACTCATTCATTGCACTTCGTAGGAGCGATCAAAGATTGAAGACGCATCAAGGCTTGTGGAGATCAAGTCGTTGAGTAAGTCATTTTTTAACTTGTGTAATTCCGTATCATGGTGAACTGTTTGGCTAGGTTGTCCGAGGTTTTTTACTTTTGTGGTTTTCCTCATACCTCGGTATGTTGTGTTTGATTTATCTATTTTATCTTCTTATCACCTAAATGCATGTTTTAGGTTAAAAAGATAAAATTAGACAAATCGATTTTACTTGGTGCAAATTTTTTACAAGGTTAATTTGTTTAAAATTTTAATCTTTAAATTTGAAAAATCTAAAAATAGACTTTTTTTTTGTTCGCACCATCTTTGCCTATTGGCATGTATTTATCATTTACAGTCTCTAACCATGGCGTAATTGGCCATCGTTACCACCGGACTCACTGTGAAATTATTGGTAGATGTGATAGTGAGTTCGTAGCCAAGTATTACGTGGGCCACCTTCTAATATGGGCTCACACCATGTGAAGTTCTCCTTATCCAACTGATATCAATATCGTTCATATTGACCTCAAAATATTGAAGCTTTCTTTTAATGATCTGAACACAAGACTATCCGATCAGAAGTAGAATGGAAAAAATAATGAAATAATAAAAATATTGGACGACCTACTAGGAGATTTAGCCACTTTAGGCACACAGATATGTCTATAGTTATCACCTTATAAGAGCCCCAAAAATATCAAGACATCATTTTAGGTGTCTTTTTCTAATTTAGAAGGCCACTTAACCAAACTATGGGACTTATCCCTAGATTGAAAATTGTACACATCATACCCATGAGAGATCCTAGGGTCATAACAACACCTAATCTCATTCAAACCCAGGTTTGTACCAAATGCTTGATTTATGGAAACTGTACCCATAACAATTAAGTGGAAGTTAATGTTTACCTACATTAGAAGTATTCCATAAAAAAGGAGTACTTCCACCAGCACAGGGTGGAGGGGAAAGAGAACTTCCCCTTATTATGGCAACCGTTATAAAATCAACTTCATGGTCGATTTGAAAGGTATCCTCCTCCTCCTTCAGTGAAGTCCTAATATAGATTTTTTTGGTATTAAATACTTTATACAAAATGCTTCAAAGTCGTTATCTGAATTCGTTTCATAATTTCTCGAGTTCCTATACATGGTGAGACAATGCAATGAAAGAGAAGATGAAGAAAATAAAAAGAAAGAAAGCTTGAAATTTTTGAAAAATCTAGAGAGAGAATGGAATGGGAGTATACCTTAGGAATGAATGAAATGTGGAAGCTACAAGGCTCCTCTAGACATTATATCTTTTGTCGCTAAATAAAATGTAACCATGGTTTGGTATTAGGTAGAGAGCCATGCATCATTTACCCCCAGGCCACGCACTCACGCACAATCATTACCTTCGGTTATTACTAATCGCACATGAAGTTGAATGATTATACTCCTACTCACTTGAGTGGGAACGTGTGGAGTTGTCAGTGATGTCTGAGTAAATCAACATAAACATGTGTGCTATTAAACAACAAAGATTATGGCAACCTGATCTAAAAGACTGATCATCCCAATCTTGCGGGCAATTGAAGGGAGACATGGCTAATTATGCCATGTGGGTCTACACATGGAATCTAAGCTTTAAGATGGTGTCGTCGGTTGAATAACAAGGAAGGGTTAACTCGGAATTTAGGAAGATAATAATACATCATGGACGATTAATCCTAACACAACTTTAATGACTCAAAGATAAGATCAAAGTAGAAAGCCCTAGAGTTTTTGGAACTTTGTACTTATAAATAAGGTCGACTGCACCCTATTTGGTGATATTAAATTGTACTCCATTCATGGTGACATGGACTCTCAACTAGCAATCCTAGCACTTAAATCGTCCTTACTTTTCTCAATAATATACAACTTCCTCTTTTTCCCTGCAGAGGTAGGCATGACAATCTGTCGAACCATGTACATATAACATCATATATATTGTTGCATTCATATAAATGGGGTCGATTCGTAATATTGCAATTATTATGGGTTTGATATCCTCTACAAATACCTGCCTACTTTGATAATATAACTTGTAGTGTTCCTCATGTGATCTACCTCACCAGTAAAGTCATCATCTACATGTCCCTATAGTCTTGTCTCATGTTATTTAAATCATAAAAATTAATTAGTAGTACCCCATAAATACTCGAGTGTCAATTTCACTGCCTTCTAGTGTTATTTTCCTGAATTTGTCTTGAAGTTTCTCAATTATAGCATTATATGAAATATGTTCAGTTTTAGAAAGACCATGGAATTCATTGAACTTTCAATGGCTGGGGAATATGGAACTTTAGCCGTGAATTTATTTTATTCCTCTATCTATGGTGATTGGCCTTTGGATAGCCATCAATGATTAGTCAATGGTGTGTTAATGGACTTAGCATCAATTATGTTGAATATCTAAAACACATGACCAATGTTTTTTTCTTTAGACAACTTCAAAATACCCTTTTGGTTGTCCCTATATATCATTATCCCAAGAATATGCTTTGTTGCGCCCAAATCCTTCATGTCAAATTCACTCGGCAATTGTTTCTTCAATTTCTTGATTTTGTCCATATATGAGCCTACCTTAATATGGAATCAACATATAGTGTAAAGATAATGTAACTAGAAAAAAATTTCTAGAAATAGTAAAAATGTTAGCATTGTGTTTGTATTATCCATTTTCTATAAAAATCCATCAAATTTCTTGTACCAATGTCTCAGGGATTGTTTCAACTCATATAAGAACTTCTTCAACTTGGATTCATTTTTTGGTGCTGAGAAATCCTTTAATTATTGTATATATATCCTCCCCATGTAGTTATGTAGAAAAGAAATTTTAATATCTAAGTTCTCAAGGTGAAAATCCTTTATTGCAACGATGTTTAAAATTGACCGTCAGCTTCAAAACTAGTGAAAATATTTATGTGTAGTAAATTTCCCTTTATGTTGAAATCGTTTGACCATGGGCCTCTCCTTGTATATTTTGGAAACATTGTGTTCCTCCTTCACTCGATGCACCCACTTGTTATGAAGATCCTTATTTCCTATATGAAAATTAACTAGCTCCCATCTCATGTTAGAGATGAGGGATTTTATCTCATCTTCCATTACAAGCTCTCGCTTTCTTGAATACCCTATATGAAATGAATCATAATAGAATTATGTCTAACCACCATTATTAAGCATAAATAATGCATATACTTCATATTTATTACTTGACAGCGAGGGAACTTCTAAATTATTGTAATAGAAGTTGGACTATGTATCACACATTGTTGTGTACTACTCACAAGTGTTTCCAATTTTGATTGACCATTCATAACACTATTATAAAAAAATCTTCAAAATTAACATACACAGGATCACCTTGTGATGGTCCACTAGATTTTGTAGAGTTTTTTATCATTATACATCACTCCCTTATTGAATATGAACTATAGTTTTGATCATTCCAGAATCAATAACCAAACTCCTCTTCGTTTTACCTAATAAAGGTTCATTCTAGTGACTTATTGTCATGATTATCCCTGCATGATCACTAATATGCACGTATGAAACAACACAACCAAAACATTTAACTGAGAAAGATTTGTCACTTTGTCGAATTATATCGCCTCTATTATCTTATTCTCTAATCGTCTTTGGTTGATTAAGTAGAATGTTATATTAACCGGCTTTGCCCAAAAATGCCTTAGTATACATGCATATATGTGTAATATTTTAGCGCTTTTAATAAATGATTGGTTCTTTCATTGTACCACGCCATTTTGTTGCAGTGTTCTTGACACAATTCTCTCCGGTTTGATGTCATTTTAGAAATCGAACTTTTTAAACCCAATGTCTTCGTAGTCACAACTATTTTTGGATCTTATTATATATTTTCGATCTAGTTTCATTATCAATCATGGTCTTACACTTATTTGACACTATGTACACCTCAAATTTAAAACCCAATAAGTAAACCCATATATTTCTAAAATGTTTAATATGGTCATCCCGGATGCTTCCTTCTTTGGGTGTCGCTTTGAGGGGGAGGTCATTCATGAGGTCCCGTAGTGACGGTGCAATGACATAAGGGGGGATTCATGTGTGATGGTGTAAAAATCAAATTCATTAACCTATTTTAATAAAACAAAGAGGCAAAATAAATAAAATAATCCTATAAGGGATTATATTGAAAAATTATTAAAATAAAACTAGGAAAAATAATTGGATCGGGGACTAAGCTATAGAAAGGGAAGGAGTTAAGAACCCCCTTCTGCCCTTTCAGTTTCTAGTGGGTAAAAGGGAATATTATCTTATTCATGAGTGTGTGAAGGTCTATAAGGGTGTAACTAAGTGGAAATGGTGTCCAATTTAAGGGTGAAAAATATTTCATTTATACATTCCAAAAAGAGTCAAATTTTTTTCTTCAAAGTGAGAGTTTTACCATTGTTTCTACTTCTCTAGTTCTTACAACCATTATGAGAGAAATATTTTGATGTCCCGTGAAATGATTCTAAGAGTCCGTAAAGCATTATAGCGAAGAAAATATCATAATATGGATGAAGTGTTTAACGCTTACCTCGATCTAATTTTTGGAATTCAGTATATTCCAGTCAGTGTATGGATATATCAATTTATATTAATCTCATTATTAAAAGTTGTTTTCTTGTTTATCATTTCAATAGATTATGATATTTATGAAATAAATTATAGTTCAGTTATTAAATTAAATAAAGACATTTTTCATAATTAAATTTCCAACATTTTGGACTCATAGCATTACTTTTTCTTTTAACACAATAAAGAAAACCTCGAGTAATACATCTAACACCATCCAAAAGAAAGTGCAAGAGAGACAGCGGAGGTCCTATTTCAACTTGAAAAAATAAATCTTTTTTTTCAAAAGAGTACCCAACGGTAAAGGACCCCTTTTAAAGTTTTATTTTATTTTTTATATTATTCTCCGAAAAATATGACTTTAAGATTTCATAACTCTTTATAGAAAAACGATAAAAATATAATACGAACATTATTGTGTTCACGCCATTGCATACTTTATTTTCGTACATAGTAGAAATCAATCCATGCATTTAGTATTATAGGCATCGAGTAAGTTAACGATCATTGTTCACTTTTAGTATTTGCATTTCCTAAACTTTTATATGTTAGAGTGGAACATCATATTATTTTGAATTAAGAAATAATTTATTTAAGTTGTCCCATTTTATAATAACATGTATCAAATACATTATTTAGATGTGATAATTAGTAGGTGGTATTTAAAGAAAAGCTTTTTACAATGTATTTATAGAGTTGAAATATTTTAAAAAATGCGTCTTCAGTTCAATAATTTTAAAAAATTAAAGTTCTTTTGAACCCTGTCGCCTTATCACTAATTATATTATTGTTTCTTTTGAACTCAGTCACTTTTTCATGAAAAATAGGGGTTTGAAGGAATGAAAATTCAATTATAATTAGATGTGAGAAAACCATATGGTACGATGGAGTGGGTATTTTTAGAAGATATTATGTTGAAAATGTGTTTACAGGAGCGATGAATAAATTTGATTGCGAACTGTGAATGTTATTGTATTTCTCTGTTTTGATTAATGGCCAGCTCAATGATCTTTATAATACCCAACGGGGTTTGGTACAAGGCAATCCTTTTTAACCGTATCTATTTCTTTTATTTATGGAGGGATTTAGCTTTGTATTAGGGGCACTCATGAATGGGAGTATTGTAAAGATGATGGCGAGTAAAAGAATGCCCAAAGACTCTCGTCTATTTCTTGTCTATGAGAACATAATTGTCCATAGGTTGTGAAATAATGAAGACTTTGAGATTGAACGTATGAAAAATATTTGGTGCAACAATTCAACCGTGAGAAGTGTGTGCTTATTTTTAGAAAGAATATCTTGAGAGAGAATAAAGGAAATTACAAACAAAAAGGTGTCAAGGAGGTGGGTTTTCATCAAAATGACCTTGGCTTCCTTTTGATCATGGGTAGATCAAAGAAAGATATGTTTGCATGGAATTGAGAGGGTATGGGAAAAGGTAAAAGAATTTAAAAAAGCCCATTTGTTAAACGTGGTTGCCCACGCATGCCGAAGAAGAAGAAGAAGAAGAAGAAGAAGAAGAAGAAGAAGAAGAAGAAGAAGAAGAAGAAGAAGAAGAAGAAGAAGAAGAAGAAGAAAAAGAAGACAAACATAGTAAATGTTTAATATTTTCGATATTTAGTTAATAAGAAGAAAAATACTCACATAGTGAATATTGACTATATTAGTTAAAATTTACTCAATAAATGAAGATTACACACATTAAGTATTTATTTTGATTCACACAGGGTATTAGGAATATTTAGTCTTAAAGAAGAAGAAGAAGAAGAAGAAGAAGAAGAAGAAGAAGAAGAAGAAGAAGAAGAAGAAGACACCTACAGTAAATATTTATGTCTGTATATTTATACTTAACGAGAAGAAAATTATGCATATAGTAAACATACATAAAATTGGGTGTGTATGTTCGTGTTGAACATAATATTCAATGCATAATTTACTTTATAGTAATTACAAGACTGTAATAGTAAGTATTTACTATGTGAGTTTATCATTACCTAGAGGTATATTAATAGTGGTACGAAAAGAAATAATAATAATAATAATAATAATAATAATAATAATAATAAAAATAATAAAAATAATAAAAATAATAAAAAAAGCAATAATAATAATAATAATAATAATAATAATAATAATAATAATAATAATAATAATAATAATAATAATAATAATAATAATAATAATAATAATAATAATAATAATAATAATAATAATAATAATAATAAGAAGAAGAAGAAGAAGAAGAAGAAGAAGAAGAAGAAGAAGAAGAAGAAGAAGTATGGTGGTGGTGGTGGTGGTGGTGAGGACGATGATGGTGATGATGATGACGATGACGATGATGAGTGTAATAATAATACTAGGGATAAAAGATTCCTGGAGTGTCCCTATTTTTCCTCTCTCTCTCTGGCGAATCTGGCTATCCATAAACCCTAGGGTTTGGCAACCACCTCTACATGTGGCCATCCCGGGGGGCGCGGCTTTCGTTTCGAGGGGAAGGAGGAGGATCTCCCGAGAAAGAACTGCACCGCGGTCTCACACCCTTCTCTTCGAAAGGTTCTTCGTCCGTCATTGGGGTGGGGTGAATGTAAAGAGATGGAGTCGCCAGCATATTTTGTATAAAACAAGCAAAAGAACATGTTGCCACTTCGAGAGAGTGGTATCAAGGACAAAACTGATGCATACGAAACCAATAGATCGGAGGTCCAGGAGCTAAGTTACAGAATGGGAAGGTGTTAAGCACCCATCCCGCCCTTTCGGTCTCTCATGGGAAAATGTTAATATTTTTCTTTTATCCCGGTGAAGTGTGTGTATGTGTTTATATAATGGAGATTGGAATCCTTCTACCCATACCATGGAAAAGATATGGTGAGGTCATCCATAGGAATATTCCTAAAATAATAGTAAATGTAGAAGATAGAATATGAGCGTTCATCGCGATACTACTCATTATTGGGAAATGATAATATGTGTGGGATGAAACGCAAGCAAGAATATTATATGTATATGTATAAAAATGAGGTATTTTGAGAAATTTGGAAAATAATAGAAATTGGAGAATTGAAAAGTTGGACTCGAGTCTCGGATTTTAATACGAGATGCCTACGTAGCCTATAAAGGCATCAAAGTCCACGTAGTTCGAATGTAGAATAGGGGTGGGGTATATCCATAGATTCAAACGAAATTTTATTATGTGTGTACGTGTAGAAAATGTGTTTTTGATTTTGGAAAAAATGTGACGGATAATTTCGTTCGGAATTTATGGGTGTAACCCTCTTTTATTTGTTTTTAGTTTTTTTATGAAAAATAAAGTATGTGAAATATACTAATAAAAGCGTAGATGTTAATGTGTATGAACTAAAATGAAACTAGATTATGAATCTAATGTAACTTATGCAAAAACAAGAGATTTAAAAGAGAATGAGAAGGAATTGGACCTTCCTCGGAGCTTGGGCTTAGGTATTGGATGAACTCCTTTGAATGTTGATGGTTGTTGATGAGAGAGAAGGATATTTTCCAAATTGGGTGTGAAAAGTATGGGTATTTAGGCTTGAATGTAACTTCTTCTATGGAACTTCATTGATTACGAGAGAATATTGCTGAGATCACTAATGCTGATGGGTTTGTTATGTTGGGAGTGAGTTCATTGCCCTTATTTATAGGGAAGAAGGTGGGTGCCGATCTGCCTACCCCAGGGTGTGCCTATTGGCAGGTCACCCTTGACACTGTGCCCATAGGCAGGGTTCAGGACCTGCCAATTGGCAGTCTTGTGCGAACTTTTCTGGAAAAATGACTGTAGCGCAGAAACTATTGATCCAAATCGCGCACGGGGCATACCATTAGAAAGTTATTTTTTAGACCTTAGAAATTCCTTTGGACCTCTTCTAGTCTGGGAGATGACTTTGTGCCGAATGTGGCTCGGAAGTGCACGTCGGTCTTTTAGACGGGAGATCATCGAATAAAAACGGATCGTTCGTCCGTATGGTAAATCAAAATCACGCACGGGGTGGACCATTGGAAAGGTTAGGAGATTTACTTGGACATTCCAAAGAGTTTCGCTTGGTTAGGAAAGTTGATCTTGGTCAATCGGGGCTCCGAAGGGTTCAGTGACTTCTCGGAGTAAAATGGATCATTCGTCCATACCATAGGTCAGAATAGAGCATGGGGTGAATCATTAGAAAGGGTGTTCAGTGCCCTTCGGAGATTCATTTAGTCCCATTCGAGAGTTGATTTTAGTCAAACAGAGTTCGGGAGCGCCCGGTGGCCTTTGGATCTATTTTCGGGGGAACACTAATCATTCGTCTGAATGATTATGATGTTTTGTGCACGGGGAAGACCGTTGGAAAGAGGTTTCAGTTCCCTTCGAAGATTCAAATAGTTTTTTCTCTGATGGTGAAGTTGATTGGGGCAAACTCTGGGCTCGGGAGCGCCCGATAGCTTCTGAATCAATTTTAGTAGTGAAATGGTCCATTCGTCTGAACCGTTATGCCGATTCGTGAACGGAGTGGACTGTTGGAAAGGATATTCATAGCCCTTCAAAGATTCAAAGAGCTTTCACTCTGACTATAGAGTTGACTGAAGTCAAATGGGGTGGGGTGCACCCGATGGCGTCTAGATTAGTACTCGGAGTGCGACCTAGGTTTGCAGTGGAAAGGAGAAGTGCTAGGGTTTTAAGGAGAGACTGAGGGGGTCCTAAAATGTGGTGTCTATATAGCCCCTTGATGGATGAGCTTGGAACAAGTGATGGTCATCGAATAGACACCACATGATGGAGGGAAGTCAGTTATGCGGACCTAAGGGATGTGAATGATCGATTCAGAGGGTAAAGGTCAATTCTGACCTAAAATAGGTGACGATCGAGGACTGAGGTCAAATCTGACCTAACTAAGGTGATAGCTAAGGACCGATGTCAAATCTTACCTAATTGAGGTGATGACCAAATACCGAGGTCAATTCTGACCAAACTGGGGTGAATATCCAAGATCGAGGTCAATTTTGACCTAAAAGAGGTGACGATCAAGGACCAAGGTCAATTCTGACCTAGTTGAGATGACAATCTAAGACCGAGGTTAATTATGACCTAAAAGAAGTGACGACCTAGGATCGAGGTCAATTCTGACCTAACTCAGGTGACGATCCATGATGAGGTCAAATCTGACCTAACCATTATCAAGGTCAATCTGACCTAATTGAGGCGATGACCAAGGACTGAGGTCAATTCTTACCTAAAAGAGGTGACAAATGAGGATCGAGGTCAATTCTGACCTAGCTGAGGTGATGATCCAAGACCGAGGTCAATTTTGACCTAAAAGAGGTGATGAGCGAGGACCTAGGTCAATTATGACCTAAAAAAGGTCACGATCGAGGACCGAGGTAAATTCTGACCTAACTGAGGTGAGGATCCAAGACTGAGGTCAATTTTGACCTAAAAGAGGTGACTATCGAGGATCGAGGTTAATTCTGACCTAACTTAGGTGACAATCCAGGACCGAGGTCAATTATAAACTAAAAGAGGTGATGACCGAGGACCGAGGTCAATTCTGACCAAAAAGAGGTGACGACCAAGTTCCGAGGTCAATTCTGACCTAGCTTAGGTGATGATCCAAGATCGAGGATAATTCTGACCTAAAAGAGGTGTACTTCTCCTTCGAGAAATTTGGGGACTCCACTGGGGGTGAGGATTGGATTTTAGGTACAACTGGGGAATAGTGAATGATCCGAGAATTTTGTAGGTAGGGAAAAATTTGGAGTGTCCTTTGGAGACGTTATTAGGGAGGATGATTCTCTGGAATTCCACTGGGGGTTTAAAAATGTTTTCCTTGGTGAACAAGGTTCTAGAATGGATTTGGCAATTTTAGGAATTTTTGAAGAATTGTTCGGGATTTTCTTGTATTTTTTCGGACTTTTTGTACAAAATTTTAAAAGGTGTGCCAACCGACATGGATGGAGGTGTACCAATCGGCATTGGCACTAACTTTTAGGGCACCTTTAGTAGGTGAAAAGATCAGTGTTGATCGGTAGGTGGAGGCAGATGTCGATCGACATGACCTTAGCCTCCTATAAAAAGGGGGAGGGTTCTCCTCATTTTCTACATCTCTCTGACTTCTTTTCTTCTGCTATAAACCTCTACAGATCATCCTAGCGTCCTAAATGGCTGACTTCTCAAGCAGTGTGACCCATATGGCATGGTTTAATGTCGACGAGTGGGAGGGTTAAAGTGGATGGCTAGGTTGCCCCTCGCATTGGGTAGCAAGAACTCTTTTGAATCATTTGAGCCGGTGGCGGATGATCAAACTCTTCTGTGTGAGCCTTCACGTCATCACTCTTCAAGGGTGTTGAAGCTTGGTGGCTATGTAAGTATTTCATGACTCTTGGTATTCCTTTTTTCTTTTCTTGACAAAATTGCTTTATTTCTTGAATCTAACAAGGGTTTTCTTCATTTCTTGACAGTGTGACATCTCCATGTCGACTATTCGTGCCAGTGGAATGATAGGTCTTAAGGATGTTTGGGAGCACCTTCCTCCTATGGTGCTCTGGATGGTGTCCTCTGTGAGTTTTGGGAGGCTAGCGTCGACTTTAGATGAGACTCCCCGCTCCACTGTGGTTCTATGTGCTTTAGGAGAGAGGCGGTCGGACACTACCCACACCTTCCATTTTGGCTTCGGGGAGATGATGGTGAATCCCATTGATGTTCAATAGTTGTTGGGGATGGATTTCAAGGGTTTTCGAATCGAGGTGGACAGGACATTGAGGGTGATGTCGGAGGCGGTAACAGCGACTTTAGGTGACGTGGGGAGGGTGGTTTTCGGAGACTCTCTCCGCTTGTCCTCTTTGAGGGAGCTTTTGCTGAGGAGGATGGTTGATGAGAATGACGGGCATCAAGGGCGTCAGATGGCCCATTTATTTATCTTATTGATAATGAGAGGTTTTCTGGTAGCGACGAGTGGTGACTTCGTCCACTTGTGGTTTCTACCATTTCTGAGGGTGTTTTTAAACATCCGCTTCAATGATTGGGGGAGCCTGTCTATTATTATTTGGATGCATTCATCTAGTTCTTTCGGACAACTTTTAATGGGGACACGTATCTTCTGGAGGTATTCTTTATTTTTTGCATTTTCCTTTATGTATTCGCATTTTCATTTCATGAACTTCTTTTTTATTTTTTTAATGTTGATCCTTATCCTTTGCAGACGTGGTTCTATGAGATGATTGGGTTGAACACCCAACGGATTTCTTTGAAGGATGACTCTTTGGGGTACTTTTTTTTTATGTTCCGGTGGTAGAGGTCTTATCGGCAATCGAAGAAGAACCATTCTCTGGAGATAGTGCGTCAGGTCTTGAATGGCCTGACGAGCGAAAAGGTAAGCATTCTTTTGCCATTGAGACTATTCTTTTTCTTTTAATGATGTTTTATTGATACTGATCCTTTACTTTTGCTGGGTATTTATAGGTGACCTTTTATCCTTGGGGGACGCACATTCAGCTCACCGGGGTGATTGGGGGACATGCGTAAATGCGGTGCCTACTAGTGCATGAGTTCGGCTACTCCTGGTATCTTGGGGAGAGGGTAGTCTGGAAGATTGTGGAGGATAAGGTTGCGGTGCCGCCGTAGAGGCCCCTATGTTTATGAGGCGTGTACGGGAGATGTCTGATGATGCCCGGGTGGCTGGGATGATAGGAGAGACATACTCTCTGTGCACTGACATAACGGTGATGTACGATTATCTGAACTTTGTCATGATTTGGTTGATGCCCCCTAGTATATATGATGTGATGCCTCTCCCTATGGTGGGATTGAGTAAGTGAGTGGGGTCCTCTTATAGCGCAGGTGGTGCGGCCACGTCAGCGACAGCAGCGATGACGTTAGGGCCTTCTTTTGTGCGGATTCATTATCCTAGTTACAACTGTTGGTGAGATGATTGGGGGTCGGTGCGTTTACAGCATCATCCTCATACGATGGATCTGGAGGAGTTGGACCTGACGGAGGAGGTCCTTCGGCCTGCGGTATGTCTTTTTTTATTTCCTTGATTTCCTTTTTTTTCCTCATGCTTGACTGATTTGATCTTTTCCATTCTTGCTCGCAGCATATCAGTGTTTCGACCACTTGGCTGAAGGACATTAGGGACTGCATATCTTCACTGACTGTTCATATTCATGAGGCGGTTTCGATCCCTTCTTTCTTAGTGCGATCTGCTTCGTCCAGGGAAGGATCTGTCTCTAGAAGTGGGGGCGCATCGTCTCGCCGTAGGGGGGAGAGGGCTTGCCACAGGGATGGGGGATCTTAGAGAGATAGAGAAGAGAGAGAATAAAGAGTGAGAGAAATAAATTGGGTTCGGTCCGAGTCCTGTTGTTTTTTCTATTTTTGCTTTTCCTGCAAAATATCAATGTAATACAGAACAAAACATATGCAAATGAATAATGAAGTTTTTTGTTAATTTTCTTTGATTTAGTGATTAATGCACACGCTCTTTTTACTTTATTGCTGAGATCGTAAAAAATAATTTAAAATTTGATTTTAGAAGGACTTTATTTAAAATGAGATTAGTAAAAGCACAAGTATAAAGAAAATCAAGAATTTCCTTAACATAAAAGTGTTTTTTTTTATTTGACAAAATATGAAAAAGGGAATTTTCCCAGAATAGGGGTTTACCGATTAGCATGACCCTTGTCCTGTCTATCGGCATATCAGTCCAGGCCAATCAACCCAAGGCTTTGATTGCACTTTCTTCAATTGTTTGGTACTTGGTGGGGCAAGTTTTACTCCGATTTCTGCAGGGTTTCTTATCCTTTCTTGAGAGTTTCCAAGTATAAATAGGGGGTGAATGGGCCTTTCCTCCTCACACTTTTATTTTCTTCCTTTTTCCTATTCTTACTTACTTATTATCTTCAAGATGTCTATCCCTGGTACTATTGAGTTCACCAACTATCTCGAAGCCTTGGAAGCAATGTGTTCTTACAATGTCGATTATGACGCCTTTCACATGCGACGAGTCTCTTTGCGGATCAATCATCCCATTGAGTGGAACATGCTGATGGCGGCCGTCGAGTTTTGGTATCCCGAGGATCATGTCTTCTGCTTTGGGTTGGATGAGATTTGTCCTACCTACGAGGAATTTTCTGCCATGCGGAGATAAATCCCAGCGTTGTTATGCCTCTACCTGAATTTTACTGTTCTCTTATGTAATTGTTGGCTGGGATTCTTCATATCTCACCTTTGGCAGCCAAACTGTTGGTTACGGGGGGAATGATTTCCCTTCAAACGGTGTTGTAGTCCGTGCATTCGCAGGATGTGGGTGATGTCGTATATGCTGGGGCCGTCCTCTTAAGCATTGTTTCAAAAGTCTTGTTGATGACTGGGGAGATGCTGGTGGACCCCCAATTGGCTGCTATCATTTCTTGGATGTCATACCATCGCAATCATGTGGCGGTGATACTAGAGGAGACCTTGAATGTCCTGGATGCCTGGTGGGAGGGTCGTTCTAACTTTCTGAGGGGTAGCCTTATAATGTTATTTATGTGGCTGTCAGAGAGGTTTTGTATGGAGTTCCCACCAGAGTATCCTTTGTTGGCGGTACCAAACTTCTTCTCACGTTATTTCATTAGCGTAGGCCTGGACATTGAGATTTGGGAGAACTAATTTGTAGAGCATGGAGCTTTAGGCTTGCGCTGGTTTGTACCATGGTGGGGAGAACTGTTGCCTATTTTGGAGCTCGCAGAGTATCAATATGTCCGGTTAGTAGGCCTCAGGCAAACCTCTTTCTACTTCCCCTGGTGGTGGCTGCGCTAATTTGGTTGGGAGAAAATCGTGCCACTGCGGACACCGAACTTCTTTCCTGTGGAAGACCTGATAGAGCGTATGCGCATGCGGCTTGGTTATCTATGGAAGAATCATCGTCCATCGACCCATCCTTCTCAATTACTGGGCAAGTCTGGCATGTCTCCGGGGACTACATGAAGGGGTTATGGAAGAAGGTAGTGACTAGGATGCTGGCTGTAGAGACTGGTAAAAGGTGGTTTGCCATATCTGACACCATGGAGGGAGGCATTGTGGTCTTCCCCAAGCTAGTCCGAGCTTATTGCTTTATGGATCATCTGCGATACTCTATTCAAGTAGGGGAGGTTTGGGGAGCCCAAGATGCAGGTGACGATAGTGCCGGTTCCTCTAGCAGCGGCGGGTAGGGCTTTGGAAAGCTCTTTGTAATAGGTGTGGTTTTGTGATTTTTGGGAATAATTAGAGGGTGATTTTTAGGAGTAGGGGGCTTGTTATTATCTAGGTTTTTAGGGAGGTAGGTGTAGTGCTGAAAAGGGAAGTCATTTGACTCCTTACGCCGATGTAATCGTACAAAAATTTCAGATAACGAAATAAATAAGTTTTTAATCATTTAGTTGTGCCTCTTGATGATTTTTTTCATTTTGAACTATCTATACTTATCACTAAGGCATATATAATCCTTTTATTCATGTATATGTTAAAATGAACTATTATTCTCGGGGATAAGAAAAGAATAGCATTTTGTGAAAAAGAAGGGGGTCGCGCAGTGAAGTGAAAAGCTGCCTACGTACCTCGGAGGGGTTTTTTTTGAAAATTTTTGAAATTTGTTTTTGAAAATTTTTGAAATTTGTTTTTGAAAATGTTTTTAAGAGGATTAAGACCACGTAGTTCTGGGTAGGGGAAATGAAGATGGAATTTTTTTTAGAAGAGAAGGGAGATGAAAAGAGTCGTAGTGCGTCGAGATTTCGGACTAGGGGTAATATTTCTTGAGGCGGTCCATGTTTATCGGACGCGCCATTTCTTCTCCATCGAGGTCGATAAGCACAGTGGCGCCTCCCAACAGGATCTTCTTCACAATATAGGGGATGCTCCAATTGGGCTTGAATTTCCCTCTGGGGTACCAGATGGACTCTACTATTTCTTTGAGGGCTAAGTCCCCTTCTTAGACACCGCGGTCCTTGACTCTCTTATTGAATGATCGTGTTATATGGTGATGGTACCCTTATGTGTGATATAGAACCTTTAGCCTCCTTTCGTCTAGGCGGGACAGTTCATCAAGACGGCTTTGGTACGAGTCTTCTTTGTTGACCTTGCTTTTAAGCATGACGCGCAGTGAAGGTATTTCCAGCTCAACCGGTAGGACTGCTTCCATGCCATAGACTAGAAAGTAAGTGGTAGCCCCAGTAGAGGTTCGAACTGAAATATGGTAGCCCCAGAGGGTGTAAGGGATCCTATCGGCCCAATCTCGACAACTCTCAATCATCTTACTGATGATAGATTTGAGATTCTTATTGGCTACCTTGACCGCCCCATCGATTTGAGGTCGATATGGAGAGGATTTGTGTCTTTGAATTCCATACTCGTCGACCACTTCCATAACTTCTGCCTCAAAATGTATCCCGTTGTCTGATACAAGCTCATGTGGGACTCCATATCGGTAGATGATTTTTTTCCCGATGAACTAGGTCACTTTCTTGGCATTCAGAACTGTGTATGACTTGGCTTCGACCCATTTGGTGAAGTAGTCAATAGCGACTAGGATGAACTCATGTCTACTGGATGTTTTTGGTGTAACTTTCCATATGATGTCGATTCCCCATATGGAAAACAGTCAGGGAGAGGTCATGTTCTACAATTCTCGTAGAGGCAAATGTTGTAGGTTGGAGAACTATTGGCATTTGAGACATCTTCGAACGTAGGCTATGTAGTCTTGAACCATGGTAGTCTAATAGTACCCTGTCGAATGATCTTTTTGGCGAGCGTATGACTGTTCATGTGGGGTTCGCATTCCCCGATGTGGATTTTCTACATCATTTCTTCAATGTCGACCCCTGCGATGCAGTGTAAATGGGTTCCATCAAAGTTTCTCTTAAATAGTGCTTTATCACATACAATGTATTGGGCGGCCAATCTGCAGAGAGGTTCTTGGTCTTTCTTGTCAGCTCCTTAGGGATACCTACCATATTTGAGGAGGCGCCAAATATCTTAATACCAGAAGTCAGCTATTTTGGGTTCTTCCTCCGTGTTGAGCTTGATGTGGTAGCACTAGGTTGCTTTGTCTTGTTGCTAGACAAGGAAAGGGGGCATGGTTATTCCTTTGAGCATGTCAATCATGGAGGCTAAGGTGGCAAAGGCTTCATCCAGGTTATTTTTTACTCACGGCAGATAGTGGAAGGTGATTTCTTAGAATTGGGAAGCTAGTTCTTCAAGGTGGGCATGGAAAGGTAAGATTTTCTCATCCTTGACTATCCACTTCCTGAGTACATGATCGATGATGAGGGATAAATCCCCGTAGACATCGAGGAATTGAATTCCTTTCTTGAGGGAAACTTTGAGGACTACCATGCACGCCTCGTATTCAATCATGTTGTTAGTGTAGGGTAAATCCAATTTAATGGCAATGGGAGTGTGGGAGTCATCAGGGGTAATTAGGAGGATTCCAATGAAATATCCTTTTTTGTTGGCAGTGTTGTCAAAGAACATTTTCCATCAAAGATGTTCTTGTGAGGCACAAGGGATATTCTCATCTCGGAATTCAAAAATCCAGACATCGACTTCTTCCATCGGGTAGTCAGCAAGGTAGTCAGAGATGGCTCTTCCTTTCATGGCTTTTTATGTGACATAGGTGATATCAAACTCCGCTAGAAGCATAAACCAATGGGACATTCGACTGGATAGGGTTAGCTTCTCGAGCAGGTACTTTATGGGATCTATTCAGGATACGAGTGTAATGGGGAAGGCGAACATGTAGTTCCATAACTTTTGCTTAACCCAGATAAGAGTGACACATGCTGTTTCCAAGGAGGTGTAGTTAACTTTGTAATCGGCCATTTTTTTACTGGCATAGTAGATGGATTTCTCCTTGCGAGTTTCTTCAAGGTATTGGGCTAGCAAAGCCCCAGCTGCAGTATCAGTCACGATTAGGTATAAGAGTAAGGTAAGACCAAGCTGCAATGGCATGAGCACCGTAGGTTGGGTTAGGTATTACTTAATTCGATCGAAGGCTTCTTGGCAAGCTTCATTCCAGACTTTGGTTGAATCCTTTCGGAGGAGTTTAAAGATGGGTTCATAGATGGAAGTCAGTTGGTTGATGAATTGACTGATGTATTATAATTTCCCAAGAAATCCTCGGACTTCTTTCGAGGAGGTGGCATCTCAAGTATGGATTTCAGCTTAGCAAGATCTGCTTCTATCCCTTTCTCACTGACCATGAATCCCAAAGGTTTTCCTTTAGTAATGCCGAAGACACATTTCTGTGGGTTAAGTCGCATTTGGTATTATCGCAGTTGTTAAAAGAATTTTCGAAGAGCGATAACATGACCTTCTCTAGTCCTGGACTTGATAGGCATGTCATTATATAGACCTCAGCTTCCTTGGGTATCAGATCATGCAGAATGGTTGTGGCAGCCCTTTGATAGGTAGCCCCTGCATTTTTTAGACCAAATGTCATGACAGTGTAGCAAAAGGTTCCCAAGGGGTGATGAATGAGGTTTTCTCTTGATGATAAGGGTGCATCTCTATCTGGTTATATCCGGCAAACCCATCGACGAATGACTTGAGAGCGTGACTGGTTATAATATCCATAATCATATCGATGTTGGGTAGAGGGTAATCATCCTTCGGAGAGGCCTTGTTCAAGTCTCGGTAGTCGACACACATGCGGACCTTCCCTCCTGATTTCGGCATGGGTACGATATTGGCTAGCCATGTGGGATATTCAATTACTCGAACGAAGACCACGTTCAATTGCTTAACTAATTCTTCTTTTACTTTGAGTGACCATTCGGTGCAGAGCTTTCGCAGCTTCTGTTTGACTAGTTTACATTTTGGGAGAGTTAAAATCTCATGTTGTGCTATCTCTGGGTCAACTCCAGGCATATCCTTGTAGGACCATGCGAAGACATCCACAAATTCCTTTAATAGTTCTTCTCGTTGAGTGTGCTCGTGCTCATCAAGGGTAGCCCCTATACTAATCTTACGCATTCAGCTACTAGAACCGAGATTTATAACAATAGTTTCATCTTCATTAACTTAAACATGGTTACATTATTTGTTATTAACATTATTTAGATCAGTTAAGAATTGTTCATTTGCAAAGTCATCATTATCAAGAGTTTGATTATAATCAAGGAAATTAATGTAACGCACATTAAGATACTCAAAATCTTAATTTATTTCATTAATAGGAAAAACAACATTGACAGCCTCATCATAGGAGGTCTTGATTACATCAGAGTGAGAGGAAATAACTAAAAGGGAAAGGGGATAAACATCAGGGTTATGTGGAATATTAGCTGGTGGTACAGGTGCAGCATGCCAGTTGAGAAGTGGTGTATCAACATCTTTGATGAGGTAGGATGGATCGGATGGTGTAGTCCCTGAGTGGATCATGCAAAGTGGGAGCCCTAGTGTCTATAAGTTGAAAGAGTCCTCAGAGTTGGTGTCCTTAGAATCCCTGATATCAGCTATGGTCTCTCTAGTGAATGGTTGTACACAGTGCTGGGAACTTTTGACCCCCGGGTAGCTGTCTTGAAAAAAGAACTCCATTCCTGGTTTCATTTTCTTATCTATAGGGTCATACCAAGGTTCAGGGAAGCCGGAGAAGGGGAAATATTCACCCTCTCTCATGAATATTCTATTTAGGGAATCTCCCGAGATAGTTTTGGCTCATTCTAACTTCCTCTTTAGTCGTGGTTGATGAATCAATCTGAGTTCTTCTTATGATGGTTAATATCCCAAGCCACTGGGAGGAAATGCCTCCTTCAACACAATAGGTTCAGTTATCCCTTATTGTCTTTTCCTTAGCCACAGTCCGGGCATGAAGTGCATGTTCTTGAACATTTGGAGTACACTGACGTTTCCATGAGGATCATATTCTGGATAAACCCTGTCTTTGAAGTTATTTTCTGCTAGGAGTAGGAGTGGTTCAACCTGGAAGCGTGATAGCAGCATATCGTTCACCCCGTGTTGTATCTCGAGTACCAGATTACTGGTTTTTTCATTCTCGGTGTTGTCACTGTCTCCCAAGATGGTGATAACTTATCCATTGGCAAAGAATTTTAATTTCTAATGACGGGAAGAAGACACCCTTTTGATGATGTGGAGCTACGGTCGCCCGAGAAGCAGATTAAAACAGGCTGGGATGTGGATGACTTGGAATTCAATAATAGGATTTATAGGACTAGCCCATATTGCAAGCTTGATAGATCCCATTATTTCTCGGTGGGTATTGTCATCGGAACATATGGTAACAGAGATTGGAGAAAGGTCGCTCACTTTTAATCCTAGGTAATTGAGGGTTCTTAACAGGCAAACATTCAGAGTTGATCCATTGTCGACGAGAGAGAGGGGAATGATTTTTCGCATAAATTCAATAGAGATATTAATAGCACGATTATGGTTGGGACCACTCTTAGGGATTTCCTCTTTAGAAAAGGAGAGCGTTCAAGTAGAGATCAAGGATCTAACTAAGTTCACTACTTCTTCTGGTGTGGTTGAGGGAGGAACTGTGAGTCCTGTGAGTAGCTTGATTAGGGCATTTCGGTGTAGTTGGGAAGACATGAAAAGTCCCCATAGAGTTATGTTAGCTTAGGTATTCTTCAGTTGATCAAGGACCTTACTTTCTTCAAGTGTCATTTCTGGCATAGGGAGATTCTCAACACCTTTACCTTTATCACTTGCTGATGGTTATAAGTTTGGATTCTGGTTATGTGGTTGACGAAAGAAGGGAAAACTTGAAACCCTGTTTCTTCATAGATATCAGGTTGCTCAGCTACCTGGTTGATCTCTCCTAGAATCTCCTCGAATGATATCAATCTGCATAGGTTGGCTATTAGACTAGTCTTTACTAAATCTAGATCTTCATCTAAATCTTCAGAATTATCCCACCATCCGATGGCAACGATATTTTCTTCCCATGAAAAATCACTAAACTCTACAATTTCTATGGCCTCTTCTTATAATTCCTCCCATTCGACGGGGACATACAGGACTGAAGGGACCAGGTGCCCTTGTAATTTCAAAATGTTGAGCAGCTCGAATATGCTACAAATATCACTAGTCTGTTGAAATAAATCTGCTATGATATGGACCAGGTCATCTAGACTAACTTCGTCGGTTGGAACTACCCAGTTATCCTACTCTCGAGCCCATTTTCAAGCTTCTAAGAATAACTCACTGAATCTCTGATAGTCGATAGTCATCTGGGAGGGAAATTTCAGCCCGAATTCTAGGAGTTGGTTCAACACTTCTAATAATTCCATACCTTTACCTCCAGAACAGGTAGGGACAACAATGCATGCTCTAGTGATGAGAGATAAAGTTTGATCGACAAAGATGGTAGGGTGTAAGAGAAATTAGGGGCATGTTTGGAGAGGTTTATGAGAGTATATGGGTATGACCGGTGATTTATTTGGCATGATTTGGGTGGATGGGTCGAGTTCTGAGTCTTCTTCTAGAAATATGGCATTTGCATGATTCGGGAGTGGATTATGGGTAGTGTTTGGTTTAGGATTAGCTCGTGGGGCAATTATACCCCGGTTAATTAGGCTTCGTATTATGTTTCAAATATGGAAACATTTGTCGGTGGTATGGCCAGCTATTTGGTGAAAGTCACAATGGGCAGGTTTGAAATTTTTTGAAAGTGGATTTGGTAATGGACGAGGGTCCAAAGGTTTGATCAGGTTTTGATTTCAGAGAGCCTGGTAGACTTTGGAGAGAGGAGCATGAAGCTCGCTATATTCCTTTTGGATTGGGTTTGGGCAACTTTTTGGTGCCCACGAAGCGAAAGGCTGGGAGATGTTGTTGATAGTAGAGACTCTGGTACTAGCAGGTTTTTCAAACTTTCTAAGACCAAACTGTCTAGAGATTTTTTTCGATTTAACTTCTGTCTTGGCAAAACCTTTTTCGATTTCTACTCCTGCTTCCTGGAGGGCTCAAAAGTGAGGGTAGTACTGTCCTCCCATTTTTGCTCGGACATGGGGTAGAAAGTTCTTCTTCACAATGCTGACTTATTCTTCTTTGAAAGCCCGATTGGTCATGGTAGCTGCTTTTTATCTTCATATTTCTATGAAGTTGCTAACTTATTCCTCGGGGTTCTGTTTAAGTAGTTCCAAGTCACGGAGGGTAACCTTTAGCTCCTCGTTGTACTTGTATTGTGACATAAACTCATGGGTAATGTCTTCCTAACGACGTATTCTAAATTCTTCAAGTCATAGGAACCAACGGAGGGCGCTATCTTTCAAAGCCTACTGGAACATCTGATCCATTGTTTCTTTGGAATCCCCTAGGAGAGTCATGGCTCGGTGATAACTATGGAGATGAATGATCACTTCCTCCAAACTTCTCGATATTGGGCATCTTGAATTTTTATGGTAACCTGGCTTTAGGATAGGTAAACATGTGGATGTATTCCATGTAGTTCTTAGAGATTCTGACTTGGTCGAATTTCTTGGTTAACATCTTGAGGTCTTCCTTGACCTTGTTCAGTTCTTCCGCTTTCGGATCAACAGTTACGGGTAAATTAGCCCCTATCTGAGCAAGGTTTGGCATGGGAAACTGGGTTGGCGATAGCCTATTAGCAGGAGGAGCACGTAGAGCATGATGGTATTCTTCAGGAACCCAAATAGGCTCAGGTGCAGGTAGACCCATGGCGTGAGGGAAAATGACCTAAGGATCTTCGGGGATAGGGACCCGATTTCTTTTCATCTCATGAACCTCGGTTTGAAGGTTGTCAATTTTGGCAGTGAGCTGAGCCAGAACTGTTACCAAATCCGGTTGTACATTTGGCACTTGATCCGTATTCTCCATGGAAGGTGGTTGAGTCTCAAACACGGAGGAAGTAAGGGGACTGACAGAACTTTGGGGCGGTTCGACTGAAGACCGAAGCCAATAGGGAGGTAGGCCAAGGGTATGTGATCGACCTGAGAAGGAGAAAATTGGAATTTATTTTTGGAAAATAAAAAATAAAATTTGTTATTTTGGGAAAAGGAGGAAAATATTCTTGACATTTTTTAGAAAAAGGGAGAGGAAAAAATGATAGATGGATCTCAACATGATTATTATGTTTATTAGGTTCTCACTTGTATTAAGTTTACCTAAATGCAAAATGAAGAGCAGGACGGGACCCTTCGCCTGGAAGAATTGGGTTTGCAACACATGTAAATTTAGGGTTGAACTTGTAACCAAGGTCATGGTCAGGGTCCCGTTTTTAAAAATTGCGTGAAAATTTGGGCGGCAAGTCGTCCCGAAATTTCGGCAAAGTTTCGGGTTGAAATCGGAAATCTTACATGTGTGTCCTAGGCTTGACACCTATATGCAGATATGCAGTTGATTAGGTGAATTGGAAATGGTTCCCCCCTTTGGCGTGACTTCCATGATATACGTCTTGCTTTTAAGGACAATCAGTACATGTGGACAAGCCATTTGATATACATGAGTGTACATGAATTGCCTCACTATATACCTCATGGGGACGGTACGTGTGAGAGAGAATTCGATATACTCGACATATATGAATGAGTTCCCTGCAATACACCTCCCATCATGACTTCGGTCAATCGGTACAATGCGGGGTAACCGTTTGATATATGTCGAAGGTACTTGGACAATGGAAGGTAAAAGTCATATCGCTTAGGCTAACTGCGACCTGCCAGACCAGTGCCCATCATGAAGTGACTCTCCAGTTACGGGATAAACTTTGGTCAATAGCAATGCCCTTTGGTGATGTTGTGTGAATCATGCATGATTCTTTCATTAGTATCTTATGGAGAGAGTATCTTTTTCTTGATCATGCCAAACAGGGAGCAAGGTGCAAGTACCAATAGTAAAGCTATACCAAGCATGGATAAGTGATGTGTGAGAGATGTGTAACTATCTACAAGTTAGTGTGTGATAAGTGAGCATGGATATATACAAGTGGAGGTGTGTGTTGGTGACACCTAAGCATGAATTTTTAAGTGATTTGTGCAACATGTGGATATACGTGATCCTAGGTGCATGTGGTGTGAAGTGTACATGGAGAGTCATCTACAAGTGTGTCAATAGTAGTATAAGAATGAGGAACATATGACTAATAAATTGGAACATGCAAATAGTGGGATATACAAGAAAATAAAACACCCAAGTAAAAGGAGTCTAGCCCTCTAAAAAATAGTCCCCAACAGAGTCGTCACTATGGTCATCCTGGAGGGAACGACGTTTATTCCAGGGGGAAGGAGGAGGATCCTTTCTAGAAAGAACTGCTTCGTGATCTCACACCCCTCTCTTCGAAAGGTGCTTCAACCGTCATAGGTGTGGGGTGAATGTAAAGAGATGGAGTCACCGGCCTATTTTGCACAAAACAGGCAAAAGAACATGTTGCCAGTTTGAGAGAGTGGTATCAAGGACAAAACTGATGCATACGAAACCAATAGATTGGAGGTCCGGGGGCTAAGTTATGGAATGGGAAGGTTTTAGGCACCCATCCCGCCCTTTTAGTCTCTCATGGGAAATGTTAATATTTTCCTTTTATCCCCACGAAGTGTGTGTATGTGTTTATATAATGGAGATTGGAATCCTTTGACCCAAACCATGGAAAAGATAGGGTGAGGTCATCCACAGGAATATTCCCAAAATAATAGTAAATGTAGATGATAGAATATGAGCGTTCATCGCGATATTAATCATTATTGGGAAACGATAATATGTGTGGGATGAAATGCGAACAAACATATTATTTATATATATATATATATATATATATATATATATATATATATATATATATATATATATATGAGGGATTTTAAGAAATTTGGAAAATAATAGAAATTGGCGAATTGAAAAGTTGGACTCGAGTCTCCAATTTTAATCCGAGATGCCTACATAGCCTATAAAGGCATCAAAGTACAAGTAGTTCGAATGTAGAATAGGGGTGGGGTTTATCCCATATATACAAACGTAATTTTATTATGTGTGTACGTGTAGAAAATGTGTTTTTGATTTTGGAAAAAGTGTGATGGGTAATTTCGTTCGGAATTTATGGGTGTAACCCTCTTTTATTTGTTTTTGGGTTTTTTATAAAAATAAATTATTTGGAATATACTAATAGAAGCATAGATGTTAATGTGTATTAACTAAAATGAAACTAGATTATGAATCTAATGTAACTTATGAAAAACAAGAGATTTAAAAGAGAAGCATAAGGAATTGGAGCTTGAGCTTGGATCTTGGATGAAATCCTTTGACTGTTCATGGATGTTGATGAGAGAGAAGGATATTTGACAAATTGGGTGTGAAAAGGATGGGTATTTAGGCTTGAATGGAACTTCTCATATGGAACTTAGTTGATTATGAGAGAATATTATTGAGATCGCTGATGCTGATGGATTTGTTATGTTGGGAGTGAGGTCATGGCCCTTATTTATAGTGAAGAAGGTGGGTGCCGATCGTCCTATCCCAGGGTGTGCCTATCGGCAGTCACCCTTAACACTGTGTCGATAGGTCGGGTTCAGGACCTGGCAATTGGTAGTCTCGTATGGACTTTTCTGGAAAAACAACTGTAGCACACAAACCGTTGATCCGAATCGTGCACAGGTCATACCGTTATAAAGGTATTTCAGAGACCTTTGAGAGTCCTTTGGATTGCTCTCGGGTTCGAGAGTTGACTTTGGGTAAAATTTGGCTGAGAAGTGAACGTCGGTCTTTTGGTCGAGAGTTCATCGAACGAAAACAGATCGTTCGTCTGTATGGTAAGTTAGAATCTCACACAGGGTGAACCATTGGAAAGGTTTGGAGATTTACTTAGACATTCCAAAGAATTTCACCTTATTCGAAAAGTTGACCTTGGTCAAATGGGGCCCAAAAGCGTTCGGTGACTTCTCGGAGTAAAACGTATCATTTGTTGGTACCGTAGGTCAGAATCGCGCATGGGGTGGATTGTTAGAAAGGGTATTCAGTGCCCTTCAGATATTCATTGAGTCTCGTTCAAGATGAAGAGCTAACTTTTGTCAAACGGAGTTCGAGAGCTCCCGGTGGCCTCTGAATAGATTTTCTGGGGAAAACTAATCATTTGTCCGAATGGTTATGCTGTTTCATTCACGAGGTGGACCATTGGAAAGGGGTTTCAGTTCCCTTCGAAGATTCAAAGATCTTTCACTCTGATGGTGAAGTTGATTGGGGACAACTTGGGGCTCGGTAGCCCCCGATGTCCTCTGAATCAATTTTTGGTAGTGAAATGGTTCGTTCGTCTGAACCATTATGCCAATTCACACATGGGGAGGACCGTTGGAAAGGGTATTCAGATACCTTCAAAGATTCAAAGAGATTTCACTCTGACTATAGAGTTGACCAAAGTCAAATGGGGCCCAGAGGCACCCGATGGCCTCTAGATCATTACTCGGAGTGCAACCTATGTTTTCGGTGGAAAGGGGAAGTGCTAGGGATTTAAAGAGAGACTTAGGGGGTCCTAGAATGTGGTGTCTATACTAACCTACACCAAGAACCCCCAGTGAAATCTAAACCACTAGACCCCATACCATGGATCAAGCCTTTTTCTAGTGTGGCATATTTACATCAAACGGTGAAACCTCTCTCAAACTTCCAACCATGTATAAGGGTGAACTAGTAGTCCTATTCACTAATGAGGATATCAAAAACCTAGCGAATCCATTCAAATATGCATCAGTGGGAAAGTTTTCTCATGAAAAACCTTCACTTGATTTCATACGTAAGAATTTCCTTACATTCTCTTTAAAGGTAGCATACACCGTACGTTTACTTGATCATAAACATGTATTGATCCGATTGAATAATGAAGAAGATTTTACAAAACTGTGGCTTAGAGAGAAATGGTATCTAGGAAAAATCCCAATGAGGTTATTTAAGTGGACACCAATGTTAAGAAAGTCCAATAGTCCCTGCATTGATAAACCTTCCAAACCTTCCCATTAATTTTTTTCGTAAAGTCATCTCTATTCTCTATAGCCCAACTGATTGGTAAACCCCTAAAGATGGATGCTTTAACTGTTACAATCATTAGACTAATAATAACAAGAGTTTGTGTCGAATTAAACTTGTTACATGATAAACCAAAAAGAGTTTGGATAGGATGTGGTGAAGGATGTTTTAGGCAGGAAGTTTCATATGAAGATCATCCAAAGTTCTATGTTCATTGTAAGAAGAAAGTCCATGTAATTAACAGTTGCCTTTTTAAGAATCCAGCAACGAGTAAGCCTCAAGAGAAAGTCAATAAGCCAATTAAAGTCACAAAAATTCTAGACAAGTAAAACAAATAACCAAGAAAGAAAAAAGATATCATCTTGAATCAAGATATTAAAATAGTAGTAGAGAATATGGAAGTAGATCACGAAATTGAAGAGAAGGAGGAGGGCGCCATTGAATCACCAATGCCAAAAAATATTGCACAAAAATAGTCTTTAAGACGTCATCATCAAAAAATTATGAACCATGTATAGAGAATTAAACATTGTGAAATTACAAGTGAAGAAGCAATGGTTATTGAAGTCACAAGTTTATCTCTAAGAGCCACTGAACTACATAAGTTTGATATGCATAAGGATCATGATAAAGCATATTACTCAGATACAAAACCTCCTAAGAGAAACCAAGTTCCTATGCATGAGGAATTATCTTTATTTGCAAAGGTTTTAGATGTGAAGTTAGAGAAGTATAGAGATGCTAAAGAAAAATAAGCCAAGAAGTCCATCCCTAGTAGTAAAGTAGTGCATAGAATAAGAAAATGAGGTATAGGATAGTTCCTAAAATAGTGTGTAATGATCCTTTATCTAGAAGACTGACCAGAGCATGTATAAAAGTCCTCCTTAAATCCTCCTACAGATAATTAGATGATTAATTTTATTGTCTGAAATGCAAGAAGAGTAGGCACTAAGCCTACTTACAGAAGAATCAATAAACTCATCAAAATCCACAAAATCCTATCCCTTGCACTTGAACCCAAGGTCATTCATCTCAATATAACCCCCTTAATGTCTAAATGGGGATTTTAAGGTAGTTGTTATAACTCCTTGAATAGAATTTGAGTTTTTTTTGGCAATACGGTATACAATGTACTATAATGCATGATGATGACCAAGATTTGTGTTTAAAAGTTTATCATCATATGTTCAAAGAAGATGTGTTAATCACTTTAGTGTATGTTAAATGCAATAAATATTAGAGAATTCCTCTATGGGACAGTATTGATATGTTATGCTTAAAGTTTGAAGACTGTCCTCATATTGATATTGGGGATTTCAATGTAGTTTATAGTCCAGAATAAATATTTAAAGGTAATCCAATGGATTTAAATTCAACTCAAGATTTTAATGATGTCATTTCAGTTGGAGGATTGGTTAATATAGGATATTTGCGATCCAAAATCACTTCATGCAATAATAGAAAAAAATGAGGACCCGGTATTTGCAAGGATATATCGATGTCTAGTTAATGAAAATTGGTTAGTTTCCATCCAAACTCGGTCATTAACCAACTTAACAGATGTTGTTCAAACTATATCCCACTTCTTCTATCAATCAAAACTCCATTAGACAATTCTCCCAAATCTTTCAAATTTTAAAAAATATGGTGTGGCCATAAGGAGATCCAAAACATTATCAAGACCACTTGGGATAATCTAGTAAAATTTTCCCCTATGAGAGCCTTCTATTTTAAGTTGAAAAGATTGAAATTTGTGTTGTGATATTGGAATAAAATAATCTTCAATGATGTGTTGCAAGCAGTTAAAGATTTGGACTATGAATTACTGTCTAAGGCATTTCTATTTGAAACCAATAGAGATTCTTTTAGTAGGGAGGCTATGAATTTTACCAAGGCTAAACTAATGAATGCTCTTTAAATGAAGAAACGTATTGGAGATAGAAATCAAATGTAAAGTGTCTAAAAAAAGTGGATACCAACACCAAATTCTTTCACTCGGTGGTGAACTCAAAGAGTAGGTATCTTGCAATCAATAAAATCATAAACAATGATCATCAGATGGTGGAAGATCCTAAAGATATTGAAGAAGCATTTATCAATCATTTTAAGAATTATCTTGGTACTAATTCTAATTATACTCAAGATATTATGTTGGATATAATTCCAACCATAATTTCAGCAAATTCCAACGCTATGCTTTGTAATTATCCAACTGGGAATAAAATTTGGTCAGCAATAAAAGAATTAAATGTAGACTACTTAGCGGGTCCTAATAGTTATGGAGGGGTATTATACAAAAAGTTTTGAAATACTATTTATGAAGACTTTATCAACGCAATTCATTCTTTCTTCTCTGGGGATCAAATACATATTAGTTGGTGAGCGTCTTCTGTAATTCTTATACCTAAAATATCAAACCCTTTAGATTGTGAATATTTTAGACCTATTTGTTTAAGAAAATTCAATCTTAAGGTTCTGTCAAAAATATTAAATATTAGACTTTCCATTATTCTTCCCAGTTGAATTTCTCCATTTCAAAGTGGATTCACTAAAGGCAGATGTATTGTGGATAAAATTCTTCTGGCTCATCAAAAGTCTAGTGACATTGGAAAGAAAAGACATGGTTCAAATGTCATTATCAAATTGAATATGGAAAAAGAATATGACAGAAACATCTTGGTTATTTCTCATTTCAGTTTTAAGAAAAGTTGTCTTCTTTAAATTCTTCATTCATCTAGTGTGGAGTTTGCTTTCAAATAATTGGCAATCTATTATTTTCAATGGAAATGTGGTAGGATTCTTCAATTCTAAAAGGGGACTAAGGTAAGGAGATCCATTATCTCCAAACCTATTTATCATAACAGCTAAGGTATTTAGTAGAGGTCTTCAACTCAAGATGGAAAATGAGGTCATAAAACCATTCTATCGTCCTCCTAATTGCCCTTTAATTTATCATTTGAGTTTTGCAGATGATGTTATCATATTTACCAATGTCAATAAAAGAAGTTTAAAGAAATTAGCGGATTTCTTGAATTCTTATGAAGCCATGTTTGGTCACCTCATCAGCAAAAAGAAAATTTATATTATAGTATCCCCATAGTTGTCTAAAGATAGAAGAATTTCTATTCGATCAGTACTGAAAATGAAAGAATCAAAATATCTAATTAAATATCTTGGTATCCATCTCTATATAGGCGGAAGAAAAATTTCCTTCTTTGTAGATTTACTATCTAAAAGTAGGACTAAATTTTAATGGTGGAACTCTAAATTTCTTTCTCAAGGTGGAAGACTTGTCCGTATTAAACATGTGCTTACATTAATTCCACTATAGTTATTGGAAGCTCTCAATACTCTAAAGTTTATCATTAGAATAATTCACAATCTGTTTGCAAGGTTCTTTTAGGGAAATGGGAAATTAGAAGACAAAAAATTTCAATGGATCAACTAGGATACCATTTATAGTCCAACTGAAGAAGGAGGCCTTGGTTTGAGGAATCTTAATGATATTGTAGCTGCTAGTAGTTGCAAATTATATTCGAAGTTGATCAATCAGTATGATTTGTGGACAAATTTCATGAAAGAGAAATACAAAGTTGGACTATTTAATTGTGACCATGGATCTCATACGATAAAAAGACTTATATCAGTGCATGATATTGTAGTTGATCAGATTGTTGAATGCAATAATTATTTGATTTAGAAACCATCTATTAAAGGGAATTTTAATTTAGGTCAGATTTTGATTTATGCAGAAGTAAAAGACCATAGTCCTAATCATTCAAATTCATTTGGAAGAAGTTTGGTCCTAAGAAAATCTCCATTTTTGTTTGGAAAAGGCTATACAAAGCAGTACCTCTTGATAAGGAAGTCCAAAAATTTGGAATCAAGTTAGCCTCATGTTGTAGATGTTGTTTAAACCAAAATGAATCAATATAACACTTCTTTCTAAATAGCCCAATAGCTTATCCAGTGTGTCAGTGGTTTGGAAACATGCTTGAGGTGAATTTGAATTTTAAATCACCAAAATCAATGTTGATTGCTTGGTGGCTTAAAAACTCAAAGAAACACTTCATCAAATGAATCATCAACATAATTCCTTTTATCATTTTATGGGAGCTATGGAAATCTAGGAATGAAAGCTTCTTTAAAGGTTTGGATATGTCAATAGAGAAGACTATGACTCAAGTTGTTTCAATGATTTAGAATATTACAACAGTTAGTTCTTTCAAGAGAAAGTAAAATAAGGAAGATGATTGGATATTTCAATGTTTTAACATCAAAGTGTATAATCATATTCCTAAAATCCAGATCTTAAGGTGGATTAGGCGTGCTACAAATTTATTTAAACTTAATGTGGATGGTGCTTCAAGAAGGATTCCTAGTAAAAGTGGTGTAGGTGGAATCATTCGCGATGATCAAGGCAGATTTATAGGGGTATCTATGGTTTTATTGTGGTTTCTATGAGTATTAATGTTGACGTGGAAGCTCTTCTCAAAGGTATTCACTTATGTATCCAACTTGGGGTGCCGAATGTGATTATTGAATCAGACTCAAAAGCTACTCTTCACTATAGCAGAGATCAGTGGAAGCCTCTCTCGAGATTGAAGGGAATAATCAAACACATTAAAACTCTAATGAGTAGTCATGGATATTCTATTAATCATACTTGGAGGGATGCAAATACGATTGCGGATAGTCTTGTAAATCATGCTATCAACACTTGTTCTTCTAGTATTTGTAGAGAGTTCAATTGTCTTCCTTGTTTGACTAAAGGTTGATTAAACTTATATAGGGAAGGTCTTTCAAATGCTGGAATTTTTAAGTAGATATTATAATGGGATTATTTGTAAATTGCCATATTTATGCTTTTAAAGAAGTCGATATATTGGTATCAACGATCGATTGGTGTTTTTAAAATTTTTCGAGCTTGTTCATGCCAAGTAGGAGAGACTTTTTGTCCTAATTTATTCCGTCCCTCTTTCCTTAAAAAATAACTGATAATAATAATAATGATAACAGGGTGAATTACACCAAACCCCCTAAACTATAATATTTTATAGATAGCCCCCTAATCTAAAAAAAGGTGATAAAAAACCCCTAAACTATTGAATTTTGACACCTAGCACATTTTCATTAAAAATGAGTTGATCAAAACATGATTTTATTCACAGAAATTGTTAAATTTTTGTGCATGTTCTATATGTCTCAAAGTTCAATAGTTTAATAAGGGTTTCTTTTTCTAGTTATTTAAATTAGGGTGTTATCTGCAAAATTGCTATAGTTTAGAGATTTTGGTGTAACTTAACCTCATAATAATAATAATAATAATAATAATAATAATAATAATAATAATAATAATAATAATAATAATAATAATAATAATAATAATAATAATAATAATAATAATAAGAAGAAGAAGAAGAAGAAGAAGAAGAAGAAGAAGAAGAAGAAGAAGAAGAAGAAGAGGAGGAGGAGGAGGAGGAGGAGGAGGAGGAGGAGGAGAAGGCTAAAGAAGAAGAAGAAGAAGAAGAAGAAGAAGAAGAAGAAGAAGAAGAAGAAGAACAACAACAACAACAACAACAACAACCTCTAGGAGATGATGATATCATTGTATTTTGTCGAGGAAATCATGCATATTTAAATAATATTTTTCGTGCCTTTTAAGAGTATGCATATATTTTTAGACAAATTATTAACAAGGTTAAAAGCATTGTTTTCATTGGCAAAGGGGATGCTCAGAGGAAAGGATGAATTGGTTCTTTATTGGGGAGTAATGAGGGCTTTTCTCATTTTAATTAGCCAGGGGTTCCTATTTTTAAAAGGAAACCCAAGATCCTATCATCTTTAACCTATTGTAGACAAAATTTAATCAAGACTAAAAGGTTGGTAAAGTAAACTCCTCTATTTTTCCGGTAAATATGAGCTTAAATAGATATATAGTTAATGATATGCTACTTAAAAGTATATGATTTATAAATGGCCTTTTTAACTGATGAAGAAAATAGAGCAATAGACCAGAAATTTTCTTTGGTCTGGCAATATTTCTATTTCTAAATATATCAACGTGTCCCGGGGCAAAGTTTGTACGGATAATATTAATGGGAGTTTGAGAATTACGATTTATCCCTTCCCAATAAGTCTTCCATCATGAAGCAAGCTTGGGATATCATTTCTAAAACTTACACGTGGTCTTTCTTTATTCATGTCAAATCTAAGCCTCTAAAATACCATAGAATTATCTCTATGTTGTGACAAAAATCTTTTATCTAATGATCAAGAGACATGTGGCATGGAAACCCACACAAAGTATATGAGATACTCAAGGACCAGAAAATGGCCTCTGCCTGTACACAAGCCACAAACTAGTACTTTACCAGGTGAAGAACTATAATACTTATCTTGTCCTTCAACTCACATGGACATAGCCTAAATTATCATGAGTTCACATCCTGGTACATCAAAGTTCGCACATAATAAATCCTCATCATAACATCAGCGTGAAAGGTAGAGAACCTTACACATTGGTAAAGGACTGGAAGTTATCCACCTTTTAGAAAGATTCCTTATCTTCATCCTTATTCACAAGTCATGTGGACCAAGCACATGAGGCTCCTAGTTGACTCCTATAAATAGAGGTGTTCACTCCACATTTGATAGGCAATTATTAAGTGGTGAAGCTCTATCCAATTATCTTCAACATCACTCTACACATGAGACTTGACTACGATCACCTGTTCCGGTAACCCCAAATCACTTAGTTATGGCCTCATAGTAACTTACACTATAAGGTCAAGCCCTCAATTGCACAATACATGTATGTTTATGTATTTAGCTTACTTATCTCCTCTTATACACATATAGGGATCCAATCTAGTATCAAATGCATAGATGTAATGATAATAAGTCTCCATAGCTGATGTAGGGTTAATGTCCAAACTACTCTAAATCTCATGTTCATATCTCTTTATCTATCTTTTATCCTCTTTTATACTTTTATATGTTGAGTATAGCTTTGATGGCATAGTTTTCACTTGTAGAACTATTTTTAGACGATAACAGGCTTTTAGTACCCCCATGGCTAACCGATTGTTAATTTAAAGCTGGTAAGCTTAGTGAACTGCAAGGGTCGCAGCCACAACAATGTAACAGAAGTATAAATGCGTGAGTCACGACATCATTATTAAGCAAGGTTTCATGAAATAAATTTACAATTCAAGACCAGACACGTAATGAAGAGACATTAAAGACTATAAAGATTTGTTAGAAACAGAGTTCTGCATGAAAGGCAAACTAATTCATTATAGTTTTGCGGCATTTGTGGGAAACGAGGTGTTCATCCAAGTTTCTCACAAATTGGGTCAAATATGCCTTGTTTTTCCCATGGGGAACTTCGGATCTACATCTTATGGGTGAAATTTTGGTGGCTAGAACCAAATTTTCATATAAACCTTAGTTAGGGTTCTTTTTACTTTTCAGATCGGTTTCCCCAAGCCTATTTTGGGTTTTTTTGGTAGATTTATATTCCTCGATGATCTTTCCATGCCCAAATTTGCCTAAGCTATTGAAATTTCCATGACCCCTTAAGGACTGGAAACTAGGGATGAGCATATTTCATATTTTCTCATCATCTTATGGCAATTTATCCATTTTATGACCCATATACTAGGAAATTATTTCTAAAATTATTTTTACTTTCACAAAAGGACTAATATGCCTTAGATTAACTACCCAAAGCTTTTGCATTATAATTTTTGGGGTGAAAATCATGTTTGGGAATAATATGGGGAACAGTCTACAATTTTGCCCAGTCTGCAGCCTTCATCCTTATTATGGAGTTTTCATGGCTTTCTTGTCATAGCTTAGACCAAACCTATTGTTATTGCACATATGACTTTTTTAATAAAAACAATATTTTTATAGACTTTTATTCCACAAAATTCTTAAAAAAACATAACATGTTTTATGATTTTTAGGTCAGGTTAATCTTCATAAGGTTAGGTCATATGATTGAAAACCGATAATTACATCGATAAAACCCAAGAAGGCTTTGACCTTAAGGGTTGTTGAATTATCCCGAGATAAGTTAAGATGTTTTTCTTACATTTCCAGTTATTAGAATACCATTTTGTCCAAGGGCATGTATTTAACAAGTTATCCAGAGGGCAAAATCTCACCATGAGAAAATTGTATTGGATTATGTTAACTGCGTTGGAAATTCCTTATGAAGGAAAATAGCCATGGCCTCAGAATTATTAGCTTAAATAGCCTCGACCATATTGGGGTTGACCTCATCCCATTATTAATATATTCTAAACATATGGTTTTGTTTTCTCTATGACTCTAGGATTTCTCATCTGGTTAGTTCATCTCATAGAAAAGAAGGGTTTTCTAAGAACTAACAATTTAAAGAGAAGACAACACAGAATGAAGCATAGAATTAAGACACCCACAGACTGAAGATGTGGCACACCTAATGAGGTGCATCAACCACCTCTATGAAGTTTAGACCTCACTCCAAGGCCTATTTAGTCTCCTCGGCCAAGGAATCATAATGATAGAGTCAGTGACCTTCACTAACATAGTCAAGGTCAAATACATTGAAAGGAAGATAGGGGTCACGATCTCTAAATGAAAATCAATAGCAAAGGTGAAAAAGAGGAATCATGGGGTTCATTCTGAAAAATCATACGAGGAATTTACTCCCCTTAGTTTATAGTTGGAAACCATTTTGCATGACGACAAGTTAGAAAATTTCATTAAATAGCCAAAGAATTTGAAGACTACAGTTGGCATCAGAGATGAAAACAAGTGGTGTGAATTCCATATAACCAATAAATGCCATTCCCTAAAGAATGAGATTGAAAGGCTCATCAGAAAAGGGATGCTGGGAAAGTTTACTGAGGTCACAAAAATAATGAGAATCTAATTGACCGCAACCTCCGAGAATTTTTTACAAAGATTTTATTAATTTTTCACTTTTTATAATTATTACAAAGACAAAGTTAGGCCAAAGAAGTAAATTTTGTAAATCCCCCCCCCCCCCCCCTAATACTTTGACTTAACTCCTTTGCAATTTTTCTCAAAGGGTTTAAAAAAACCTACCACCAATCACACCTCAAGACAACTACAAAAGTTGTGGATCACGAGGTCAAAAGAGAAGGTCCCGACCCTATATGGAACATGCCCATTAAAGGCCACGGAGGCAATGTTTCCCATTAAATAAAGAGCTAAGAGACAAAGTCAGATTGATCTCCAATAGAAAAACCTAAGTCATAAGAATTAGACTTCAGTCAATATGCTCAAAATTAGTCCGTACAAAGGTCTTGTCGAAAACCTCCAAGCCTTGGGAGGCTACTAAACATACCCATAAGCCCGGGGGCTACTAAACATTCCCCATAAACCTAGGGGGCCAGTAAGCACACCCCAAATCCTTGGGGAGATACTAAACATAACCCATAAGCCTTGGGGCTACTAAATATACCTCAAAATCCTTGGATGGGATACTAAACATACCCCATAATCCATGGGAGGTTTCTATACCTCAAAAAATTTAAATATTTCAATCAAGAAGACCGTGGTCATTAAAATAGGATTCCATATTTCAAGACCAATAGTAATATTTCATAGATATATATAAAGGCCATACTGAAAGACTTGGGGTCTCCCAGTACCCCAAAGGCCACGGATTATTAATTCAAAGCCTTTAAGCATGCAGGAATATAAGGGTCGAAGCCACAATCAAGTGAAGTGTAAGTATAAATTCATGAGCCGTGACATAATTATCAAGCATAGTTGCATGCAATTAAATTATAATTCAAGACCATCCACAGAAGAAAGAGACATTGAAGACTACAATGATTTTTTTACAAACAGAGTTGTGCACACAAGGAAAACAAATCTATAAAAGAAAATACAAAGACGCAGAACCCCAACTAAAATCCCATTCCCTACAAAAACAAGTTCAATACAAGAAAAATGGAGTTGTTCATTACAGAACAAAAATTACAAGTTTTTAGTAAAAAGAAGACTAAAGTCCACATATAAAGTTTAAGACTTTGTGTCCCCTTCTTCATCATTTTCATCATCTTCCTCATCCTCAAGGCCCGTCTTAGTCCCTTAGATCTTCAGAGCAACAGTCGTAGCCTTCTTTTTACTTCATTGTAAGATCGTTAGCCTCCTTCAACTCCACCTCACATTGGGTGTGCTTAGCATCAGAGAACTTCCTGAGCCTCAAGAAAGTTCTTGGAAACTTTGTGCCTCATTTCATTATACTCGCATATGTATGCTTTATTTTGACCTATCTAATAGTCTTTAGGGTCTTAAAACTAGGCATAGACTCTTCATATTATTTCCTCAAAGTCACGACATGGTCATCAACCATATTTTTCATGGCCACGGCATGGTTGTGTGTTAATGAGGAAATTTGGGACTCAAGGTCAGAAACTTTCTCTTCACTAACTGCGGCCTGGCTAACAACTTCAAAACATTTGGCATATGATACTTTAAGGGACTATAGACCTTGTCTAAAGTTTTCCTTGGCCTCACCCCTATCCTTTTCACCATCCTCCACCTTAGTCGTGGCCACAGGATTTGCAGCTTAGAAGGAAGCAGTCACAGACTTTTTAGCAGCTTTAAAATAAGAAGATCTTACTTCCTCCACCTTAGCTTTGTGTGCAGCCTCCACGAACTTCTACCGGGCATAGATCTTTTCATACTTTTCCCTATGGCTCATTACAGCCTCAGTAGCTTGGAGGAAAATAAATAAAAAAAAGTTTAAAAAATGGAAAAACATAAAGTAAAGGCCGCGAATATGTGTGCTCACTATAATAAGGTAGTGGAATTGGTCATTCTCCAAGCCCTCATCATCTTCCTTAAATAGACATTTAAGGTGAGAGGAGTTGTCAACCCCTTTCATGACTGAGACCCTGGTAGCCTTAATGTCCCAAGGGGACATTGGATCGTTTAGCCTAATTTGAGGCTTATACCGTGGCATGAATGCCCTACTATGAGGATTCATGGTATTCATAATGAATAGGATAGATGTTCGCGAAGGAGAATCAATAAGAGTGATATGCCCATAATGTACTGGACCTTAATCTTCCTCCAAGACATTTGGAGAATTCAAATTGTCATCGGTACCTATGGCTGCATCATTATTATCTTACAACAAGTTTAATCTACCTTTCACGGCCTCAGTTGGGAAATCAATTGTGGGAGAAAATTTTTTGTCTGCGATCCTCTTCCTCCTATTACCCCTTATCTTCCTTGGGTACCGTTTCAAGTCATGGACATTTTCCTCCAACTCATCAAGTTGAGAAATAAGCATATGTTTGTTTATCTCCATCATAGGCTTACCGTTCGTGAATGTAGCTGCATAGAGTCAACGTTAGCAGAAAATTACGAAAGGTAAAAAGGATAATTATGGAGAAATAGGCCATAAAGTAGTAAAATGAAATAATCGATTTTACTTTTACCTTTTAGAGCTGGACTGATAGATGTAATATGAGTTGTATAATATCCAAGTCTAGACAAGTCTCTCCATGTGACTATAATTACAACATCCTTCTTGTTATCTAGAATATTGACCGCAAACTCTATCATCTTTCTTTAGCGTTCGTTGGGAGCCAAACTAGCAAGGAGTGCAAAAATAATGAAAACCAATTTAGTAAACATTGATTCAAATATGTGGGATAAAAGTCATGACAATATAACAAAGACATTTCTACCTTACTGAGGAGGACACCCCCAAGATCGAGGAATCTTGTGGGACTTGTCTCTTTCTGATTACGTAGAATTTATCTCCCAATGGGTTCGGGAAATAAAAAAGTATTTGCCTTTTCAATTTTTAGTACTGGAAGGATTACTAGTCATAAGGTACTTTTTAGCACTCTGTGTAGCCATAGTAATATTAGAGATTATTTAGAGTTTCATCTTTTTGCCTATAGAAATTGAAGAACCACGCGATCGTGATGTCCTTATTAAATTTCTTCTTCCACCATTGGGATAAACCTGGGTTGGAGATAAGTTCATCATCTTTAGGATTTTCCTCATTGGTACTAGAACTAGCATCCTAAGTCTGGGGAGGAAATCATATAGGGCAAACTAGACCCCGTCGTTGGGGACCAAGGAACACGCACATTTGTTTGTATAAGGAACGGTACAAATGGTCCCCTCGGGAAATTCATAGGTCATGGATAGATGGGCCAACCATTCTTCATTCATGTTGCACGGATAATTAAGAGATACGTCTGGAAGGTCCGGCTTCATTATTCCTTACTTTTTCAGTGTGTTGATCTCCTCCTCTTGATACTGCGACCTCTTCTCTTGGATTAGACCTCATAGGCACTTGATTATTGGTTAAATCAGTGTCTTCCTTAGTCCTATGGATTTTCTTAATAGTCTCCATAGATCCCCTATAGTTAATAAAGGCTATGAAAGTAGTGTTAGCACGTACGCAAGTTTAGACTCTAATAGCTTACAAGATCTAATGGTTTTGAGGGGTGCGATATTAAACACCACAGGAGGAGGTACCCCAACATGCTTATTCTAGAAATTTTCTAAGTCCTCTTAGGTATTCCAATGCATAAGTCCGTGGTAGGTATCTGTAAAAGCAAAAAGAAGCTTCACGGTTAAAGGAACATGACCATTATGAGAAATGAATTGGGAAATACAAGGTGTTTACTAAAGAAATATCAAAGGCCACGACCTCCTCAAAACAAGGCCGCAACATTATACACAAGTATATATCCTAAAATTCGTGCAAACTAAAATGGTAAAATTTTTGGAAAAAGCCACGGACAAATCATAAAGGCGGTGGAAAGACCCAAAAAGACCTAAGGCCAAGGACTCCTATATTTAAGGACAAGAACTGGCCAAAAATCCAGAGCTCTAAAATCATAAGATGTAATTAATTAGAAGTCCACAACATATATGGTTAACAATGCAAAGCTTGGAAAGACAAGGGCCTAATTTACAATACCGCGGCCATATTCAAATATCTAAATCAGTTCTAAGGGTAGATTTAAGTGAATAAGACCAAGGTAATAAGAAAATGTCCAGAGAAGTATACATCAAAATCGGATATTGGGACCAGGCCACGTCCAGATAAGAGAAAATAATAGTCGCAATCAACACAGGTAATAGAGTAGGTAATATATGGTATCTAAAGTAAATAAAAGCCATAAGCACTAGTCAAAGGTAATGACCAATTGGACAAACACCTAGGATTATTAGTTAAAATAATTAGGAAAATCAAACATTCGAAACCCTAAGTTTTCTAACCAAGAACGCATGACGAATAGCAACTCGTGTTCTTAGTGCAAAACCAACCCAAACCCAAACAAAACATCTTAATTTAAACCTTAAAACACAATCCAAATATGTGTCATACCCTAACAAACCCTCACCAATAATAATCAAACCACAACATCCATAAAAACTCATAAAATCTACATATTCATCATAAAAAATGCCAAAACCCCTAAAAATGAAAACCCAAATTTAAGATTTATGGTTTTAATATGATTCAAGGCTTTATATGGGATCGTTAGTTCAATATACAATGGAATTAGTCATCTTACCCTCTGAATCCAATCTAAAGAATACCAAAAATTCAACAAACTCAAGAACGCAGGAACCCTAAATCCGTTTCTTAACCAAATCGATTTTAAATTGATTTTATTTTGAATATATGGAAAATTAAGACATAATAATGAAAGGAAATGAAAGCACAATCAAAATCTATGAAGGAATTTCAGGGGAATAAGGAAGAAAACTAACCTAAAATTGAAGAAATGATAATCGACGGAAATCATGTCGGAAGTGTCGCCGAAAATCACCCAAGCCTGACAAATATTAAACTTTATTTTTCTCTCAAATGTTGTAAAAGGTAATTGAGGCCACGAAATCAAATCATTTATATAATAGGTCTTGGAAGTTGAAACGTCGCATAATTTGAAACTCCACAAAAAAGGCCTCAGACCCAAAGTAATAGTTCGCAAACATGAACAAAGGCCCAACCCTGAATCACCAACCTCTTAGCACTAAGGATTGGGGGCTACTTTTATGCCCAAAATTTATCATTTAATGATCAAGATACACGTGGTATGAGAACCCATACAAAGAATATGATATACTTAACGACTAATAAAAGGCCTTGGACTGTACTACTTACTTTTCGCTTAACTCACTAGGCCACAGCCTAAAGTCTCATGAGACCACGGCCTAATACATCAAAGGTCGCGAATATCAAAACTTAGCATAACTTCAGCATGAAAGGTTGCGGACCCTTGCACATCAGCAAATGACTTCCAGTTCTCCACCTTCTAGAAAGATTCCTTGTCTACAAGTTATGTGGACTAATCACGTGAGGCCCCTACCTGATTCTTATAAATAGAGTTGCTCACCTCACATTCTGTAGGCAACTACTAGGTAGTGAGGCTCTATCCAATTCTTTCTAACATCTCTCTACACCTAAGACCTGACTTCGATCACCTACTCTGGCAACCCCAATTGACCTAGCCATGGCCTCGTAGCAAATTACACTACAAGGCCGCGACCTCAACTACACAGTACATATATGTTTATGTATTTAGCTTGATTCTCTCCTCTTGTATGTCTATAAGGCTCCAATATTGTATCAAATGCATAAATATAATGAGAAAAGGCTCCACATTCGACAAAGGCTTATTTTAACAGTCAAACCACTCTAAATATCATGTTTATCTCTCTTTATCTCTTTTTTATCCTATTTTATACTTTTAGCTGTTGGGTATAACTTTTATGGAATAGTTTTCACTAGTAGAACCATTTTCAAATGATAACATTTTATATGTTTTGGTCTTAAGAAAGCTTTGGGTATCATTAAATTTCATGCCCAATGTATTATTGGGGATGGTACTTATATTAATCTATGTACTGATAATTGGCTTGAACAACCTATTTCTCATATCAATTAGTGGACTCATTTTGATGCTGATAGATTGAATATTAAAGTGAAAAACTCTTTATTATATCTTTCACTAAAAGTTAAATTTTAAGTAAACTCCGAAAATAAACTCTTTGGATGAAACTCATTTTTAAATCACTACACAAGATGTGTAAAAATAGATTGCCTTTGGATGTTAGATTTTATAGATAGATTACCTTAAGTTTTCAAATAGAAACCTATACTAATTCTTTGATTAAAAGCCAAACCATATAAGTAGTAACAACAAGAATAGTAAATTTGACAAATTGAATTTTTACGTGGTAAAATTCCAAATTAGGGAAAATATCCACGGTGACCTCTACGCCACAAAATAAAAATCTACTATAGTGAAATAAGATTTACAAGATTACAAGAAAATAAATAAGCACACAAGATCCTATGACTAAGAATAGAAATATACCTACTGAGATTTTTCCTCCACGGTAATTTTATTATGACTTTGATATCTCTGGCTATTTCTTTACGTCAATCCGTGAACCTTCCTCCAATGGAATCAGTCAACACAAAATCTCTCAAATGAACCACACTTGACTAGGTGTTCATGTGAGAGTGTATGTGACAGTGAAGGGAAACACATGCAAATATACATATCACATCTATCAAAGGATTTATACAAGAAAATCCTAACAAATTACAGAGATTCTATATGAAATGCAGATATTCAGATTTGAGAACGTATGTGCTAGCGTTAAAATGATAAAATTATATATTAAACACCTTTTAACTCAAACAAACCCTAAACATGAAACAATATGTGATTGAATAAGATAATGAACTAAGAAAGAACATTCAAACACATACTTGTGAGGAAAAATCCCCCAAAGGGGCAAAACAATTTATTTTCATTATAATATTGTAACTGTACAATTTCGGATTACAATGAAAATACATGTGACTAAGAATTACCCTCAGGTGTCGGATTCTGTAGTCGGCGGCTGGAAATGTCCCTTTCTTGGAGGGCTGCAATGAAGAAGAAGAACGGTCTTCTCCACAAGGGTATGAACAGCAAAAATGCGTTCCTGGGTTGTAAAGTGATTCATAATAAGTGTTTGGAAATTTGTGTGAATAAAAAACCTAGAGTCTTAGTTCTCAATAGGTGAAGATTAGAGTTTTTGTGCTCTGAAAATCGTGTATCAAAGTCTCAGAAAACCACTTCCCGTAGTGGGTTTATAAAGGAATAACATAGCCTAAAAAATCTCTGCACGATCTGTTTGAGATTATCCCAGGCGGACCGGTCCGGGTCTGAGGCGGATCGGTCCGGGTAGGCGGATCGGTTCTTTTTATTTTAGGCTTCTTAGATTCGCTTGCGGTCCGGGGTGTACTGGTTTTTCAGCAGGCGGACCGGTCCGCAGGCGGATCGGTTCTTTTATTCTGGGCGGACCGGTCTGGCCTGTCAGACTTTGATTCCTCTTCTTCTTTTGATATTCGGATCCGTTGATGACTGTATGAATCTTGAATTTCTTCAACGGTGTAACGGCGTGCGACATTACAAATTGATAATGGACAAAAATGTCCTTACAAATCTCCCCCTATGTCTATGCCGGTACATACATAAAAACAAATATCCAAATTATCAAACAACTAAAAATGCCTATACAAATCTACCCTTCCATAAACCCAAAACTGGAAAGATACAATTGAATAAGACTTCAACATTTGCTCTTCAACTCTTCAGGAATCTCAACACTTTTCTCATCAGGGTGTGTAATCCAATGATAATCCATGTAGTACCTACACACATGAGAAAAGACAAAATACCAAGTGACGTATCGAGTTTGAAATGAGATATCAAATGAAGAAATCATGTTGTATCAAATCTCAAAAACACAAAACTCCCCCAAAATATGATCCCAAAATATGATAATTCTTTCTCCCCCTTTTTATGATGTCTCCAAATAGACAAATGAGAGAAATAAAGCAAAATAAGCAAGTGTGGGGTGTCACTAGGATAAAATCACACCATGAATGAACACAAAGCAACCAAGTCGATGATAGCGTAAATGAAGTGGTGTGATCAAATTCGATAGGAAAATCAATGCATACAAACATGACATATGTGCACGATGAATATTGGATACTCCTAGCGAATGAACTCAAATGCGTCCTTTGGTGTAAAAGAATGAAAATATAAGATACTGACTCAATCAAATCAACAAATGAAAGCTCAAAGTGATTTTCACACCAATAACGTCCAAAATGATTTTATGCTTTTTCAGGACTTTCAAGGAAGTGCAAACCCGTTTAAATTCTCCAACCAAACTCCCTCAGATATAATTTTGAATAGAGGCATTCTAAATTCTCAAACTTTGGAGAATTGATGGTGAAACCTAAGTGGCCCATATTTGGCATGAAGTGCTTGTTATTGCCTTTAAATTTTTTCGGGCTCTTTTAACCTCTTTGGACCTCGGATATTAAAATTCCTCCATTTTTTAGGTCATTTTTAATGGTGGATTTTGCGCAAAGGATAGATGATTACCTTTCGCAGCCCCTCCCCGTTATACAAAAACACACAATCTCACCAAAACGGTTTTTACATGCATTTCAATCTTGTCAAGTTTTATCGCATATTGTTAGTTGTATAGACAGAATTGAGATGGAAACACTCAAGCCAATATGAGATAGACAAGTGCAATAATCAAATATAGCCGAGCATGTGTGCAATAAAGGATATAGGAGTCAAACATGTAGGAAGATATCACTAATTACATCTCAAAGACTCCATACTAAGTAAAGCACATGGATGAAATGATGTAGCGTCTCAAATCTCTATCAAACAGTCACATGGATAAATGGAATGAAGGTGTGACTTGGCTATCTTAAATGTTCATCCATAAAAGGTGCATAAAAATACAAAAATCTTTTTGGGCTTTTTCAAAAAAAATTATCAAAATAAAATCTTTTTGTGATTTTCTTAAAAAATATAAAAGAAAATCTCTTTGTATTTTTCAAAAGAAATATAAAAAGCAAATAAATAAATAAATAAATAAATAAATAAATAGCTGTACAACTAAGAAATGGTACAAATAAAACAGACTAGCAATAGGAATCGTATGATATGAACATGAAGAAGCATCCTATTCTAGTCATAGACCAACCCCTCAATCAATTGTGCAAATCCCCAAAGACTTCCTAAGACTCTCAAATCTAAGGGCATCTAAAGGTTTTGTGAAAATGTCAGCTAACTGACGATCGGTGGGAACAAAACTCAGGGATACAGTGTTCTCCTCAACTAACTGATGAATAAAGTGCTCACGTATCCTGATGTGCTTTGTGCGCGAATGCTGAACGGGATTACGGGATATGTGAATCGCGCTCGTGTTATCTCAAGAAATGACCATGGTGTCCTGTGAAATCCCATAATCCTCCAAAATTTGCTTCATCCACAAGAGTTGTGTGCAACAACTCCCGGCGGCTATGTACTCAGCCTTCGCAGTGGACAAAGAGATGGAATTTTGTTTCTTGCTCAGCCAGGAGACAAGATCAGAACCAAAATAGAAACACCCACCAGAAGTGCTCCTACAACCATCTATATCCCCGGCCCAATCGGCATCCGAATAGGCGGACAAACGGTCATCGGTATCAAAGGAATACCAAATACCGTATGAGAGAGTCCCACTTACATATTTAATAATACGTTTTAGAGCAAGTAAGTGTGACTCTTTAGGGGACACCTGATATTGCGCACAGACTCCAACACTAAAGGCGATGTCGGGACGACTGGCAGTCAAGTAGAGAAGACTACCTATCATACTCCGATATAAGGTTTGCTCTACGTCCTTGCCTAAAGTGTCCTTACTAAGCTTGGTAGTGGTACTCATAGGTGTACGTGCATGCTTAGTGGAGTCTAAACCAAATTTCTTCACTAGGTCTCTAGCATACTGGGATTGGGAAATGAACATCCTATCCTCTAGCTGACGAACCTAGAGACTAAGGAAGAATGTAAGCTCACCAACCATGCTTATCTAAAACTCACTTTTCATCTCCTCCTCAAAGTGGTGAGCATGCTGGGAGCATGTGGATCCAAAGACTATGTCCTCCACATAGACCTGGGCAACCAAAATAGCACCGTCATCTCTCCTGACGAACAACGTCATATCTACTCCCCCTCTCTTGAAGCCACGAGCTAAGAGATAGGACGTAAGCCTCTCGTACCAAGCACGGGGTGCTTGCTTCAAACCATACAAGGCTTTCCTCAGATAGTAGACGTGCTCCGGGTGCTGAGGGTCTTTAAACCCTTTTGGTTGTTCCACATAAACCTCCTCCTGTAGAATGCCATTCAGAAAGGCACTCTTGACATCCATCTGATATAACTTAAAGCGCATATGACATGGGATGGCGAGCAGAAGACGGACGGACTCAAGCCTCGCAATAGGAGTAAATGTCTCCCCAAAGTCTACACCCTCTATCTGTGTGTATCCTTGAGCGACCAACCTAGCCTTATTTCTGATTATGGTACCATTTTAATCCATTTTGTTCTTAAAAATCCATTGGGTACCTATCACATTAGTCTCACTAGGTCGGGGGACTAGTTCCCAGACATTATTCTTTTTAAACTGAAGCAACTCATCCTGCATAGCAGATATCCAGTGTTCATCCTTGAGTGCTTCTTTATGGTTCTTGGGCTTGACTTTGGACGTGTAGCAAAGATGGCTAACAACATTCTCTAACTGAGCACGAGTCTTGACCCCTAGAGTGGGATCTCCAACAATGGAAAACGGGTCATGACTCTTGTGAACCCAAGCAGGTGTGTCCCCTAGAACAAGAGTAGGGTCCACAGAGTGTGAGAGAGGAACAGGTAAATCACTGTCAGAACAATCCTCATCCTCACACTGAAAGTTAGGATCAATAACCGTCGGAGGTTCGTCATCTTGCACGGTGACGTTTATTGATTCCATAACCTTAGAGCTCTTCAGGTTAAAAACCTGGTACGCTCTGCTATTTGATGAATATCCTAGAAATATTCCCTCATCGCTCCGGGAGTCGAACTTTCCTAATTGCTCTCTATCCCGTAGGATGTAGCATTTACTCCAAAAAACACGAAAATATGCCAGGTTGGGCTTCTTTCCAGTCCACAACTCATAAGGAGTCTGAAGTGTGTGTGGACGCAAATAAACCCTATTCACCATGTGGCATGCACTAGACACTGCCTCTGCCCAAAATCTCCTAGAAACTTTACGACCTAGAAGCATAGATCTAGCCATTTCTTGGATCGTTCTATTATTTCTCTCAACAATCCCATTTTGTTGAGGAGTTCTCACAGCAGAAAACTCATGTTTGATCCCGAGGCTATCACAGTAAAGATCTACCTTTGCTTCTGTGAATTAAGTGCCATTGTCACTACGCATCCTATTAATAGTGACACCATATTGATTTTGCAGGACACGGCACTTGGTCGTTAAAAATTCTACAGCATCGGATTTCTCTCTCAGAAAACCTATAATGGAGTACCTGGATAAATCATCTACCATCACGAGGATGTACCTCTTACCACCTAGACTCTCAGTACGAGTGGGACCCATAAGATCCATGTGAATCAACTCAAGAACACGAGAGGTGGTAATGGAATGAAACTTCATATGGGGACTACGAATTTGTTTTCCCATCTAACAGGGTCCACAAACGGTCAAAGTTGACTTTCCAAGAGATGGTAAGCCACGTACTAGGTCCTTTTTATCTAATCGGTTGAGATCTCTAACGTTCACGTGACCTAGACGTTGGTGCCACAGATCCATAGGAGTGATCGTGGCGTTGTTGCAGACAAGTGAGGATGTGGGCTCAGTCCCATAGCAATTATCCTCGGTCCTCACCCCTTGCATCAAAAGTTTACTAGCTTGATTGTAGACTTTACACGCGTCCCGGTCAAACTTTACTGCAAAGTCACTGTCGCACAGCTGGCTAATGCTGAGAAGGTTTACTTTCAAACCTTTGACGTACAAAACATTTTCTAGCTTAGGGAATCCAGGTAACTCGATAGTACCACGTCCTATAATGCTAGACTTTCTCCCATCTCCAAAGGTGACTCTGCCATCCTGATAATCCTCAAGAGTCGTAAAAAATGAGGCATCACCTATCATATGTCTGGAGCACCCACTATCAAAATACCACTATGAGGTATTGTGTGCTTTAAGAGAAACATGAACAACGAAGGCCTTTTTATCTTTCTTAGGTACCCAAGCAGATATGACCTTTTTTTTTCCTTTGTTGTTGTTGGTTTTAGCTCGAATGTGAGAAGCATTCACTAACGACAAAGACATCCGTCGGAATTCTTCCATCAAACTCTGAGATGTGGAAGCTAAGAACTCAACTCTCTCTCTCAGACTAGAAAACTCATCAGTATGACGTGGTGGAGCAGTAGTATGTCGTGTCCTACCCATGCTATAACAAAACTCCCTAAGGTGGCCTTTTCTTTTGCAATAAGTACAAAAGAACACAGTCAAAGGCGGACCTTGGTTTGCCTTTCTTGGTTGAACTCTCCTTCGAGGTTTTTGACGATGGCCATAAGGAGTCGTAGTAAACTCAGGAACTGGTCTAGGGGCAATTTGGGATGATGAGGCACCATCATAACCAATTCCTTGCCGATCACCAAAACCTAAAACGGGGCCGAGGAGCATATTTCCCATTTTCCCAGATCTGTCCTCGATTTGTACCTTGACTTCCCGTGCTTTCTCAAGATCATGAGTCAGCTGGGCAACAAGGGCTTCAAGTTTCTTCCGAGTCTCCACAGAGGAATGGAGTTGACTCATAAGTCTAGCCACTTGTTTAGTCAAGTCCCCTCTCTCTTTCTCAAAAACACTCTCTCTCTCTCTAAACAAACTCTCTTTCTCGACACAGGCAGATTCTCTCTCTCTCAGGGCGATGAAGGTGGAGGACTATCTCTCTCTTACTCTTCTTAATTCTTCCTCTAATCTGGTGATCTTAAGGACTAACACTTTGTTTCGCTTTTTAGTTTTAAATGACTCAGAATATAACTCAGCGTAGGCCCGTTGAATATCACTCTCGCTCTCACTTGAGTCATCCTCCCCCTCACTCACATCGATCTCACTATCGAGGTGTCCCTGTGAAGCATCATCCTCATCATCGTGAAGATAACTAGGAGTGTTCACTTGACTGGCCATGAATGCGGTGAAGTTACACTCAAGCGGTGACTCATCTCCTGAATCCACCGTCTCGACCTCACTGTCGTCGCTAAGAGTAGCATTAAGGACATCTTTTCCTTTCTCTCTATTCAGACGAGTGGCACACTCAAAGGCTCTATGACCCCTACCATCGTACTCAAAGCATCTCTCACTTTCTTTCTTAGGAGGATTTTTGGAATCTTTTTCATTTTTCTTTTCAAACTTATTTTTCTCAAATTTCTTTTTATCTTTAAAATTGCCATTTTTCTTAAATTTGAGAATCCTCATGAATTTTTTTGCGAAAATAGCCAAATCATCTAAGTCAAAATCACACTCAAAATCAGACGTGTCGATCTCTCTCTTTCTGAATGACTCTACCGTCTTTCTAGCCGACCCCTCACTCCTTCTCTCTTGGGCATTAAGTGTAATTCCCTTATCTTTAGATTTAGCAGTTTTAGGGAACATATCAATTTCATATGTTTGCAAATCTCCTACAAGTTCTTCCAATTTTAGCGTATTTAAATTACCCATAGAATTTAGCACAGTGACTTTAGGGATAAAACGCTTAGGCAAAGAATGCAGAATCTTTTTAACAACTCTAGCATTAGGAATATGTTCACCAAGATTAAAGCTAGTATTCACAATGTCAGAAAGTCTAGCATAAAATTCATCAAATCATTCAGATTCATGCATGGTGATGGTTTCAAATTGAGTTGTTAAATTTTGCAATTTAGACTCTTTTACAGCATTGGTTCCTTCATGGGTGAGTTGTAAGACATCCCATGCCTCTTTTGACGTGGTGCACGTCATTATACGTTTGAACTCATCAGGTGTGACAGACCCAGAAATAGCACTTAGACCCTTAGAATTAAAAGATGACCATTTAAATTCTTCTTCAGTCCAGGAAGTGACAGGTTTCAAGTTGATCACATTATCAACAGTTACGGAGGGAGGAGTCCACCCTCTTTCAACCAAAATCCAGACACGTTCATCAATGGCTTTTAATGCAGATCTCATACAGGCTTTCCAATAGGCATAGTTTGTCACGTCAAAAATTGACATTTTATTATATAACTTCTCCATTTGAACATGCACTTTTTCAAAAATCAATTTTTTTAGAAAATTGATATCTTAGAAAAATTTTGCGGAAAATAGGAATACGCGATAGATTAGCGTAACCTTCTCTGATACCAATTTGAGAACGTATGTGCTAGCGTTCAAATGATAAAATTATATATTAAACACCTTTTAACTCAAACAAACCCTAAACATGCAGCAATATGTGATTGAATAAGATAATGAACTAAGAAAGAACATTCAAACACATACTTGTGAGGAAAAATCCCCCAAAGGGTCAAAACCATTTATTTTCATTATAATATTGTAACTGTACAATTTCGGATTACAATGAAAATACATGTGACTAAGAATTACCCTCAGGTGTTGGATTCTGTAGTCGGCGGCTGTAAATGTCCCTTTCCAGGAGGGCTGCAATGAAAAAGAAGAACGGTCTTCTCCACAAGGGTATGAATAGCAAAAATGCGTTCCTGGGTTGTAAAGTGATTCACAAGTGTTTGGAAATTTGTGTGAATCAAAAACCTAGAGTCTTGGTTCTCAATAGGTGAAGACTTAGAGTTTTTGTGCTCTGAAAATCGTGTATCAAAGTCTCAGAAAACCACTTCCTGTAGTGGGTTTATAAAGGAATAACATGGCCTAAAAAATCTCTGCATGATCTGTTTGAGATTATCCTAGGCGGACCGGTCGGGGTCTGAGGCGAATCGGTTCTTTTTATTTTAGGCTTCTTCGGTTTGCTTGCGGTCCAGGGTGTACTGGTTTTTCAGCAGGAGGACCGGTCCGGGTATGAGGCGGACCGGTCCGCAGGCGGATCGATTCTTTTATTCTGGGCGGACCGGTCCGGCCTGTCAGACTTTGATTCCTCTTCTTCTTTTGATATTCGAATCCGTTGATGACTGTATGAATCTTGAATTTCTTCAACGGTGTAATGGCGTGCGACATCACAAATTGATAATGGACAAAAATGTCCTTACAAGATTTCTTTAAAAATCAGACTTCTTTTCAAAAGAAATATTTTAGACCTGAAAGTAATCTTTCTAAAAATTAGATCAAATGTTTCCAAACACTTATTTATATACCAACTAATTCCACAAAATATGAAACTAAGTTTTTCGAAAAAAACTTTTTAGATCTAAAATATATGTATTATTTTAGAAGTCTTCTTTTCAATAAACTTGAAAACGAGAGTGGATCTAAGAAAATATACAAATACAGAACAATATCCAATAGGTAAGGTAGCATAAACCTTAAAAACTATTGTGAAATGTATCTTTGAGTATCTCTCACAATTTCTAGAAGAAACGTGAGATCTATAATGAGGCGGGGTTCCTAAGAGAGATTAATTATGAAAAGTTGCTTCAAACTTTGCAAAACACCTAAACTCTAAAAAAAAATAGAATCCTAACTCTCAAACTAAGGTTTTCTGGTTTAGATATAACAGGGATAGTGTTTGCTTTTGATGTTTTGGGAGAAAATGAATATTTTGGAAAATCGTGGCTCTGGTTTTGTCTCTCTCTTTCTAACCTTTCTATTTTATCTCTCTAATCTCCTCTCTCTCTCTCCTTTTTCTCTCAAATGGACGAAATGCCAAAGTCTTCAAATGGGGACACTAAGGCATGTATTTATACTAAGCATGGAAGGGTCTGGAACGTCGAAAGCTTTAGACTACTGAGATTGGTCCAACATTTAGAATTCAAATCTAAGGGTTGAAAGATGACCGTACAATCTTATACTCTGATTAGCTCTAAGGTAATGCACTTGGATCGTCTTAAAACACATGTAGAGAGTTGATAAGATTTTATCTAATAGCTATAAGTGATGCACTGGAATATGAGAGAAAATAAATACAAATTAAACCAATAATAGAGCAACACGTGTAGAGATATTGATGGTTGAAAAATGCGTGTTTTACAGTTTATAAAAATTCTATTTGCTCCCCCTTAATTCTCTGTCGATTTGAAATTCTACCCTGAGAAGTTTTATAGGAATAAAGATATTTTCAATTGAGCCCATAACATTTTTAAATCAATAAAAATTCCTAAAAAATATTTAAACACATGTACATGCACTCACACTCATTTATACATGATTTTTGCCCTATAGTGTGTTAAATGTAATATTTAATTCCCTTTTTGGTAAATTGGATGTCATGTACAAGTTCATTGTTTATGGAGATTTGGAAACCATGGAGAAGATTGCTTAGAAAAAATCTAAACTATTTTGTCACCATATCCAAACTAGTTGGAACTCTTATATGATACAAACTCATGTAAGTCAACCATATAGTGTGTTCTTAATCTCTCCATTTGGATATTGGAGACAAAATTCACTTAATTAACATGTACTCGTGGATATAAATAAAAATCCTAGATTTCCTATACAAAAGAGCAATCTATATGTTCCCATCCTAAAACCAAAGATAAGAGCGAAAAAATACATAACTCAACTATCATACAAACCATTACCCTATATATTGAAAGTTATACAGTTTGATCTGAAATGCCTGAAATATAAACACTTAATGGGCATATTAGTTGAGTCATGAAATGTAATGATAAAGTTGGTTACTCAAGTACTTCTCCTCTAATTTTTCTCAAATATACAATGGGGTAAAAGATATATAAAACAAGGATACATGAAAAGTTCACTCTACAAAAATTAAGTCATAAATAAGGGTCCCCTACATTAAATAGATTAAGGAAGCTGTAATACCCCGTATTTTTGTGATATTTATTTATGGGATTAATTGAATTAAATGCGTATTAATTGGAAATTAATCCGAATTAAAATACTAGCGAGATGCAAGTTGGTATTTTATTATAAGGTGTATATATGACTATATATGAATATTGAATTATGAAACTTGTCGTGAGATTGAAATACGGCAATTTGGAAATTTTGTTGAGACGCGTGTAACAGTCGCGTCAGGAATATAATTATTTTAATTATAAAGTGAATTTTATTTCTATTAATCGTATGGTCGTTTTGAGTGCGCCAACGCGTCCGGAAGGGTCGAAATAGTCAGAAAACACTAGCCGGGGGTTTAGTTTGGGTCCCGGGGCATTTTTAGGCCATACCGGCAACGTATAAGGGTAGTTTGGTAATTTTGGATTTTTGGAAATTAAAACCCACGAAAATTAGGAATTAATATCTGATTTGGCAATTACCCACTAAACCCACTAATAACCTAATGGGCTACGGAGGTTATTGAAATTAGTTCCAAAAGAGTTCCTAAGGCAAACCCTAGCCACCATTGTCACTTTGGAGAAGAAGGCTTGTAGAGAGAGAAGAGAGGAGAATTCTGCAGAGAGAGAGAGAACCATTCATCAGATCGACATCAAAATCAGAGATACACATAAGGCAAGTGGTTTAATTTCGTTTATTATAAAGAATGTTTCTTCCATGTGTAGGAAATTGATAAAATTTGTATTGTTCTTGGGAGTTTGATAAAAACCCATTAATTGGAATTAGAACTTTATATTTTGATGAAAGGATTGCATGTAGAATTGTGTTAGGAGGATTAATCTGATGGAAATACACCTTGTTCATAACAAAAACGGATTTAATTATGCCCATTGGTGATTTTAAAATTTTAGGGTTCATGTTCATGTGATTTGGGGATAAATGGAGGGATTTGATGATTCAATAATGTTTAGGAAGAATTGGCTCTATATAAACGTTAATATATGACCTAAGTATGTTTAGGAATGATTAGAACCCATGAACGATTGTTGGATTGATGTTTAGATGAGATTAGAGGTGAAGAAAAGATGGAGAAACGAGTTAAGGAATTTCTGGGCTCGAAACTGGCCTCTCGTTAGAAGACCTACCCAGGTCGTTCGAACGAGCTTCTAACGAGTGGACAGTTTGCCTTCTAACGAGTTGGATGTTCGTTTGATGACTTTCGTTCGAATGAGATCTCATTAGATACCCAGTTCGTTCGAACGAACTCTCGTTTGAACAGCCTCGTTCGAACGAGACTTCTAACGAGCTGACAGTTTAGGCTTTTTAGCCTGTTTTAATCCCGAGTGTCCCATAACCTTGTTTATATGTAGAGATAACACTTCCTTGTGGATTAATTGATATATTTGGGATATAATGAGGAGTAAAACCTAGAAGTGTAGTTTGAACCTAAGGGAAATTATGAATTAGGACGTGAGTGTCTATTACGATGCGAGAACTATTGATGGCCTGAATAATTATATTAACCGGGAATATATAAATTGTGTAGCATTATATGTCGGTACGAGAATGAGAAGTGTACCACAAATATATTATGGTGATTACTAAGATGTGTGCATACTTAGTATATGTATATGATTTTATGTGTATGACATACCTACCATACTTGCTATCACGGGAGGTTTACGTTCGCTTAGGGCCCTCTAATCCTTGTGTTGCCCGGATTTAGACTGGTACCTCGATGAACATAGGTCAGAGAAGGACTTATTGGGATGTTAATAAGTCTGCTGATCGTGGGAGCGTAGGTATGTGCGTGACCCATGTGATGTGACTGTGTTCGCCTCCATTGTTTGTGATTGTTGTTATCTGAGAACGATTCCTGAGAGATTCGAAATGCGTGATCCTTATGTACGTGATGTACCGGGATGGATAGCAGAGTATGTGTGCACCGCAGCTTAGTCTCGGGGTGCTTGTATTGTATATTTATGACGTGAATAATATACACTTAATTAATGGGAAGTTTCATGTCGGTATTGTGAATATAATTAAGGTAATGTTTTGAGAAAACATAACGGGTTAACCGATAGTGAATTGTATTACTAATTGAGAATCTGAGTTTAAGTAAAGCCCTCTATTTAATTGATAACGCTAGAATGTAATATGGGAATCGAGTAGTAAGGGGTAGAACTTATTACGGTTTGGTTAGATATGTATGTCATTTAGATGGGTATGGTACGTTAGGAGTGCACATGTAGTCGAGAGGTGAGAATTTCATGTGAGTGCACGTCCTAACATGTATTTTGCATTTAATGTTTTAATGTTATTAAAACACTTGTTGTTTTTAAAATGATTTCCACTTTCGGGCTCTGACCCATTTTCTTTCAAATCTATTTTTGTAAAAACCATTTTAGGTGCCCAGCCACAAGGACACCATGCTTAGGATTTTCATTCAGGTGACGAGCTGTAGCTGTTTGTGGAAGTTACAGGACTTTGCTTGTAGACGCTTCATCTATCTTGACTCCATATTCAGCATTTATCAGTTGTAGGGAATGTCGCCCATTTCTTTTAGAGGCATTGCATTTATTCCAGTTATTCAGACTTCTGTCATGTAATTAATTCAGGATTCAGACTTGTCATATTATTTTCAGTTGTGGGATTGTTGTGAGGAGTTTTTCCTCCGGACTTATTATTATTTCGTTGGTTATTCTATTTCTTCGTTATGGGAATGGTTGTTATTCTTTCATTATTCTTTTACTGTATGTTAACCAGACTTAAATTAAAATTTGGCAACTTACTTTTTAAATACTAGGTGGTTAGTAATCATTAAAATGTTTTCGACAGTGATGCTATTAACTGAACCAGCTTGGCATTTTGTATTGATTTAATAAAGGAGTAGCTACCCGGTATTTAATTAGTCGGGGTGTCACAGAAGCGTCTTTAGTCATTTGTGAAACGTTCATACCCTAAATCCTCAGAAACCAGTTATTAGCATGAAAATATCGAGGTTATGACATGTGTGCAGAATTGACTAAGTGAGTACTATCATCCCTTCTAAGGGATTCAAACCTAATATTGTTCAAAGGTTTTGTGAATAGGTCATCTAATTGCTTGTCAATGTGTAAATACTCAATATTAACTTCTTTGGATTCTATAAGCTCACGAATAAAATGATGCCTAATTTTAATATGCTTAGTTCATGAGTGTTATACTGGATTTTCAGATATATTTATTGCACTCTGGTTATCACAATACATAGTCAATTTTTCTTCAATGATACCATAGTCGTTAAGAATTTGCTTGATCCATAAAATCTGGGCATGACAACTACCCACAGTTATGTATTTATCTTCATCTATAGAAAGGGATATGTACTTATTTTTTATTACTCCAGCCTACTACATTGTTACCTACTTAATAACAGGCTCCAGATGTACTCTTGTTATCGCCTGAACATCCTGCCCAGTCAGAATCAGTGTATCCAACTATGGAACTAGTGGTATCCTTTGTGTACCAAATACTAAAATTTAATGTGCGCTTAATGTATTTAATTATTATTTTAACACATAACATATGGGCTTCTTTAGGAGTGCATTAGTATCGAGCACAGACACACACAACAAAGGATATGTCAAGTCTAAAGGCTATAAGGTATAACATACTACCTATCATACTTCTATATAAAATCGGGTCAACGACTTTCACATTTTCTTCCTTAGATAATTTTGTGGACATGCTCATGGGTGTACGTGTTAGTTTTGAAGGTTCAAACCAAAATTTTTGATAAGATCATTGGCATATTTTAATTGTGTGATAAAAAGGCCATCACTACACTATTTTACTTGTAGTCCTAAGAAATATAGTAATTTCCCCAATTTGGACATCTAGAATTAATCATGTAAAATATCAGAAAAGTACTTCAAGGTGGAACCGAATATGATATCATCGACATAAATTTGTGCAATAAGAACATCGTGTTATATCTTCCTAACAAATAATGTCTGGTCGTTGCCACCTCGCTCAAACCCTTTATTGACTAAAAAGGTCGAGATGCGCTCATACCAGGCTCTAGGACTTTTCTTTAATACATATAATGCTTTCTTAAGACTAAATACATGGTTTGGGTATGAGGGATCTATAAAGCCTTTCGGTTGTTTGACGTATTCTTCATCTATCAAAATAACATTTAAAAAGGCGGACTTAACATACATTTGAAAAAGTTTGAATTGTAAATGACATGATATAGCAAGGAGGGCACGAACAGACTCAGGTCGAGTGACAGGGGCAAATGTATTATCAAAGTCTATTCCCTCTATCTGAGAATATCCTTGCGTTACTAACCTAGATTTATTTCTAATTACCTCCCCATTCTCGTCAGTTTTATTTTTAAAAATCCATCGAGTGCCTATAACCTTCTTATCTCAAGGTTATGGGAGTAGATACCAAATATCATGACTTTGAAACTAAACAAGATCTTCTTGCATAACATTGATCCGGAATGAGTCAAATAGGGAATCGTTTATAGTTTTAGGTTCTACTAGAGACACAAAAACATGTAAAAGTAGCAACATATTGAAGATGGGATCTCGTTCTCACTAGCTCAGGTAGGTTATCAAAAACCTTATCGAGACGGTGGTCTTTAGAAACCCAGGTCGGTACCGCAGGGACCTCAAGTGGTAGTAAATCATCTATCTTAGGAGAGTCAATTGTAAAAACATTTTCAGACTCTTTCAGGACCATTGGAACAGTATCACGACTCTCTGTGCATGTGTCATTTATAATTATATTAATAGACTCCATAATAATCTTGATACAAAGGTTATAAACTCAATAAGCACGACTCGTTTCGGAGTAACCTAAAAAATAGCTTTATCACCCTGGGTATCGACTTTTGAAAGGTGTTCTCTGTCTTTACAAACATAACAGATACTCCCGAAAGTTCAAAAATATTTAAGTTAGGCTTTTGATTGTACCATAGTTCATATGGCGTCTCTTTGGTATTTTTCCTAAGGTATACACGACTAATGATGTGACATGCAGTCTGTATAGCTTCAACCCAAAAGTATTTTGGCAAACTTTTTGCGTATAACATCACCATAGCCATATCTTGTATCGCCTTATTTTTACGTTCAGTAATGCCATTTTGTTGAGGTGTCTTAGGTGAAATAAACTCATGCTTATAACCATTACCTACACAATATTATGTAACACATAAGTCTTTGAACTATCCACCTCTATCACTTCTAATACGACATACCTGGGTATCCTTATTGATCTTTATTTTTAAAAGGATGTTTAAGAACTCACAGAATGTGTCAGACTTATTTTTTACAAAAGCAACCCAGGTAAATCATGTGTAATCATCCACCGTAACTAAAATATAATTGTTACCACATAGGTTCACAGTTCTAGAGGAACCCATAAGATCCATGTGGGTAAGTTCAAGAGGCTTTGAGGTTAAAATGTTTTTAACTTTCTTATGAGCAGATTTACTCATTTCCCCTCTTGGCAGGGTCCACAAACAAGTTTAGAATTATTTTTTATTTTGGGTAATCCTCTAACTATATTTTGGGAGCTTAACCTACTAAGGTTATCAAAATTTGTGTGTCCCAATATATTATGCCATAGATCACAATCCTTTAATATGGTAATCTTACAAGATTCAGTCTTTGGAATCACTGTGTAACAGTTATCCGTAGTTAAGTTTCCTGACATAATACAATTACCTTTTTCATTCAATATTTGACACTTGGATTTTGAAAAGGTAACTATATCATTGGAATCACAAAATTGAGATATAGTCAATAGGTTAGCCTTAAGACCTTTAATTAGAAAGACTTCATCTAAACCAGGGAGCCCTTATTTACATGTGTTCCCTTACCTATGAACTGAGATGAAATGCCATCTCCAAACAGGACACTACCTCCATGGAAGTCTGTCCTATTTTAAATTTTGTTTCTTCTACGGTCATATGTTTGGAGCATGTGAAACCCAAGTACCAACCAGCTAAGGCGCATTGGGCCTTAAAAGCAGTTATAACCACATTGCACTCGAGCTGGGGTATCAAGTCGTCTTTTCTTATCCAAATAGGATTGGTTTAAAAAATATACTGCACTTGGATTTAGAAAAGGACTGAGGGGTCTTTCTAAAAGCTTTTTTCTTTTTAGAGTTATGTGCGGTCTGCTTTGGGAGAACATACGTATTCCTACTCTTATGAGATTAGTTAAAGTTTTGATAGGTATGTGTATATAGTCTTTTTTGAAAACACTCGGTAACGGTGCGCCCGTAAACATCGCAATAAGAGCAATACTGGTGTGATGTAGGCTTGATTTTATCACTAAAGTCCTTAAATATAGTTTTGGTCTTGTAAGATACAGTAGTATAATTTACATAAGTCTTAGTGTTTTGTCTAAGATCTCTTCTAAGCTAACACACATTCTTAGCTTTTCCATTAGGGTTTGGCTGTTGATTACACTGATTTTGCATTGCTTAAAGACATTGAAATTATAAATTCCTTTTTGTGTTTTGTCCAAATTTTGGTCTTCTTTTACAAAAATGACATTTTCAAGAGAACTGTTGTTTTACTAGTTACAACTTTTTTCTCCAAATCCTAAGCCAAATTTATCTTCAAAATCAAATTTGCTTCAAACAATAATTTTTTCATAGCTTTTGGCTTAAGTTTCAAAATGAAAACATTTTTTTAAAAACATTTGAAACTTTTTGTTTTAATTCTTCCATTTCCATTAAGGCGGCCTTATATCTTTCCTCTAAAATAATTTTTTTCTCAGATAGCTCTTTTGATTTTAGTGAAAACTCTTTTATCTCTATAATAAGCAATGCACTGTGCACTGTAATCTTCTGCGCTCTTCCTAATAGTGTTACTAAGTACTTCAACACGTTAATTTAACATTTTGACCATTTTATCAAGTTTGGCACTCTTTTTGAGAGATTTGGTGTACAACTCCTGAATGTCAAGAAGGTCATCATCAGACTCGCTAAGTGTATTGTGTGCAGTGTCCCCTATCGATTCAATTAGTGCAGTGGGACTCACACACACGTTCAGTTCGTTAACAATATTTACACTTTGACTCACCCATAAGCTAGGATTATCTACTTCATTATTGACTACAGTAGGTGCAGCAATATTACTAGCAGGTATAACATCAATATCAACAGGCATAACACATTCATCAATAGGCAGACATGCATTATCATCAGAATGTATAATCATTGCATAAAAATACATGCATGACTCATTAAACTGGGTTGACCCAGTTTCATGTTCATCAGAATCACTTGAGTCATCCCAAGTCTTACATATATTTGCCCTAACATTGTTATTATTGAGTTTGACTCTACATTTATAGGCATAATGTCCCATTTTACCACAACAATGACATTTGACATCTTTAATATCAGTCTTGGGTTTGTTTATGTCACTGGTCTATGTGTCATTATTTCTTTCATGAGGTATGTGATTTTAATGACTTGCTTAACCAGATTTTCCCTATGTAGAAGCCACGGAGTTGCTAAACTTAATTACTTTCTTAGACGGTTTGCTCATGAGAGCTATTTGGTTATCCAAGTTATCCAACCCACAGTCATCACTTAAGTCAAGATTAAAGTCTAGGGGATTAATTTTGGGGACAATCACTTGGGATGAAAATACAACATTAGATCCATAGGATCTTCTGTTTTTGATAATCATTTTCTTTTTGTACTCCAACTCCATTTCTACAGTTCTTAATTCCCTACTAAGTAATTCCGTAGTCAGGTTTGGGCCATCCATTTCCTTTATAGCATATCTTTTATTGTCAAATTTAGCAGGTAAATACCTAAGGAGTTTTAGTACAATTTATTTTCTATCATAGATTATTCTGTTTGCATGAAATTTTGTGACAATGTTAGTTAATTTGATATAAAATTCATCAAATGACACATTATCATCCATAATCTGGGTATTCTATTGATGGACTAGCATTTGGGTTTTTCTAGCCTTAAGACGTTCATCACCCTCATGGGTGGTGACTAACATGTCCCAGGCTTCCTTAGAATTAGAGCAAATAGATATACTTTTAAACTTATGCTCATTAATGGACATAAAAATGCAATTCTTTCCCTTGATATTATTCAGTAACATTTATTTTCTCTCTTTGGGAAACTCACTAAGGTTTTTTCTTAATTCTTATAGTTATAGTCTCAGTCAAAGGCTTTGTTAGGTGTTAATATCCATTTTCAATCAAGTCCCACACGTCATTACCCAAAGTTTCTTGGATGAATGCAATCATCCTTACTTTCCAGTAAGAAAAATTATTTTCATCAAAGAGGGGTGGACGGGACGGGTTACCTAACTTCTCGAATCTCTCATTCATTTTCAAAAATAGATTTCAAAAGCAGTTACTGGAGTTTCAGGATCAAATTTTTTTAATAAACCCACTCTGATACCACTAGAAAAAATGTTTACTAGATATTTAACTAAAAGTTAAATTTTAAGTAAACTCTGAAAACAAACTCTTTGGATGAAACTCCTTTTTAAATCACTACACAAGATGTGTAAAAACAGATTGCCTTTGGATGTTAGATTTGGTAGATAGATAACCTTAAGTATTTAAAATAAAAAGCTATACTAATTCTTTGATTAGAAATCAAACCATATAAGTAGTAAGAACAAGAATAGTAAGTTTGACATAGTGATTTTTTACGTGGTAAAATCCTAAATGAGGGAAAACATCAACGATGACCTCTACGCCACAAAATAAAAATCCACTATAATGAAACAAGATTTATTGCATTACATGCCCACAAACAAGCACACAAGATCCTAAGACTAAGAATATAAAGATACCTACAGAGCTTTCTCCTCCACGGTAATTCAGTTCTAACTTGATTTTCCTAGCTGTTTCTTTGCATCAATCCTTGTCCTTTGCTCTAATGGACTCAATCAACACAAAATCTCTCAAATGAACCACACTTGACTAGGTGTTTGTGTGAGAGTGTATGTGATAATGAACTGAAACACATGCAAATATGTAGCTTACGTCTCTTAAAGGATTTATATAAACAAATCCTAACAAATTACAGAGATTCTATACGAAATGAAGATATTCAGATAGACTATTTTAGAAGTCTTTTTTTTAAGAAACATGAAAACGAGAGTGGATCTAAGAAAATATACAAATACATAACAAGATCCAACATAGAAGGTAACAGAAACCCTAAAAACTATCGTGAAATGTATCTATGAGTATCTATCACAATTTCTAAGAAGAAATTCGAGATATACAATGACACGGGGTTCCTAAGAGAGATTAAGTATGAAGAGTTTCTTCAGACATTGCAAAAACACCTAAACTCTCAAAAAACCTAAAGACCAAACTCTCGAACTTAGGTTTTCTTATTTAGATATAATAGGGACAGTGTTTGGTTTTGGTGTTTTGGGAGAAAACGAATGTTATGGAAAACTCATGCGCTAGTTTTCTCTCTGTCTCTCTCTCTAACCTTTCTCTTTTCTTTCACTACTCTCCTCTCTCCCCTTTTTCTCTCAAATGGACAAAATGAAAAATTATTCAAATGAGGACCCTAAAGCATCTATTTGTACTAAGAATGGAAGATCCTGGAATGCCGAAGGCTTTGGATGGCTGAGATAAATACAATGTTTAAAATTCAAATCCAAGGGTTGAAAGATTACCGCACAATCTTATATTCTGATTGTCTCCAAGGGAATGCACTTGGATCGTCTTAAAACACATGCAGAGCATTGATAAGATTTTATCTAACGGCTATAAGTGGCACGCTGGAATGTGAGAGCAAACAAACACAAATTGAACCAATAAAAAAGCAACACGTGTAGAGATATTAAGGGTTGAAAAACTCCTGTTTATAGTTGATAAAAATTATATTTTCTCCCCCACGATTCTCTGCTAGTTTGAAATTCTACCCTGATAAGTTTTAAAGGAATAAAGATATTTTAAATTTAGCCCATAACATTTTTAAATCAATATTTAAATGCGTAAAAGAATATTTTAAATATTTTTTAAAATGTTTAAAAAATTCCCATGAATATTTAGACACATGTACACACACTCACACTCATTTATGCATGATTTGCGTCCTATAGTGTGTTCAGTGCAATATTTTACTTCCCTTTTTGGTAGATTGAAGGTCTTAGACAGGTTCATTGTTGATGCAGCTTTGCAAACCATGGAGAAGTTTGTTCCTATCAAGCCTATGACATGTTTGGATTGTTGAAGACGTAGCAGCCAGATTTATAACTTCATCATTGCCGATTTTTACATCATGTTTGACGTCATCAACATTTGAGGATTCCAATGTCTCCAAAAGGTATGAATGCATTAAATATATATAGGGAGACTTGGAATGTTTTATGGGTGTTATTTTTTGTCTAATCGACTTTTATTTTCATAAAATCTTTTAAGAATTTTGTATAAAAAGTTTTGGGCTCAGAATGAATTTGAAAATAATTTTTTGATTTTTTGAAATGTCATTCGAATGACATTTTCTCGTTCCAACGAGCCCGTTCAAACAACATTGCTAACGAGGTTCAAACGACATTATGCTCAAAGAGTCTATTTTTTTGTTCGATGTTTCCTTCAAACGAACTCATTCGAACAAGTTTTTCCAACGAAGTTTTGGCCTTTTTCCTTTCTTCTTTCTCATTCGAACAGAGTCGTTCGAACGACCTGGGCGAGAAACTTAAAATTTTGGCAGTTTTTATTTTAACCACCCATTATCCCACTAACTTTTCACCAGCCTATATACTTCGGGGATAGATGTTTTTCCACTAAATTTTTCATCTTCCAAGAGAGATTTTGAGATACTTTTTTCATAGAAAAAGTTCATGGCTTGAGTGTTTTAATTTTCAAGATTAAATTGTTCTAAAAAACACATATATACACCCATATGTTTGTTTAGAATCCAAGTTTTTCTATATATATCTTTGCTTGGAGAGTGTTTGGCACCAGGTTTTTTTCTCTACATCAACAAGAAGAGAAGTTTGGGTTCATTCTCTACCCGTAAAGGAGAAGAAGTTTGTGTTGCGGCTTTCTCACATGGTGAAAGGTACCATGTGTGGTTGACGGTGGATTGTGCCTCCATTGGTGGACTCTCAAGTTATCTATAAGGCAGAGGTTAATAGAGAAGGAAGCATCGGGGCTTGAAGGAGTCCAGTCGAGTGTTGTAAGTCTTCTTATCATTGTCTTTGTAAACATACCGTACCCAGTGGATTTGTCAAGCTAGGGTCGTCTGAGGTTTTTCCCATTTGGGTTTCCCTCGTACATCGTCGTGTAGTGAGATTGTTCATTTTTATCTTGCATAAATCACCTTAGATGCATGTTAGGATAATCAAGAAAAAATTAGTTTAAATCTCAAACTTGTTTAATTTGGTGCTAATTTAAGTTTGGATAATTTGGGTAAGACTAATTTATTTTAATTCATGTCCAGAATTTTAATTTGATAAAATTTGGTTTGGCCTATATTGAAAATTATAAGAAATCATTGCTTGGGAAATTTTAGGACATGGGTTGAATTAATTTTGTTGAAGTGGAAATTAAAAAGTTTGAGTAGTTTAATTTCACTTTTAGTTTAACTTAATTTTAATTTTGAAGAAATTAAAATTTGAAGTTTGTTTTTGTTTAAAATTGGAATTGAAATTTTAATTGGGAATTTAATTGAACCATTATTTTATTTACAAGTAGTTTTTAAATTTAGGAGGCTTCCGCACCAAAAAGTGGTATCAGAGCTAGAAGCGCTAAGTTATTACGTATAGGTCCTTTTGTGTTTAGCTTAAAAATGGAATTTTCCCCGTTTTCAAAATTTCCAGTTTTTTATGGTTTTAATTACGCATACTGGAAAGCGCGTATAAAATTGGCACTAAAGTCCATAGATGAAGGGTTTGGCTGTCTGTCGTTACCAGGTATTCCCCGCCTACATGTTTAGTAGAAAACGAACTTGCCCCCAAACCTGTAGAGAGATGGAGTGAGAATGAACTTAAACAAGACAATTTTAATTCCCAAGGTTTGAATGCTTTGTTTAGTGCAGTCACACCGGATGAATTCCGATGTATCATGACGTGTGTGTAGACACCCCATTCTGTTACCCCCTAACTCTCCTTAGGTCCCTAGTACCTCCCTCAATCACTACAAACCCAGGTCATGTTCCGAGTACTGACCTAGAAACCATAGGGCACTCCCCGGCTCAGTTTGACCCAAAAGTCAAACTCTTCAGCTCGATCGAGGCTGAATGAATCTTTAAAGGGCACTCAATACCCTTTCCAACGGACTGCCCCGTGCGCGATTACGACTTACCATGCGGACAAACGATCCGTTTGCGTTCAAAACTTGACCTAGAGGCCACCGGGCGCTCCCGAGCTCTATTTGACCTAAGTTAACTCTTTAGCTCAACTAAGGCTGAATGAATCTTCGAAGGGAACTGAATATCCTTTCCAACGGTCCGTCCCTTGCACCATTCTGACTTTCCATGCGAATGAACGATTCGTTCGACTCCGAGAGGTCACTGAATGCTTCCTGGGCCCAATTGACCAAAGTCAACTCCCCAAACAGGGTCAAACTCTTTGGAATGTTGAAGTACATCTCCTAACCTTTCCAACGGTTCGCCCCGTGTGCGATTCGGACTTACCATGCGGACGAACGATCCATTTGCGTCCGAGCGATTCCCCGTCCAATGGATCGAGAAATGCTTCCGAGCCATATTTGACCTGAAGTCAACTCCCGAACCCAGGAGCGGTCCCAAGGACTTTCAAAGGTCTCTGAATTACCTTTCCAACTGTAAGCCCCGTGCACGATTCTGACCAACGGTTTGCCCTCAGCAGCCGATTTTCCAAAAAAGCCTGAAGCGCACTACCAAATGGCAGGTTCCAGACCCTGCCTATCGACACTTGCCGATAGGCAGGAACAGGTCTATGTCGATCGTCACTCACCTAGGCCTATAAAAGGAGGCCTTCACCTCATTTGCAAAGCAGAGCCCAGATCTGATAAAAATCTCTCTGAACGAATCCCAGAAACCTCTCTCGAAGGCATCGTGATTTCAACTTCCAAATCCCTTTTTTACTTCCACTTTTCATCATCCTCTTCATCAAACTTAGTGAATTGGCCACTCTCCATCATCATCAAGTGCAAGGGCTGCTCTCCAACATTCAAGATCTTCAAGAAGGTCCAACTTTCTCAAACTCTCTCTTAAATTCTCTTAAAATTCCCAATAACTTGTTTTCTTATTTATCACTTTTATTATCTCATATCACACATCCTAATATACTTTTTATCTATTATTATTGCACATCTCCTATTTTCATATAAATAAAACCCAAAAAATAAGAAAAATTGGGTTTGCTCATAAATTCCAAGTAGGGATTCTCACACTTTTTCCACACTTTTCTCACAATCAAAACACTTTTTCTACACACACACACACTTATAAATAAGAGATTCCCCGTTTGGATTTATGGGATAAACCCCACCCCTCGTTTTGTATGCGAACTACGTGGACTTTGATGCCTTTATAGGCTACGTAGGCGTCTCGGGGTAAAACCCGAGACTCGAGTCCTTTTTCTCACTTTTTCTCTCATTTTCTATCTTCTCTAAATCCATTTTCCGTATATTCTATATACTTGCCTTTAGTGACGCATTACTCCACATGCGTTATCGTTCCATTATAACGATCAACGTAGGGGTAATCGCGTAAATCTTATTTTTCTAATATTATTCTTATATCTTTCTACGGATGACTCGCTTTATCATTTCCATGATACAAGTAGAGGATTCCTACCTCCATTCTATATATACACATGCACACATATCACGGGGGGAAACAAAAGGAAAATAGCAAATATTCATGAGAGACCGACAGGGCGGAATGGGGGCCTAACACCTTCCCATTTCATAACTAAGCCTCCGAACCCTTCTCGAATCATCTTGGTTTCGCACGCACCAGTATGTCTTTGGATGCCATCCTTCGGGGTGGCTTCCCCTTTTTCTTTTGTCTGTTTTGAGTAAAATAGACCGGCGACTCTGAATCTCTCTACATTTTTACACCACATATCAAACAACGCCGGCCGAAGCGCTCCAGAGAGGGATGCGCAGGACCCGAAGGATCCTTTCCTCCATGCACCCGCCCACACGACAAGGATTAGGGATGGCCACAGTGGCGACTCCGTTGGGGATATGTGTTTTTGTTTGTGGGCTTGACTCTATTTACATGAATGCTATATTTGCTTATGTTTCCCCCCATATCTGCATGTTCCCCTTTCTCATATGTATCCCATGCTTATGCTTATGTTCACACACTTGTAGAAAATTCTCCATGTACACTTCACACCACGTGCACCTAGGATCACATGTATATCCCCATGTTTCACGCATCACCTATCCATACTTGGTGTACCTTTTGGGGTACTCGTACTTTACTCCCTATTTGGCATTATTAAGAAAGGCATTCTCATCATAAGATACTAATAAGAGAATCATGCATGATTCACATGACATCACCAAAGAGCATTGATATTAACCAAATTTTACCCAGGGTCACTTCGTAATGGGCGTTGGTCCGGAAGGTCGCAGTTAGCCTAAGCGATATGACTCTCACCTTCCATTGGCCAAGTACCTTCGATGTATATCGAATGGTTCCCTCGCATCGTACCGCTTGATCGAAGTCATGACGGGAGGTATATCACAGGGAATTAGTTCACATACATCGAGTATATCGAATTCTCTCTCACACGTACCGTCCCCACGAGGTATATGGTGAGGCAATTCACGTACACTCAGGTATATCAAATGGCTTGTCCACACGTACCGATTGCCCGCAAGAGAAAGACGTATATCGTGGAAGTCACGCCAAAGGGGGGAACCCATACCGATTCACCCAACCAAATGCATACCCGTATATAGGTGTCAAACCTAGGACACGCACTTTAGATTGTCGGTTTCAACCCAAAACTCTGTCGAAAATCCGGGTCGGCCTGCCGCCCAATTTTCGTGCATTTTTGAAATGGGGCCCTGTCCGTGAGCCTAGTTACAAGTCCAAATCGTAGCTTTGCATATATTAAGACCCCCACATTTCCAGGCTCGGTTCCCGTCCGGCATTGCATTTAGGAGAGTTAAATACAAATAAATCACAATTATTATGCTGAGTTCCGTCTTCAAAAACATTTCTCCCTTATTTATCAAAAATCTAGAAACATTTCTCCCTTCTTTATCAAAAAATCCAAAAACATTTCTCCCTTCTTTATCGAAAATCCAAAAATAGTTCTTCCTTTTTCTCAAAAATAAATCTCATCCTATGCCTTCTCAGGTCGACCGCAAGCCCCTTATCCTATGTCTCCTTATCCTAAAGTAAGGTTACCCGAGAAGTTCAAGATGCCAAATATCGAGAAGTTGGGATGGAGTGGACCCTCGATTTTTCATCTTCATAGTTATCATCGTTCCATGACTCTACTAGGGGCTTCTGAAGAGGTGATGGCCCAATTGTTCAGCAAACTTTGAAGGATAGTTCCCTCCGATGGTTTTTATCTCTTGAGGAATCCAGAATCCGTAGATGGGAGGATGTAGCCCGAGAATTCATGTCGCAGTACAAATACAACGAAGAGCTTGAGGTCACCCGTCGTGATTTAGAGCTGCTCAAGCAGAATCCAGGAGAATCAGTCAGTAACCTCATAACCCGATAGAGGGAGCAAGCAGCTACCATGACCAATCGACCATCTGAAGAAGAACAGGTCGACATAGTGAAGAAAAACTTCTTGCCCCATGTCCGAGCGACGATGGGAGGACAATACTATCCCCACTTCCGAGCTCTCAGAGAGGCTAGAGTGGAAATCGAGGAAAGACTCGTTAAAACAGAGGTTGAACCAAAGAGGGTGTCCGGACAGTTCACCCCTAGAAAGTATGACAAGCCTGCCAGTGCAACCGTTTCGACCATCAACAACATCTCTCAACCAACCACATCATGGGCCCCATAAAGCCCCCTGCCCCCAACCAAAGGGAATACACTGAGCTCCATGCTCCCCTCTCCAAAGTTTACCAAGCCCTGTTAAGCCGAAACCTCATCAAACCCTTGGATCCACGTCCATTGCCAAATTCACTCCGAAGAAACTTCAAGGCCGATGCTCACTGCGCCTTTCACCAAACTACCAGCCATACCACCGACCAATGCTTTCACCTCTGGAACGTAATCCAAGATCTCATTGACCGGGGTACCATCGCCCCACTAGCCAATCCTAAGCCAAACACTACTCACAATCCACTTCCGAATCACACCAATGCCATCTTCTTAGAAGAAAACCCAGATTTCGATCCCTCAACTCAAATCACACCCATATAAAATGCTAAACCTCTTCAAATTTTCCCATATTTCCTCCTACACCCAACTAGCCTCGCTGATCAGGCACTGTCACTCCTTACCAGAGCATGCATCGCTGTCCGTACCCGTTCTGAAAATGGAAGTATGGAATTGTCAGAGGTGTTAAACCAACTCCTAGAGTTCGGGCTGAAATTTCCCTCACAGATGGTCATTGATTGCCAGAAGTTCAGCACACTGTTCTTGGAGGCATGGAGATGGGCTCGAGATTCGGACAAGTGGGTGGTACCAACCGACGAAGTCATCCTAGATGATGTTGTCCAGACTATGGCAAAATTATTCGGGCAAACCAACAGCATTTGCAGTATCACCGGGTTACTTGACACTTTGAAGCTACAAGGCCGCTTGGTCCCTTCAATCACACATATCCCCACTGAAGGGGAGGACATGTATAAAGAAGCCATTGAAGTTGTGGAATGCATCGAATTTACTGGGAAAGACAGAATTGTTACCACCGGATGGGGGGGAGAATTCAAAGATTCGAGTGAAGAACAAGCTTCAGGAAAGGCTGGCCCAGTAGCCGACATATGTGGGATGATATCATTTGAAGAACTCCTCAAAGAAATAAATAGGGTGGCAACACAACCTGAGATTGACGAGGAAACAGGATTCATGTTCTTTCCCTCTTCAGTAAATCACATGACCAAATCAAGGAGACATTACCAGGTTCCAAGCTCACTACCAGCAAATGACAAAGGGATGGATGTTGAAAACCTTCCTATGCCAAAGATGACCATCGAGGAGAGCAAGATCCTCGATCAACTGAAGAAAACCAAGATAACATCACTCTATGGGGCTTTTCATGTCTTCCTAGCTGCACGGAAATGATTTAATCAAATTACTCACCGGACCCATAGTTCCTCCCTATACCACACCAGAAGAAACGATAAATCTGGTCGGATCCTTGACCTCTACCCGAATACTATCATTTTCTAAAGAAGAAACCCCCAGAATTGGGCCGAATCACAATCATGCACTCAAAATCTTCGTCGAAGTCATGGGGAAGGTCGTGCCACTCTCCCTTGTCGATAACGGATCCGCCTTGAATGTTCGCCCATTGAGAACCTTCAAGTGTTTAGGCCTGAAAGAAGGTGACCTCTCTCCAACCTCCGCCGTTGTGCGTGCCTACAATAATACCCGTCGTGAGGTGATGGGGTCCATAAAACTTACAATAGGGGTTGGCCCTATAAACCCTATCATTGAATTCCAAGTCATAGATATCCTAGCTTATTTCAACCTGTTGCTCGGACGACCCTGGCTCCACAATATCAAGGGAGTGTCTTCCTCACTCCATCAGAAATTAAAGTTCTTCGCCAACGGGCGAGTCATCACCATTTTGGGCGACGATAAAAATACCGAGGGGGAAAACACCAGTAGTCCAATTCTCAAGATACAGCATGGGTCAAATGATATGCTCCTATCAGGATTCCGAGTTTAACCACTCCTACTCCCGGCAGGGGATGATTTCAAAGAAAGGGTTTGTCCAGAATATGACCCTCACGGCAATGTCAATGTGATTTAGATGTTCAGAAACATGCACTTCATGCTCGGACTGGGGCTAGGGCAAAGGCAGCAGGGGATACTTGAGCCCATCAAACTAAAGAAAGATTTCCCTCCTTGTAGCTTGGGGTATCAACCATCAGAACAGTAGCTCAGAATGATTTGCTAGTCTCGACTAAAGAGAAGCTCAGACTGCATCCGAACTATCTCAAGAGACTCCTTAAATGGATGATTCATCAAAGAAGGTGAGGACTTCCCCTTTTGCGGTTTTCCAGAACCATGGTATAACCACACAGACAAGAAGATGAGGCCGGGAATGGAGATCTTTTTCCAAGACAGCTACCTAGGGGCCAAAAGTTTCCCACACCAAGTACAACCGCTCATCAAAGATACCGAAGAGACTGAGGAAAGAGATTCTGAAGGTTCCTTCAACTTACAGATACTGGAGCTGGCACTCTGCATGGTTCATTCAAGCACTACATCAATGGACCCATATCGTTTGATTAAAGCTACTTATACACCTCTCCTCAACTGGAATGTTGTGCCAGTTCTACCCCTTGAAATCTCCCCTAACCCCAATGTTTACTCTATTTATTCTTTTGTTGTCTATCCTTGCTCAAATGTAATCGAGACCTCTTTTGATGAGGTTCTCAATGTTATTTTTCCTATCAATGAAATAAATGAAGATTTTGAGTATCTTACTGTGCCTTACATTAACTGCTTGGATTTTAATCAAACTTTTGATGATTATGATGATTTTGCAAATGAACAATTCTTAACTGATCTAAATAAGGTTAATAATAAACAACATAACCGCGTTCAAGCTAATGAATAAGAGACTGTTGTTATTAATCTCGATTCTAGTAGCCAATTGCGCGAGATTATGATAGGGGCTACCCTTGACGAGCATGAGCGCGCACAACTCAAAGAATTACTGAAGGAGTTCGTAGATGTCTTCGCAAGGTCCTATGATGATATGCCTGGCAGCGATCCTGAAATAGATCAACACGAGATCCCCACTCTCCCAGATTACAAGCCGGTTAAATAAAAATTGAGAAAGATCCGCACCGAATGGTTGCTCAAGGTCAAAGAAGAGTTGGTCAAACAGTTAAACGTGGATTTCATTCGGGTGATCGAATATCCCACATGGCTAGCCAACATTGTACCTGTGCCAAAATTAGGAGGGAAGGTTCGAATGTGTGTAGATTACCGAGATTTAAACAAAGATTCTCCAAAGGATGATTATCCGCTACCCAATATCGACATGATCATGGACAACACAGCCAGTCATGCTCTTAAGTCATTTGTCGACGGGTTTGTCGGATACAACCAAATCAAGATTCACCCCGACCACCAAGAAAAAACCGCATTCATCACCCCATGGGGAACATTTTGCTACACTGTCATGCCATTTGGTCTCAAGAACGTTGGGGCTACCTACCAAAGGGCTTCCATAACCATCCTACATGATCTGATCCACAAGGAGGTCGGGTTTATGTGGATGATATGATTATCAAGTCCAAAACTAGAGAAGGTCATGTTCCCGCTCTCCGGAAGTTCTTCGAATGACTACGACGGTATCAGATGCGACTTAATCCACAGAAGTGTGTCTTTGGCGCTACAAAGGGGAAAACTCTTGGGATTCATGGTCAGTGAAAAGGGGATAGAAGCAGATCCTACAAAGCTGAAGGCTATACTTGAGATTCCACCGCCCCAAACAGAGAATGAAGTTCGAGGTTGTCTTTGGAAATTGCAATATCTTAGCCGGTTTATCAGCCAACTAACCTCCATCTGTGAACCGATCTTCAAGCTCCTCCAAAAGGATTTAACTAAGGTTTGGAATGAGGCCTGCCAAGAAGCTTTTGACCGAATCAAATAATACCTAACCCAACCTCTAGTGCTCATGCCACTACAGTCTGGTCTCTCTTTACTCCTTTACCTAACCATAACCGACACTGCATCCGGGGTTTTGCTAGCCCAATACCTTGAAGACTCCCGTAAAGAAAGAGCCATCTATTATGCTAGTCGTAAATTGGCCAGGTACAAGTTCAACTACACTGATTTAGAAAAGGCATGTGTCGCACTTGTCTGGTCACCCAAAAGTTACGACACTACATGCTCGCCTTCCCCATTAAACTTGTATCCCAAATGGATCCCATCAAATATCTGCTTGAGAAACCCGCCTTATCCAGTCGAATGGCCTGATGGTTGATGCTCCTAACCGAGTTCGATATCATGTACATCACATAGAAAGCTATTAAAGGAAGATCCATCTCTGACGACCTCGCTGATTACCCTATAAAAGAAGCAGATGTCCAAATCTCCGAATTCCCAGATGAAAATATCCTCTGCATCCCTCAAGACCGCCTTCGATGGAAAATGTTCTTTAATGGGGCTGCCAATAAAAAGGGATATGGCATTGGGATACTTCTGATCTCCCCAGATGACTCCCACACTCCCATCGCCATTAAATTGGATTTCCCTTGCACTAACAACATGACGGAATACGAGGCATGCACAGTGGGCCTCAAAGTTGCTCTCAAGAAAGGTATTCAATACCTTGATGTCTACGGGGATTCTGCCCTAATCATCGGTCAAGTGCTCAGAAAGTGGAAAGTCAAGGACGAAAAGCTCCAACCCTTTCATTCCCAATTAGAAGAGTTAGCCTCCCGATTCCGAGATATCACCTTCCATTACCTACCCCGAGCAAAGAATAACTTAGATGATGCTCTCGCCACCTTGTCCTCCATGATCTACATGCCCGAAGGAATAACAATGACCCCCTTCCTAGTTCAAAAGAAAGACAAACCGACCCATTGCTACCATACTGAGCTTGTCTCCACCAAAGATCCCAAACTAGCCGATTATTGGGACTATGATATCTAGTGCCTCCTCAAAAATGGTAGGTATCCCGAGGGTTCCAACAAGAAAGATCGAATGACCCTCCGAAGACGGTCCGCCCAGTACATCATCTATCATAAAGCTCTACTCAAGAGAAATTTTGATGGAACTCATCTACACTGCATCGCAGGGGCTGAAATTGAGAAAACAATGCAGAAAATCCACAGTGGGGAATGCGGACCCCACATGAATGGTCACATGCTCGCCAAGAAGATCATCCGATAGCACTACTACTGGACCACCATGATCCAGGATTGCACCGTCTATGTCCGGAGGTGCCTCAAATTCCAATAGTTCTCCAACCTTCAACACTTGCCTCCGCGAGAATTATACAACATGACCTCTCCCTGGACGTTCCTGGGGTGTCGACATCATAGGGAAGGTTACACCAAAGGCTTCAAACAGACATGAGTTCATCCTGGTTGCCATCGATTACTTCACCAAATGGGTCGAGGCTGAGTCATACGCAGTATTGAACGCCAAGAAAGTGGCTAAATTCCTCAAGAAAAATATCATCTGCCGATATGGGGTCCCGCACGAGCTGGTATTAGATAACGGGTTGCATTTCGAAGCAGAAGTCACAGAAGTAGTAAACGAGTATGGGATTCAGAGACACAAATATTCTCCCTACCGACCTCGGACCAATGGTGCAGTTGAATCCGCCAATAAAAACCTCGAAACCATCATCAGCAAGATGATCGAAAGTTGTAGGGATTGGGCCGACCGGATCCCGTACGCCCTCTGGGGCTATCGAACCTCAATCCAAACCTCTACTGGGGCTACCCCTTACTCCCTGGTCTAAGGAATGGAAGCAGTCCTACCTGTGGAGCTGGAAATACCCTCGCTACGTGTCATGCTCGAAAGCAAGGTTAGTGAAGAAGACTGGTGCCAAAGTCGTCTTGATGAGCTAGCCCTCCTAGATGAAAGAAGATTAAAAGCTCTTTACCACATACTGGGGTACCATCGCTGAATAGCGCGATCATTCAACAAGAAAGTCAAGGACCGCAGTGTCCGGGAGGGAGATTTATCCCTCAAAGAGATAATAGAACCCATTTGGGACCCCAGAGGGAAATTCAAGCCTAATTGGAGCAGCCCCTACATTGTGAAGAAAATCTTATCCGGCGGTGCCGCCATGCTCACTGACCTAGATGGGGAGGAGATGGCTCGTCAACCTGGACCGTCTCAAGAAATTCTACCCCTAGTCCGAAATCTCGGTGCGCTACGACTCTTTTCATCCCCCTTCTATTCTTAAAAAAAAAACTCTTTATTTCCCTCTACCTAGAACTACGTGGGCCTGATCCTCTATAAAAACTATTTTAAAACATTTTCAAAAAACCCCTGAGGTACGTAGGCAGCTCATGCACCTCACATGAGTGCGGCCCCTTCCTTTTTCACAAAGTACTATTTTTTTCTTACCTCTGAGAACGACGGTTCATTCTAAAAATAATTTAACAAAAGGATTATGTATGCCTTAGCGATCAGTGTAGATAATTCAAAATATACAAAACTCATCAAAAGGCACAGCTGGATGATCAGAAACTTATTTATTTCATTAATAAGAAATTACAGTAAGGATTACATAAGAAAAAGGAATGGATAACTCCCTTCCCCGCTACCATAAAAAGCCAAATAAAATCCCCACATGCATTCCCTATTACATAAATAAACTCTCCAAGAGTCCTACTCACAGCTACCAGAGGAGCCTAAACCCTTATCCTCTACATCCTGAGGTCCCCAAGTTTCCCCTGCCTGAATAGAGTGCCGTAAACATTCCATGGATCGATGAGCCTTAACCATCTTCGAAAAGACCACAACACCCCCTTCCATGGTGTTAGATAAAACAAACCATCTTTGTCGAGTCTCTAGTGCCAACATCTTGTTGACTACTTTGCTCCACAACCACTTCATATAATCTTTAGGTACATGCCAAACCTTCCCAATAAACTGAGAGGGACAGATCGACGGACGCCGATTTTATCACAGAGATCCAAGCAACAGACGCAGGCGCTCAATCAAATCTTCTACCGGAAAGAAGTTTGAGGTCCGGGGGGCACGACCTGCGCCCAACCGAATTGGTTCAAAAGCCGCCAAGGGAAGTAAAAAGAGGCTTGTTTGAGACCAACCAGCCGCACATATGAATACTATCCTAGCTCCAGAACAGGATGCAAATGCCCCCACCAAGGCACGGACCAATACAAACCACAAGCCCCATGCTCCAAAAGCCAATTCTCCCAGTTATCAACATACAGGCCAGTGCAGATGAAATAGCACGAAAAGAAGTTGGGTACGGCCGACAAGGGATATTCTAGAGGACTCGACAAATGGAATCTTTCAGACAACCACATGAACAGCATCATAGGGCTACCCCTCAAAAAGTCAGAACGACCTTCTCTCTAGGCATCTAGGTTATTCAGAGTCTCCGCCAATATCACCGTCGCAGGATTGCGATGGTATGGCATCCATGAAGTAATGGCTGCAAGTTGTGGGTCCACTTGCACCTCCCCAGTCACCAACAGAAATTTTGAAACCAGGCCCAGAACCACGGCTCCAGCATAGCCAGCATCACCTACTTCCCGCAAATGCACGGACCGCAGCACCGCCGGGAGGGAGATTATTCCTCCAGCAACCAATGATCTAGCAGTCGAAGGCGAAATATGAAAAAGACCGGCCAACAAATCCCTAGGATAGCGAGAAAATTCGGGTAAAGCCGCAGCAACACTGGGATTAACACCCAGTATGGCAGAAAATTCCTCGTAGGTAGGACAAACTTCTTCCAATCCAAAGCAGAATACATGGTCTTCAGGGTACCAGAATTGTACCGCCGCCATCAGCATATTCCACTCAATAGGCTGATTGCGCCACAAGGAGACTCGACGTATGTTGAAAGCATCGTAGTCGACATTATAAGAGCACATAGATTCGAAGGCTTCGAGGTAGTTGGCAAACTCAATGCTACCAGGGAGAGCCATCTTGAAAGGCTAAGAGATGGTGGGCAAGTAGGTAAGAATGCAAAGGTGTGATGAAAACACTCCACCCTTACCCCTTTTTATACTTGAAAATCCTCATAAGGGACATAATCCCTACAGAAATCGGAGGGAATCCTACCCCACAAGGTACCAAGGCTGAAGAGGGTACCATTCAAAGATTTGAATTGATGGGACTGGACTAAACTACCGATAGGCAGGTCAAGGTGCTTGCCGATCGGCAACCCCCCCATTTTTAAAAATTTCCCTTTTTTCCTCTTTTGTCAAATCAGAAAACTCAATAAAAATAAATTGATATTCTCAATAGAATTTGAAAATCCCTTTAAATTTCCCCTTTTTAATCAGAAACTTTCCTTCAAAAAAAATTCAAAAATATTCCTTTTTACGGTCTCAGCAGAAAAGTAAAAAGCGCATGTGCATGCATTCATTCATCATTAATAAAAGATAGCAAAAAACTCCATTGCATTGCATATATATGTTTTCTTTGTTACATCATCTTTGCAGGAAATAAAAAGAAAAAGCAAAAACAACGGGACTCAGCCCAAACCCACATTATTTCTATCTCTCTCTCAAGAGCTTCTACCCCTGCGGCGTGCTCTCTTCCCCCTACGGCGAGATGATGCGCCACCACTACCCGAGCCCGAGTCCTCTCCGAATGAAGCAGACGGCACCAAGTAAGAAGGAACAGGAACCGCGTCTCGAATATGGGCAGTCACCGAAGATATCCAGTCTCTAATGTACCTGAGCCAAGTGGCCGACACCTGCACTTGCTGCAAGAAAAGGTGAAATCACTATCAAAGAGAAAATGACCAAAACAGAAAGGAAAGAAAGAGAGGAATAGAAAAGTATACCACAGATCAAAGGACCTCCTCTGTCAAACCCAACCCCTCCGGATCCATCGCATGAGGACGGTGCAGCATAGGCACCATCCCTCCATCAGCGCATCGAATGTTGTATGAAGGGGTATGCAGCCTTACAAAAGGGACCTTAGAGGTCGCCGCAGATGCCCACGGACCACCACCACTGTGGGAAGACCCCACCTCCCAACTCAAAACCGCCGGAGGTAAGGGCAGTGCATCATATATGCTAGGCGCCATCAACCATCTCATCACAAAATCCATATAGTCATACGGCGCAGCCGTATCGGTGTATAGCAAGTAGGACTCGCCGATTATCGTCGCGATCCTCTCATCCTCTGACATCAGTCGCTCCTGCCTCATAGACGTAGGAGGCTGCATGGGTGGAACCACCACCTCCTCCTCAGCAATCTGATGAACCACCCTCTCCCCAAGGTACCAGGAATGGCCGAACTCATGCCCCAGCAAACGCCTCATCTGCGCGTTCACTCTGATCGCCCCCGCATCCTGAATGGTTGTCCCCCACGGGTAAAAGGTCACCTGAAAATATCCGAGGGAGCATAAATCAATACAAGATCAGAAGGAGCAAAAACTAAGACTGAAATGGAAAGAGTTTTACCCTACCACTAGTTAGGTCATTCAAGACCTGACGCACTGCCTCCAAGGAAAGAGAGCCCTTCGACTGTCGATTGGCCTTACGCCATCGATACAATCGACAGAAATCCCCAACAGTGTCATCCTTCAAAGCAATCAGCGGGGTATTGCACCCAATCACCTCATAGAACCACGTCTGAATTCACAAGAAAAAAGAGACGCATAAGGAAAATAAGAATGCATGAAAGGAAAATGCGAATGCATGAAAAGAAATGCACAAATTGAAGAATACCTCAAGAAGGAACGTGGCCCCAGTAAAGGTCTACCGGAAGCACCGGCTGAATGCATCCAGAGAAAAGTAAAGGGTATCCAAGGTCAGACTCCCCCAATCATAGAAAGGGATGTTCGAAAACATCCTCAAGTACGACAGAAACAACAAATGAACGACGTCGTCGCTCGACGCCACCATGAAACCTCCCAATACCAGCAAAATGAATAATCGGGCCATTTTCCTCACTTGTAGCCCATCCCCCACATCGATCTCCCTACCCAATAGAACATCCTTCAACAGGGACATCCGGATAGAATCCCCAGAGACTATCCTCCCTACATCACCAAGTGTCGCACGCACTGCCTTCGGTCTCACCCGTAAAGAACGATCCAACTCTATCTTCTCTCCATCACAATCCAGCCCCAGCAGTTGCTGCACGTCTATGGGAGTCACAGTCATCTCCCCGAAGCTGAAATGAAAGGTGTGGGTAGTGTCCCACCACCTCTCTCCTAAAGCGCACGAGACCGCTGTCGAACGAGGCGTCTCATCCAGCGTCGATGCCAACCGCCCAAAACCCACTGATGAGACCACCCAGCGCACCACGGGTGGGAGGTGCTCCCAGACATCCTTGAGCCCTATTGTACCACGGGGACGCATGTTCTTTAAAGAAATATCAGACTGGCAAAAAGAAAAGTCTCATCAAAAGTCAAGAAAGAAAAATCACCAGAAAGAGAAGAATGCCAAAGGTCGGGTTACTTACATAACCGTCGGGGATCACTCTAAAAGAGCGATGACGCGATGGCTCCCACAACAAGGTCCTCTCATCCGTAACAGGCTCAAACACATCAAAGGAGTTCTCACTCTCCAAAGCAAGAGGTGACCTAGCCATCCGCTCCATATTCGCCCAGGCATCAATGGTCAACCACTCCCGGTGGACTGCAGTGCTCACAAAGGCGGCCATTTATTGAAGATCAGAATGATAGAATGATTTGCAAAAGAATCGCAGAGAGAGAAAGCAAAAGAAGCTTTGAAAAAATGAGGGGATTCTCCCCCTTTATATAGGATGCCAAGCGCCATGCCGATCGACACCTCCCCCTACCATACCGATCGTTGTTAACCCCTTGCCTTCCCGAGGTAGCCCAAAAGTCCGTGCCACTGCCAAATGGCACCCTTCATACTATGCCGACCGGCACCCCCCTTAAATTTCGTACAGAAATTCCCAGAAAATACCATAAAACCTCGAAAAATCCCCGGAAAATTCCCAAAAATCCCAGGAAGGATTTAAAGCCCTTTTACCAAGAAAATTTCACATTCCCTCAAGCGGAACCCCTCTTCCCCAGTGGAATCCTTAAAAAAACAAGTGAAAACTCCTCTCGGCAAAGCTCCGGAGGACTCCTAAGGATCACCTGATCACTTCCCCAGCGGAATTCTCCTACAACACCCAAAATAGGTTATCCCCCCTGCGAGGTCTCCTAAAAGCTTCCCCAGCTATCATCTCCCTAGCTCAGATCAAAATCATAAAGTCCTATCTCCAGCAGAATCAAAATCCAACCTTTATCCACTTTTGGGTCAGAACTGGCCCCGGTCTTGGATCGTCACCTGAGTTAGGTCAGAATTGACTTCGATCCTCGGTCATCACCACTCTTGGGTTCGAATTGACCCCGGTCTTAGATCGTCACCTGAGTTAGGTCAGAATTAACCTCGGTCATCGATCCTCACCACTCTTGGGTCTGAATTTGCCCCGATCTTGGATCATCACCTGAGTTAGGTCAGAATTGACCTCGGTCCTCGGTCGTCACCACTCGGTCAAAATTGGCCCCGGTCTTGGACCATCACCTGAGTTAGGTTAGAATTGACCTCGATCCTCGGTCGTCACCACTCTTGGGTCATAATTGGCCCCAGTCTTGGATCATCACCTGAGTTAGGTCAGAATGGACCTCGGTCCTCGATCGTCACCACTCTTGGTTCAGAATTGGCCCCGGTCTTGGATCGTCACATGAGTTAGGTCAGAATTGACCTCGGTCCTCGGTCATCACCACTCTTGGGTCAGAATTGGCCCCGATCTTGGATCATCACCTGAATTAGTTCAGAATTGACCTCGGTGCTCGATTGTCACCACTCTTGGGTCAGAATTGGCCCCGGTCTTGGATCGTCACCTGAGTTAGGTCAGAATTGACCTAGGTCCTCGGTCCTCTGTCGTCACCACTCTTGGGTTAGAATTAGCCCCGATCTTGGATCGTCACCTGAGTTAGGTAAGAATTGACCTCGGTCCTCGATCGTCACCACTCTTGGGTGAGAATTGTCCCCGGTCTTGAATCGTCACTTGAGTTATGTCAGAATTGACCTCGGTCCTCGGTCGTCACCACTCTTAGGTCAGAATTGACCTCGGGCATTAAATATTCACCCTAATCTCGCAGAATTGGCTTTGACCCGCATAATGGTTCACCCTCGTCACTTAAGCCCGCATATTTGGCTTTGACTCATAGAATTGGTCACCCCTCAACACCACTTCGGGTCCTTAGAATCGACCTAAACTTTCGATCATCATTCATCCCTAGCACACTCCTTATGTCCGCAGAATCGGCCTCGGCACTCTAAATCGATCATACTCCCTCAAAGGCATCATGTGGTGTCTATTCGACGGTCATCATTTGCTCCAAACTCACCCGTCGAGGGGCTCTATAGACACGCCATTATGTTACCCCTAACTCTCCTTAGGTCTCTAGTACCTCCCTCCATCACTACAAACCTAGGTCATGTCCCGAGTACTGACCTAGAAACCATTGGGCACTCCCCGACTCAGTTTGACCCAAAAGTCAAACTCTTTAGCTCGACCGAGGTTGAATGAATCTTCAAAGGGCACTGAATACACTTTCTAATGGACCGCCCCATGTGTGATTCTGACTTACCATGCAGACGAAGAATTCATTTGCGTTCAAAACTTGACCTAGAGGCCACCGGGCGCTCTCGGGCTCTATTTGACCTAAGTCAACTCTTCAGCTCAACCGAGGCTGAATGAATATTTGAAGGGCACTGAACACCCTTTCCAACGGTCCATCCCGTGTACGATTCTGACTTTCCATGCAAACGAACAATCCATTCGACTCCGAGAGGTCACCGAATGCTTGTCGAGCCCGATTGACCAAAGTCAACTCCCCAAACCGGATCAAACTCTTTGTAATGTCGAAGTACATCTCCTAACCTTTCCAACGATCCTCCCCGTTCACAATTCGGACTTAACATGCAGACGAACGATTCCCCATCCAATGGATCGACAAATGCTTTCGATCCATATTTGACCCAAAGTCAACTCCCGAACCCGGGAGAGGTCCAAAGGACTTTCAAAGGTCTCTAAATTAAATTTCCAATGGTATGCCCCATGTGCGATTCTGACCAACGGTATGCCCTCAGCGGTCGATTTTCCAAAAAAGCCTGAAGCGCACTACCAAATGGCAGGTTCCAGACCCTGCCGATAGGCGGGAACAGGTCTATGCCAATCGACACTCACCTGGGCCTATAAAATGAGGCCTTCACCTCATTTGCAAAGCAGAGCCCAGATCTGATAAAAATCTCTCTGAATGAATCCTAGAAACCTCTCTCGAAGGCAGCGTGATTTCAACTTCCAAATCCCTTTTTTACTTCCACTTTCCATCATCCTCTTCATCAAACTTGGTGAATTAGACACTCTCCATCATCATCCAAGTGCAAGGGCTGCTCTCCAACATTGAAGATCAAACTCAAGATCTTCAAGAAGTTTGAACTTTCTCTACTCTCTCTTAAATTCTCAATGACTTGTCTTCTTATTTAACACTTTTATTATCTCATTTCACACATCCTAATATACTTTTTTATTTATTATTATTGCACATCTCCTATTTTCATATAAATAAAACCCAAAAAACAAGAAAAAGAGGGTTTTCTTATAAATTCCAACTAGGGATTCTCACACTTTTCCACATTTTTCTCACAATCTAAAACCCTTTTTCTACACACACACACACACACACACACTCACAAATAAGAGATTACCCATTTGGATTTATGGGATAAACCCCACCCCTCGTTTTCTATGCGAACTACGTGGACTTTGATGCCTTTATAGGCTACGTAGGCGTCTCGGGGTAAAACCTGAGACTCGAGTCCTTTTTCTCACTTTTTCTCTCATTTTCTATCTTCTCTAAATCCATTTTCCGTATATTCTATATACTTGCCTTTAGTGACGCATTACTCCACATGCGTTATCGTTCCATTATAACAATCAACGTAGGGGTAATCGCGTAAATCTTATTTTTCTAATATTATTCTTATATCTTCCTACGGATGACTCGCTTTATCTTTTCCATGATACAAGTAGAGGATTCCTACCTCCATTCTATATATACACATGCACACCTATCACGGGGGGAAACAAAAGGAAAATAGCAAATATTCATGAGAGACCGAAAGGGCGGAATGGGTGCCTAACACCTTCCCATTTCGTAACTAAGCCTCCGAACCCTTCTCGAATCATCTTGGTTTCGCACGCACCAGTATGTCTTTGGATGCCATCCTTCGGGGTGGATTCCCCTTTTTATTTTGTCTGTTTTGAGTAAAATAGACTGGCAACTCTGAATCTCTCTACATTTTTACACCACATATCAAACGACGCCAGTCGAAGCGCTCCAGAGAGGGATGCGCAGGACCCGAAGGATCCTTTCCTCCACGCACCCGCCCGTACGGCAAGGATCGGGTATGGCCACAGTGTGAAACCTCTAAAGAATCTTGGGATATTTTACAACTCACCCACGAGGGAACTAGTGTCGTAAAATCTTCGAAACTTCAAAACCTCGCCACTCAATTCGAGACCATAAAAATGATTCAAAATGAAACTTTTGATGAATTTTATGATAGATTTTTCGATATTGTAAATTTATCTTTTAATTTGGGAGAAAAAATACCTGATCACCGAGTGGTAAAGAAAATTTTAAGGTCCCTATCCGATAGATTTATTCCTAAAGTGACCATGTTGAATTCTTTACCCACTTTAGCCTCTACGAAACTAGAAGATTTCGTAGGTGACTTACAAACCTATAAACTTGACATGTTTACCTCCAAGGATGAAAAGAAGAGAGATAAGGGCATCGCTTTGAAAGCTCAAAAGGAGGAAAAACAAGTTTCAGATGATGAAAGTGGCATCAATTTAGGGGAGCTGGCTATGTTTGCTGGGAAGTTTAGAAAATTTCTTAAGTTTAATAAAGATAATCTTAAAAAGGATTTTAAGAAATTTGAAAAATCTGAGTATGACAAACAAAAAAAATCCTAAAAAACTTAATGAAGATCTTAATAGGGATGAATTGAATAGATATTATGGTTGTGAGGGTTATGTCCATAGGGTAAGAGAGTGTCCCACTAAACTAAGGAGAGAGCGCAAGCACCCAATTTCATGCAATGTTACCCTTAGTGATAGTGATAAGGAAAGTGGACCCAAGTCCCCCATTGAACTCAACTTTACTGCGTTCATGGAAAGTCATATGAGCAATGATAATGAATGTTCCCACGAAGATATACATTTACATGACCCTTCTGAGGCCTTTGTTTGTGAATCCCAAAAATTTTATGGTAATTAAAGTGGAGTTGAAAGTGAGATTGAGAATAATGAAGAGGCTGATGAGAGTGAACTTCAAGTAGCTTTTCAAGAATTGTATGATGAATCAATTAAATTAAAAGGGGATAATTTGAAGTTAGAAGCTTGTTTGAGAGAGCATGCCAAGGTCATTGATGAGAGTGCTTCAGTGGAAGGCCTTAGGACACATGAGAGAACTCTTCGAGAAAGCTTGAATATGTTGAAGGCGAGAGAGATAGCCTTAGAGGTATGATGGAAACAATACAGAAAAAGCTTCTCATGTTTGAAGAGAGAAAGTTTTTGTTAGAGTCTAGGATATTATAATTAGAAGAAAAATTAAGAGACTCTAGTAAGATCAAATTTGATTTGGAATACAGGTCCTCTAAATTAGACAAACTATTAGGAATCGTTCAAATCAAAAATGACACTTGTGGTTTAGGCTTTGATTCTTATGTGAATGTGGGAATAGAAGATGAGGCCTCAAATATGGTAGCAGAAGCGGAGGTTGAGCAACCTGTTCATGGAAATGTAGAACTCGAGTCGAAACAATTGATAGGCATGCAAAAAATGGCACGTGATATGACTTTAATGGCATAGCAACAAATAGGTTTATGTCTCAGATGGAAGAACAACAGGAACAAGCATTGGCTAGGGATGAGGAGGTGATACACCGGGAAGAAAGTAGTACTTCGCTGAGAAATTTATTAAGATGAACCCACCATCGTTCGAAGGAGCAGTTGATCCAGCAGAGGCAGATGTCTGGGTTAAAGAGATTGAACTTATCTTTGGGGTAATGAGGATGCCTGAAAATCAACAGGTGACCTTAGCGACGTATATGCTGAAAGGAAAAGCTAAGTACTGGTGGGATGCCACAAAACATTTGTTTATTACTCTAGGAGGTGGGAATGTGATCTCATGGAATGATTTTGTTAAAGCCTTGTATGACAAGTATTTCCCCCCAATGTATCGAAAATAAAAGGAGAAAGAATATTTCATGTTAAATCAAGGAAGCATGATTGTTAGAGAATACGAATCTAAGCTTACAGCCTTATCTCGATTTGCTTTGAGGTTTATATGGAATGAGGAAGATATGTGAAGCCGATTTCTCGATGGACTAGAGTCAGTTATTAAATCAAGGCTATCAGCTTTAGAGACTATTAATTATTCAGCCTTGGTGAACAAAGCCATGCTGGTAGAAAAGGACGTGAATGATGCGAGAGGGAATCGAGAACGAGGTGTAAAGAGAAGCAGATTAGATCCGAGTTATTAAAAAGGTAGTGATACAGAATATTCGAGACTTGGAGGGAAGAAATTCCAGCATGGTAGAGGCAAGGGAGGTAGTTCGCAAAGGGGTGAAGCAAGTGTTGGAAAAGGTTCAAGAGGTTCAGTACAAGGAGATCCTAATGTGTGTTTCTTTTGTGGGGCATCGGGTCATATAAAGAGAAATTGCCCAAAGTTACAGAATATAGAATGTTTTAACTATCATAAAAAGGTCCATCCGAGAAAGAATTATCCTATGTTATCAAGAGACGTTTTAGTTAGTAGTGTGGGACCTCATAAAGGATCATCTCCGGGGAATGCAACTAGAGGAAGGGATACAAGACAAGCAAGTGGATCGAAGGCAGGAGGAAGAGTGTTTGCGATGCCATTACAAGATGCCCATGCTATACTAGAAGTGGTTTCAGGTAAACTCTCTATTGCAGACAAAGATTTATATGCACTCATTGATCCTGGATCTACACATTCATTTGCTTCATTACATATTATTTCATATTTGGGTAGACCATATTCATTTCTGAATTGTGCCTTATATATTTCTACCCCAATGGGAAGTGTAATTCTGGTGGAGCATGTTTATAAAGATTATGTCTTACGAATGGGGGAGCGATATTTCTATGTTGATTTGATACTGTTGGCCATTGGAGATTTTGATATTATATTGGGGATGGATTGATTATCATTGTATCATGCTTCCATTGATTGTTTTTTAAAGGAAGTTACATTTCATCTGCCAGGTGAACCTGAGTTCCAGTTTTTAGGAGAAAGGAACGTTGTTCCTAATTGTCTTATATCAGCAATTAAGAGTAGGAGATTGTTGAGTAAATTTTGTACAGGGTATTTAGCTTATGTTGTTGATACTAGTAAAGAGACAGTTAAAATTCAAGATATACCAATGGTTAGAGAATTTTCTGATGTCTTCCCAAAGGAATTTCCAGGATTGCCACCCGATAAGGAAGTAGAGTTTTTCATTGAATTAATTCCAAGTACTGGTCCAATTTCCCTTGCTCCATATAGAATGGCACCGATAGTGTTGAAAGAATTGAAAGTGAAATTGCAAGATATGATAAGCGAAGGTTTCATTCGGCCTAGTGATTCACCATGGGGAGCCTCAGTGTTATTTGTGAAAAAAAAATATGGGACAATGTGATTATGTATTTATTATCGGCAATTGAATAAGGTGACCATTAGAAACAAGTACCCTCTACCTCGTATCGATGATTTGTTTGACCAATTACAGGGGGACACAGTATTTTCGAAGATTGGTTTAAGATTACCACCAATTGAAAGTAAAGGATAGTGATATTTCGAAAACAGCTTTTCGAACTCGATATGGGAACTATGAGTTTTTGGTGATGCCATTTGGATTGACTAATGCTCCAGCAGTTTTTAGGGACTTAATGAACCGGGTATCCCACCCTTTCATTGATTCATTTGTGATTGTATTCATAGACGATGTGTTGATTTACTCGCATAGCATGGAAGAACACGAGAAACATTTGAGACTTATATTGTAGATTTTGAGAGAGAAGAAATTATTTGCTAAATTCAGCAAGTGTGAGTTTTGGTTGAATAAAATTGTGTTTTTAGGGCATGTTGTCTTGGGAAATGGAATATATATTAATCCAAAGAAGTTGGAAGAAATTATTGAATGGGAAAGTCCTATGAATTTGACCGAAATTAGGAGTTTCCTAGGATTGGCAGGTTACTATCGCAGATTCATTAAGGGATTTTCAGCGATAGCATTACCATTGACAAAGTTGACTCGTAAAGAAGTGAAGTTTGTATGGGATGAAGAATGCGAGAGGAGTTTTAAAGAATTAAGGAATCCATTAGTTTCAGCCCCTATACTTACTATTCCATGTGGGAATGAGTCTTTTGTGATCTATAAAGATGCTTCATTTCAGGGGTTAGGATGTGTTCTTATGCCGAATGGGAAGGTAATAGCATATGCTTCCAGACAATTAAAGACACATGAACGAAACTACCCTATGCATGATTTGGAGTTAGCATCTATTGTTTTTCTTTGAAGTTATGGAGACATTACTTATATGGAGAAACTTGTGAGATATATAAAGATCATCAAACCTTGAAATACTTGTTTACACAAAAAGAACTGAATTTGTGATAGAGGCGTTGGATAGAGCTGATTAAACACTATGACTGTACCATTCATCATCATCCTGGTTAGGCTAATGTAGTAGCAGATGCTTTGAGTCGAAAATCATCGAGGATTTTAGGTTACATACAGTGTGCACGTGTGGGAAATATCCTTGACCTAGCATCGATGGGTATTGAATTAAGGTTTTCAAAAAGGGGAGACTTATTAGCACATGTCACAGTGAGACCTTTATTGGCAGAACACATACAAAATTTACAGATCAGTGATCCATTCCTTGAGAAGAAGAAACAAGATGTCCTGGATGGTAAAGAGAGTGACTTTGAGATTAATAATGATGAATCATTGTGTTATAAAAATAGGATTTGTGTACCGAATGATCCACCCTTAAAGAAGGATATATTAGAAGAGGCACATAGTTCTATTTACTCTATGCATCCGGGAGGTACCAAAATGTACATAGATTTGAAAGAGTATTACTGGTGGAACAATATGAAACGTGAGATTGCAAAGTTCATAGCTAAATGTTTAGTATGCCAGTAAGTAAAGGCGGAGCATCAAAAGCCGACAAGATTATTACAGTCATTGCCTATTTCGGAATGGAAGTGGGAGCATATAACGATGGATTTTGCTATAGGATTACCCCGGTCGCCAAAGGGGCATGACTCTATTGGGTGATTGTAGACCGATTGACGAAGTCAGACCATTTTCTTCCAGTTAAGACCACCTACACTGTTGACAAGTATGCATGTATGTACGTTGATGAGATTATCCATTTACATGGGGAACCAATGTCAATTGTATCAAATAGAGATCCAACGTTCACTTCTAAGTTTTGGCCTCGTCTACAGAATGCCATGGGCACAAGTTTGAAGTTCAGCACTGCATTTCATCCACAAACCGATGGACAATCAGAAGGGACGATTCAAATATTTTAAGACATGTTACGAGCTTATGTATTTGACTTCAAAGGTAGTTGGGATGATCATTTGCCATTGATGAAATCCTCGTATAATAATAGTTATCAGTCCACCATTGGTATGGCTCCGTATGAAGCTTTATATGGGAGGAGATGTAGAACGCCTTTGTGTTAGGATGAAGTGAGTGAAAGGAAAATTTTGGGTATGAATTAATAGATATGATGACTAAAAAGATCAAAATGATTCGGGAACGGATAAAGATAACGCAATGCAGGCAGAAACTATATGCAGATAAGAGGAATCATCCATTGTAATTTCAAATGGGGATTTTGCATTCCTACGTATTTCACCATGGAAAGGTATTCTGAGATTTAGGGAAAATGGGAAACTAAGTCCAAGATACATTGGACCATATGAAGTGTTGGAAAGAATTGGGGCCCTGGCATATAGATTAGCATTACCTCCAGAGTTGTCTCGTTTACATGATGTGTTCCACGTATCGATGCTACGTAAGTATTTGGCAGATCTATCTCATCAATTAAAAACTCAATCTATTGAACTAAAGGAAGACTTATCGTATATCGAGGAACTAGTGGAAATTATTGATCGTACGGAGAAAGTATTGGGGAATAAAGTTATTACCTTAGTTAAATTTATGTGGATGACCCATGGAGTTAAATAACCAACTTGGGAAACGGAGGATAGCATGAACAAACAGTATCCCCATTTGTTTGGTAAGTGACCTTTATATTAAATTTCGGGGACGAAATTTTCTAAGGGGGGTGAGTTGTGACAACCCGAATATAATTATGATAAATTATGTTTAAATCATGATTATATTATTTGATATGGATAATATGTTATTATTATATATAATGTTAAGTCATCATGTTTAGTCTAATCCTACTTTCATAAATTGTGAAATGTTGAGTTATGTATAAACACAAAATTTTGTTAATTTCGGTAGAAATGTCCCTGTTTAAGATTAGTTTTGACCTTTATAACATACCAAATGATTTGAGGTAAAAACTAGATAGTTGTACACATGTAAGTTAGGGTTTTAACACAACAAACAGTGCATCAAACAGATGTTCGAGTAATAAGTTAGGCCGAATTTACGAACAAGGGGCAAATATGTCCATTCCCTTTAAGTGGTAAATTGTCTTTTAGTAAACCAATTTTTTTTAATTTGATTGGATGGCTTGGGAGACAGCCTTGGCCGACTTAAAACTCTTCTTCTAACCTATTTCTTCAGTCGAATTAAGCCTAGGTTCAGTTTGAAGGGATTTCAGCTTGAGGAAAGAGAAATTATAAGTTAAGGAAGAAAGATTTACATTAAAATCTAGGAAAAGAATTCCAAGAAAATTCTTAAGGTGTTTCTAAGGTAAAATTATGTGTTAATATTATTTTAATCATGTATTATACTTATTTCAAAGTATATAAATCATGAATTATTGATTAAAATTCCATTATCCTTTGTGATAATATGTATTGGTTCATATGTGAGATAAGTAGTGTTTATAGGTCATACTGCTTTGTATTGAACCCCTTGTATTCAAACTTGCATATCTTTTTGTGTGCTTACTGTAATTGAGAAATTCTAACTGGATATGAAAGTAGACTCATATATTCATATCGTATCATAAAATTAGAATTTATCTCCTTGTGATTAGGCCTTAATGATCATTTCAAATTTGTACATAGTTGTTGTTTGTATATTTCATTTCGGTATTCCCTGAGTTTGGTCAAGATTTTGACATAGCAAATGAAGTAAAAAAATTATGAAACTTTAATCATGTACTATTCAGTATGTGTACTAAAAACGGGTTGAAAATCATGGAAATTTATGTTGTAGAAAAATTATGAAAACTCTTGGACGTCGAAGGAACAATAGAGGAACTTGTAGGGAAGATTTCATATGTTGTAAAGAAATGGTCATAACTTGCTCTAGGAAGCTTGAAAAATTACACCGTCACTTGTACTAGAAATTATATTCATATATGTTTTCATATTGATAAGGTTTTACACCTTTATTTATACAATTTAGGAATATAGTATGGTTGAGTATAGAAGACAATAATTTGAGGCCATACTGAATACCCCATGAAAGAATATTGTTATCTCCTCTTTATAAAGAGTATTTGGAGTACATGTTTCATGTGTATATACATTGATAAGTATGTTTCCATATTTACTTGGGTTTAATTATAAATCCCTTATGAGATATTTCCTACGGTTGAATGTTCATAACTTTATCAACATGTGTACCATTGTTTTGTCTTTACTTATGTTTCATGGAATGTGACTGAAGTGGAATTATATGGTTGTTGTTGCATAGTCATGGAAAGTTACATAATTATGTTAGGATAAGACTTATGATTGATATTCAGTACTGATTTAGTTGTATTGACAGGTGTAAGGTCTAATCAACCCAGTTCCGCTCCACCAGAAGGAAACATAAATACATGGTTGACAACCCAAGGTGAGTGTACTCACTGGAATGATGTATTTGTATACTGTTACAAATATGATCATAATGTTATGAATATAAAATTATTCATTTAGGTTTACCAAAATGGGAGGTTAATCCTCGCCCCCGAATGGGGGAGATGTGTCTATTAATGACAAGGGGTTACTCCTTAACCAGGAATGGGGGAGAATTGTCTATTTAGAGGGGATATGTGAATCATGATTCGGAAAAGTTGGTCATTCTTATGAATGATCCGGATAAATATATATCTATTATTATAGGAGTATGATTTATTGCATTTAAAACTTATGCAATAGTGTAGTTGTGGTGCATTCACTGAGCTGTGTTGCTCACGGTTCCAATATTTATGTTTTTCAGGTAATGCGAGGTTACTGCCAAATATAAGAGGTCGGGTTGGGTTAGCCAGTAATGGGAAAAACATGGATTTGTTTTAAATGTAAATAATATAATTAAGTTAACTTATCCTTCAAGCAAGTTTTTATGGGCATGACTACTCTGATGTTGTAAAAAGGTTTTCAGTTATATGAATTTACAATGATGACTTTGAAATTAAAACTCGTGTTTATGGTTTGGTTAAATTAATCATGGTTTGACTCACTTTGACTTTCAAACTTAATTATAAGTAACTGGGTTGGGGTGTGTCAATAAGAGTGTGGTTGTCTTGTCAGTTTGATATGAGTAACTTAGGAGAAGCTAGTCATATCCTTGGGAGCAAGCTTCTATGTAATCAGAAAAATAGGATGTTGGGCTTATCGCATGCCATTTATATCAACACGGTGGTCACAATATTTAGCATGAAAGATTCTAAGAAATATATTCTTCCTTTCAGGCATGAAATTTCCTTATCTAAGGATCAGTGTCTTAAGACACCTGATAAGATAGATAGGATGAGGAATATCCCTTATGCTTCGGTGATGGGAAGCCTCATGTATAATATGGTTAGTGCTAGATCAGATATTTATTATGTCATTGGTATGGCCAGTAAATTCCATTCTAGTCTAGGTGAGGAGCACTGGATTGCTGTGAAACACATTCTCAATTACTTGAAGAGGACTAAGGATTATATAGTAGTTTATTCAGCAGAGAGTCTAGTACCGTAAGGACATTGTCCGTCAAAATTTATTATGTCGTATACCTCTACAAGTCGTCAAAGAAAGGAGGAAGATATCAACTACAAACTCGATATCCGAATTACAAGTGCACTTCAACATTCAAGCTCCAACGAGATAGTTTTGGTAAAAAAGAGTTTAAGTTCCACATGCATTTTATATTTAAAGTGTTGGGATTTTTTTAAGGGTATATTTAAAGTGTTGGGATTTTTTTAAGGGTTACAACCCTTTTATACAAAATTTCTTTTTTATAAAAGAAGTTTTTTTAAACAAAATGTCGTTGCGTGCTTATAATAAAAAGGAGGTCTCGGTCAAAAGAATTTTTTGTTAAAAGAAGTTTTTTTTAAGAACTGTTTCATACAGTTAAAAAAAAAGATGACAAACTTAATAACCCTTTTAAAGGCCATCTCACTTTTCTTACCTGTTAAAGTCTTCATTGGCAATTAAGCCAATGAGGCTGCCACGCGCCTAAACAAAGGGAGCCGATATTTTGGGCACCACTTTTTTTTAGCCAATGATTGCGCCAATGATTGTTTCCTTAAAGGTTTTAAGAGAAGTTGCGTACAAACTTTTACCAAACAAAAGCTTATCTTCTTAGAGATTTTGCTCCTTGCCACGCTACCTGGTAAAAGATATGTGGGGCACCAATTTTTATTTTGCCAATCATTGGCATGCCACTAATTGGCATACGGCAAATCTCCTTGAATTTTTTTTAAAAAGTTGCATATAGAAATTTTTTGTTAAAGGCAAATCTTATCTTTTTTAGTGTCACGCCTTTGCTTCTTTAAAACTCCTTACACCTCTGTTGTGATTGGATAACCTGCGTACTAAGGTATATTACTTAGGTCAAATCTTTTCTATATAATGACCATGCACGTACAGTTTTAATCTGAGAAGAAAAGTTGGCTTTTGACAGAACACTTTTCAAAGAGAAAAAATTTTGTGTTCTTCAATTTTTAGTATGTCTTTTTCTCAATTTTAATGGTTCAAAGCTTTTGTCCATTAAATTCATAATCCCATATACTTTGTATGAATTGGTTTGTGGAACCCAAGACATATCTTTGCTGAAATAGAACTGAGTGTTCTTGTGGAGATGCTGAGATTGTTCCATTGCTAACGACGACCGACGCCTGCGGGTAAGCATGTGTCAAATTATTTCATTATAATCTGTGTAAGTTGTGAGTTACAAAATTAGAGTGAAATAAACGGTTTTGGCCTTCGGGGATTTTTTCCTCATTTGTGACTGGATTTGCAAGAGTTAAAAATTATTGGGTCTGGATTTGGAATTTGAATAAATAATTAATTCATTTGAACGCACGCGCACTCTCAAATTGGTATCAGAGCCAATTACACAATTATACCGTGTAATTTTCCGCAAAAAAAATCTGAGATATCGATTTTTGAAAAATTGATTTTTGAAAAAGGGCGTGTTCAAAATGAAAAAAATTATATAATAAAATGTCAGTTTTTGACGGAACTAATTATACTTACTGGAAAGCCCGAATGAAATTGTAACACCTCGTATTTTTGTACATTTAATATTTAATTAATTCGGGAATTTTAAATTACTTGTGTGTTGTAATTTTAATTGAATTAATTATGGCAATATATATATATATATATATATATATATATATATATATATATATTTAAATATTAATCGGGGAGAGAATGGTTATTGTTTAGGGAAATTTATTTACTAAGTGAATAGTAATAATTTAATCGCGTCATTTCGAGTATTAATGACGGGGTATGCACTTATCCCAGCCAGGAGTCGGTATAGACTAAATTGGGTGTGAGATAAGGATTTTTATAAATTAATTGGAATGCCAATTCTGAGTGCGCGGTTGTGTCCGGATGGGTCGAGATAGTCAGAAAGAGTACCCGGGGGTAGTAATTGGGTCTCGGGGCATTTTTGAGCATAGTCGGGCCCACACGAGGTGATTTGGGCTATTTTAATTAGGCCCATTAGGTGAAAAACGGGATGGAGGGTTTTAACCTAAGTGAGGAATTAGGAAATCAGCAGCCAACACAATTCTAAGCCTAGGGCTTGAGAGGGAAATTGGGGGAAAGCTTAGCAAAAGCCAATCTGGGGATTTAGGAGCCAAATTGAGGGACTACGCCAACGGATCAGACACTACGAACACTTACAGGCAAGTGGTTAACTGTTGTGATCTCTAAATTGATGATAATCAATTCATATCATAGTGATGTGTAAACCAAAATTCGTTTTGGGGATAAATGCGTATAAAAATGGGGGTTTTGTTCATGTAGCTATTGAATGAGATTCAAAGTAAGAAATAGGTGTATTATATATCCCTAAGTAAAGATAAAATAAAATTTGAATATAATTGATGATTAACATGGAATCTTTATGAGTTCTTGGATGAAGAACATGAATCTTGAATGACTTAGGGTTTAATTGATGAACACAAGAAGTCAACCTGCCAGAATTTTTGACACAAATTTAAACGTATGTCATTTGAGTTGTACTTCGAATTAGAGTGTGAACCATACATGCATGGAAAGGTATTTCTCTTAGATATCCAATGAACTTGTAATCAGATCAATCGGAGTTCTGTAGAGGGAGTAATTGACATTTTACTACAGGGTGTTTGATCTGTCAACATAGTAAGGTGGTCTATGATTGAGTGTTGAACTTCAATTTTGTGAGAGAGTTAAGGTGGAGATTCATAGGCTTGATTGTGACGTACTCTAATTCGAGATGATAAGAATATAATTACGGAAAAGCGTGAGCGAGCTTAAATTCGTTAGGTCAGTGGGTTAACAAGGGTAACTACTGAATTGATATAACAAGGGGTAACTAGGACCCTTAGAGTTATGTGAATACTTGAATTAATACGAAAGTGAAATAAATTCGTAAAGCAAACAAGTACGGTGAATATTAGAGAGAAATATATTACGTACAAGTATGAAGAATTGGGTTGTGTAAATACCTACTGTTTTATAGGATTACTTGGATTGTGAATGCCTATTGTGTGTTTCCTTGTGATAATAACAAAGACTCGGGAAATATTAAGTTACGGGCTAAGTAAGTGAGTCCGGGGATAATGGTTGGGTGACACCAAGTTATTAAATTAATGGATGTGATAATTAATGAAGGTAGAGTCGGAGGGTAGACTCGAAAAAGTATTAAATTAATTGATGTTGTAATTAATTAGTTTAGTGTTGGGTTGTAGACCCGGAGTTTGGTATAAATTAATTAATGTCTAAATTAATTAATTGGGAGTCGGACCACAGACTCAATTTGGTATAAATTAATTATTGTGTAAATTAATTATATTAGAGTCGGACCATAGACTCGGATTTGTGTTGATTAATTAACGTGTAAATTAATTAAATAAGAGTCGGATTGTAGACTCGGGTGGGTATTAAATTAATGGGTGTGTTAATTAATTTAATTAGAGTCGGATTGTAGACTCGGGGAGGTATTAAATTAATAAGTGTGTTAATTAATTTAATCAGAGTCGGATTGTAGATTCGGGGAGGTATTAAATTAATGGGTGTGTTAATTAATTTAATTAGAGTCGGACCACAGACTCGGGGAAAGTATTATATTAATTGAGGCGTGAATTAATTATATTAGAGTCAGACATAGACTTGGGAGGATCATAAATTATTAAGTGAGAATTAATTACGTTGAGTCGGGCCACAGACTCATGAAATTACAAGCAGTGTACGGGATTTTGAGTGCACGGTAAAGCCGGAGTTTATATTATATATATACGGTGTAGTGATAGTATATATATATACGTGTTCATATATTGTGTGTGATATTAAATTACAGGCAGTGTACGGGATTTTGAGTACACGGTAAAGCCGGGGTTTATATTATATATATACGGTGTAGTGATAGTATATATATATACGTGTATATATTGTGTGTGATATTAAATATCACTGACTAGATATTTATTCAATTTATATACTCTAATGCTATCAAGGGAGGTTGCGCGATGTGGGTGAATCCCCTAGCTTGAGGAGTAGGGCGAGTATATCCCTGGGTCATAGCGTCCGGTATATATGGGTGAGGGATGTATCTCACTTTCAGGGAAGGAATATGACCGCCTCCACTACGTTTATATTTTGGGCCAAGTTGGTGAGCGATTCCAACTTGGATAACTAGGTTTTGTGAGCACACCTAGTGAGATAGCATTTTAGAGGGAATCATCCGGCGAGGGTATACTCGAAGGGATGGATGTACGTATATTATATGTGTGGATATTGTGGTAAAGGTACATATATAATGGTAGTAAATATTATATACGGGTAATAATACAGTGTGTGATGTATTTACTTTATATAACTAGTGACACGGTTATATGCTAATATTTAAGAGGAATTAAGTAAGTTAATTGTGAGATAACTTATAATTCAAGAATCATTATACTCGGGTTAGAGTAGTATGGCAAGGGATGGTTATACCAGGACTAGTTGAACGGGGTAGTACAACTAGGTGGGGTTAGGGTAACCGGTAGGTGTGCACAATAGTGGAGGGGTGAGAATGTCCACAAGGGAGTGCGACACTAACTTAAATATGAAGCGCATTCATGCATTTTAAATTACTGCAGTTAATTCACTTGCTAAATATTTTCAAAATGTTTTGGGTTCTAACCCTTGCTATAAAACTATTTTCAAAACCTTTTAGGTGTCCAGCCACAGGAACGCCAGGATTGATATTCTATTCCAGGGACACGGAGCTGCAGTATATGTGGATGCTAGTAGGAGTTTGGATTAGACGCATCGTTCATTCATTCCTAGAGTAGGAATCATTTCTCAGTTCAGTTTTATTTAGGGCTTGTCGCCCAGACTTCTCAGTACAGTTTTCAGATGTAATCCTTCAGGTGTTTGATGTTTGTATTGGATTATTTTACTTTGGTGGCCGATGGTTTATTCGACAAGTTATTTAAATTAATTATTCAGTTGATTTATTCAGTTGTGGGAATGGTTTATATTTAATTCCGCATGTACTATTTTGTTAAATTAAAAAGTTAAAATTTGGCACCAGTTTTTGGAATACTAGGTGGTTAGTATGTTTTAAAAAGTTTTCAACAGTGATGCTAAGGATGATCCAACTGGGATTCCTATTTTAATTTGGTATAGGACTGATCACCCGGTATTTTATTAGGTGGGGTGTCACAGAAATCTTCTCTAAAAGCCGTAGATGAAAGAGTTTGGATTTTGGTTGAAAGAGGGTGGACACCTCCCTCCATCACTGTTGATAACGTGACTAATTTAAAATCCGTGACTGCATGGACTGAAGAAGAATTTAAATGGTCATATTTTAACTCTAAGGGTCTTAGTGCTATTTCTGGATCCGTCACACCTGACGAGTTTCGATGGATAATGACGTGTACCACGTCAAAAGAGGCATGGGATGTTTTACAACTTACCGATGAAGGAACTAATGCTGTGAAAGAATGAAAATTGCAAAACTTAACAACTCAATTTGAAACTATCACCATGCTTGAGTCTGAAAGTTTTGATGAATTTTATGCTAGATTATCTAATATTGTAAACACTAGTTTTAATCTTGGTGAACACATTCCTAATGCTAGAGTTGTTAAAAAGATTCTAAGATCACTACCTAAGCATTTTATCCCAAAAGTCACTATGCTAAAGTCTATGGGTAATTTAAACGCACTTAAATTAAAGGAATTGGTTGGAGACTTACCAACCTTTGAAATTGACATGTTTCCTAAGTCTATTAAACCAAAAGATACGGGAATTGCACTTAAAGCCCGGGCTAGAAAGGGTGAGGGGTCCGTTAAAAGAAAATAAGCATCTAAATAGAGAGAGATAGAAACATTTGATTCTGAGGGAGAATTTGATTTAGACAACTTGGTTCTTTTTGCCAAAAACTTTAAAAAATTTCTCAAATTAAAAAATGGCAATTTTAAAGATAAAAAGAATTTTGGAAAAAATAAATACGGCAAGAAAGATGAAAAATATAAAAAGGACACCCCCAAGAGAGATGAAGAGAGATGCTATGAATGCGACGGTAGAGGTCATAAGGCTTTTGAGTGTGCCACTAGGTTGAAGCGTCAAGGTAAAGGAAAAGTTGTCCTAAATGCCACATTGAGTGACGACAGCGAGGTCAATTCGGTGGATTCTGGAGACGAATCACTGTACAAATGCAACTTCACCGCATTCATGGCCAGTCATGGAGGTTCTGTAATACCCCTTATTTTTATAGCTTTTAAATTATGGGATTTATTAAATTTAATTGAGATAAATTAATTTAATTTCAATCCGGAATGTTGCTTTAAATATTTACTAGCATGACGAGAGTTAGTAATTATTGGAAATTTGTTATCTGTTGAATATTACTGGATGAGTATAGTAATATATGAGATTTATTGTTATAATATTGTCACGTGTGAATAAAATGACAATTATGGAAATTTAAGTCGGGACGCGCCTGTGTCGTGTCGGGACTAAATGTTGATTAATAAGTGAATATTTATAAGTTGCTCGTATGGTCGTTTTGAGTTCGCCAACGTGTCTGGAAGGGTCGAGATAGTCAGAAAAGTGTACCCGGGGGTTTAGTTTGGGTCTCGGGGCGTTTTTAGGCCCAATTAGTACCCCGGGAGGGCGTTTTGGACATTTCGCAATTATGGGTAATTAAACCTACGAAAATTAAAAGGGTTATATAAGATATCTAGGTTGTCTTCTAGGGTTAGAACAGCCAAAGACAAATGACGGCCATTGGAGAGGAAGAGGAGAAGCTCTCCAAGGAGTTCTAGGCCAAGAACACCTCTGATTGCACCGCCGTCACCACCAACGCGTAGATCGCGAGACGGGGAACGAAACCACGCCAATTTCGGCACCAAACCAGATTTCTAAAATTCCAGGCAAGTGTTTATCTTGCTTATTTCGTTGATGCATCTTTCATATTGGTTTAGGAATGATTAGGATGAATTGTATGGAAGAAAAACTCAATTTGAGATAGGAAATTGCATGTAGTGATGACTTAAATGATATTTTGGAAACCCTTTGTCATGTAAAGGATTAA